>CM076569.1:774523869-774908125 GCA_034641835.2 Pinus albicaulis
ATGTTATTGTATTTTGGAGAGAGAAAATATATGCAATATGGTCAAATATTTTTGTTTATAAATTATTAAAAAATAAAATGATTTATTAATTATTTCGCGAATAATAAAAAATGTGTGAAAATTCAATAATTATTAAATAATGATTTAACATTTATTCCAAGAATGAAAGGAAAAATAAATAAATAATGGTTTATTTAATTATTCCTAGGTGATTTAGTGAAATGTTACAAGGAATAATTATCAAATATTGATTTTATAATTATTCCTACAAAAAATTAAATAACTAATCGTTTGTTTAATTATTCTTAAGGTTTTCTTAATTTTAATCAGAAATAACTTAATAAAAGTGGATTATTAAATTATTTTCTATACTGGAAGTGATTTTACTATGGTAAAATTAAACTTACGTGGTGTATTTTGACCTGCTTGGTTAGAAATGGCTAGGTGATCATTTTCTGTTGACAACAGATTACCCTCAATGTACGAGTGTAGGAGAAAATTAAATGACTGAAATATGTTGTAAGTTACAATAAGGCAATTGAAGGAAGGACAAAAATGGAGGGGGCGAGACCTACTAAACTAATAGAGGTCTCCTTTTATTTTGGAGTACATTATCTCATATGAGGTGGGGGAGGCATACCCATACCTACCTAGATAACTTAGTACAAATAATAATGGTAATCCCAACAATGTGGGACTGAGCTACAAAGTACATGATACATGATATGCTGGTATTAATGGGCCAGGACATAATACAATGAATCCCATATACATAATGTGCTTGTAAAAAGATAGGTGAAGATTGAATACAATAATATCTAATTACATGAGAGATACTGTTAGGTCCCTATATTACTAGTATAGTCCCTTATTGTTGTTAGTGTAACCCACTTATTATTATTATTGTACCCTTGTAACCCCCATTTTGTTATTATTGTGCCCTTAAATTATTATTGTTAGGTCGGCTAGGATTACAATGTGGCCCACTAGGATTACATTATGGCCCCATGGACTCCTATATATAGAAAGGAGGTTTTGTAAATTGTATCATCAAAGAATTGTTCATTTATGTAATTTATTGGAGGTTTCCCCCTCAAAGTGGCTTATTTCTAAGGCGTTCATATCTCTTTTCTTCTATTTTTGGAGCTGGTTACACAACATTTGGTATCAGAGGCTTTGGATTCTAGGGTTTCGCTGCTCCAAACAGGTCATCGTAGAATTTTCGCTATAACTTTGTTTATACAAAGTTTCAGAAGCTGAAATTTTTAATGTGCGAAGCAGAAATCTTGAGGAAGCTTGTATATAAATTTCAGAGCTTGGTTCGCAATATTTGCGGAGATATGATCTGTGGAAGTCAGGTCTTTTTTCAGGCTCCTAAACAGGTCATCGTGGCATTTGCGCTATAAATTTTTTTCTACGAAGGTTCAGAATCTGAAATTCATATGGTGCGAAGCTGAAATCCTGAGGAAAGTCTTCAAAATATTTCAGATCTTGGTTCGCAATATTTTTGGAGATATGATCTGTGGAAGGTAGTGCTTTTTCAGGCTCCTGAATTGCATCTCAAAGAAGTGATCGTGGGAAAATTTCAATAACTCTCTCTCTGGGCATCGGATTGGAGTGCCGTAAAAAGTGGTCGCAAGTACACAGACTTTAGTTTCTTGGCTATCAATTTCAGAGACAAAGGAAAAAACAGTGACACGTGGCAGGTCGTACAAGTTCGCTCTACTGAACCAGTCCATAATTAGGTCATTGTAGGAGATTGGACACAACTTTGTCTTGGAGAATCCAAATTAGATCAGACTTGTGGCATTTGAAAGAAGCTTTAGAGGCTACTAAAAATCTGAATTTCAGATATTTAATATTTTCAATTACAGAGATAATTCAATTTCAATATCGAGCTCCTCAAAGCAAGTAAAAGGTATCAATATTGGATTTTAAAATGGCGCCTAAAAAGAATTCAACACCCATTAAGCCTTCAGAAGGCTCTACCATGACTCATGAAGATGAATAATTGCAACATGATCTATAAAAATTACAAGAGCAAGTGCAACAACAAATTTCGCTCTCGCAAAGAACAACAAAAAATGAAATGGAAGTTTTGAAGAAAGGCATGGAAACTAAGGTGGATGGTTTGAAGAAAGGCGTGGAAGCTAAGATGATTGGTTTGGAAGCTAAGATGGATGGCATGGAAGTGGGCATGGAAGCTAAGATTGATGACATGGAAGCTAAGATCAATGAGAAAATGGAAAACATGAAGAATTTTCTAAAAGCAGACATGGAAGGTTTGACAAAGTTTATACAAGAAAGGTTTCCTAATGGTGAAAAGATAGTAGAAGAACCTAATGATGAGAACAAAATAAATGTTAATTGTGATTTCATAAACTCTAATGTTGGCGGGAAGAACCACCATATTCCAAAGATGGATATGAGGAAGTTTGATGGAAAGGATCCTGTAACATGGATACTACAGATGGAGCAATATTTTGATCTCTATAACGTACAAAACACACAAAAGGTACGCATTGCAACTTTACATTTAGAACAAAATACATTTGTATGGTATCAATGGCTTTGCTCCCGTAAAAAAATTGTCACTTGGTCAATTTTTACGGAGGAAATAATAGCACATTATGAGGATACAAAGAGAAACACCTTCTTTAGCCAATTGATAAATCTCAAACAAAAGGGTTTAGTGGGGCAGCACATTGAGGACTTCCAAAAATTGAATATAAGGGTAACTAATATTGCAGAGGAACACAGGATTTATCTCTTCTTAGGTACTCTAAAGGATAGCATCCAACATGAAGTTCGTGTTTTGGAACCTGATTCATTGGAGAAGGCATTCAGGTTGGCAAGAAAAGTTGAATGTAAAATTATGGCGACAAGGAAGCCTACCACTCAATTCTATAAAGAAGGAAGTGTTCCTATGCCTAGATTTCCACAACCTACAAGGTTGACACCACAACAATTGGAAGAAAAAAGAGCAAAAGGGCTTTGCTACAGTTGTGATAGCAAATACACTAAAGGTCATAAGTGTGCTGAAAAAAAATTATTTTACATAGATTGTGAAGAAGAAGAAGAAAATGAAAAAGAAGAGGATATACACCAGGAACCAGCCATAGAAGAGGAAGAAATGAATCCAACCATATCATGTAATGCACTGGCCGGAATTACCACTCCTAAAACTCTCAAGATAGTAGGACAGATCAAGAAGAAAAGGGTAATAGTGTTGATTGATTCAGGTAGCACCCATAATTTCAGTCATTGTAAGGTAGCCAAGGAATTAAATTGTTTCCTATACCCAGCACCAGAATGTCAAGTGATGGTTGCAAATGGAGGAACTATAAATTGCTCTAGAAAATGCCATAATATCAAGCTAACCATGGGGGAATATCTGTTGACAAGTCCAATGCTTTCCATTCCTATGGGAGGTGCTGATGTTGTACTAGGAGTACAATGGTTACAATCTTTCGAGACAGTAGCTTTTAATTTTCAAGAACTTTTCTTGAAATTTTTTTCAGAAGGAAAGGAAGTCGAATTACGGGGTATTGAAGGGAAGCCAGGAAGGATAATAAGCTCTAATGTCATGACAAAGCTTCTAAAGAAAGAACAATGAGGCGTAATTTCACAATTATGCTCACTAGAAGTTCCGACATCAAAATCATCTACTTCTGCAGATCTCCAACAAGTCTTGGACAATCATTCCAAGGTGTTTGAAACTCCCAAAGGACTCCCACCTATTCGTGATCATGATCATGCTATTCATTTGATTCCAGGAAGTGTTCCTCCAAACATCAGGCCTTATAGATATCCTTACTTCCAAAAGAGCGAAATTGAACGTATGATTGCGGAAATGTTAGAGGCGGGTATAATTCAACCAAGTCAAAGTTCTTTCTCTGCTCCTGTAGTATTGGTACACAAGAAGGATGGATCATGGCGAATGTGTCCGGATTATATGGAGCTCAATAAGCTCACCATTAAAGACAAATTTCCCATTCCTGTGATTGATGAATTATTGGATGAATTACATGGAGAAATTTATTTTACTAAGTTGGATCTTCGTTCAGGATATCATCAAATTAGAATGAAGACTGAAGATATTCCAAAAACAGCATTTCGAACTCATGAGGGTCATTATGAATTCTTGGTCATGCCTTTTGGCCTTACCAATGCACCTTCTACATTTCAAGGGTTGATGAATTCCATTTTCAAACCCTTCCTTAGAAAATTTGTGCTAGTATTTTTTGGTGATATACTAATCTACAACAGGTCTTGGAAGGATCATGTTGAACATGTTGACAGGGTGCTCAAACTATTGCAGGAGAAACAATTATATGCAAAAACATCCAAATGTTTCTTTGGAGTACAAGAGGTGGAATATCTGGCTCATATTATATCTCACGAGGGTGTTAAAGTAGACCCTAACAAAATTAAAGCCATTAAGGAATGGAAAGTCCCCAAGACAATAAAGCAGTTGCGAGGATTTCTCGGGTTAACAGGCTATTATCGCAAATTTGTTAAGAATTATGGGAGAATAGCAGCACCTCTAACAACATTATTGAAGAAAGATGCATTTTCATGGACTCCTGAAGCAACTAAGGCCTTTGAACATCTTAAAGTGGCAATGTGCCTAGCACCGGTCTTAGCTACGCCAGACTTCACAAAAACCTTTATTGTGGAATGTGATGCCTCAGGAAATGGAATTGGTGCAGTTTTAATGCAGGAAGGAAGACCCATTACTTTTGAAAGTTGTCCAATCAAAGGAAAGTATTTACAAAAACCTATTTATGAGAAGGAAATGTTAACAATACTGCATGCACTAAAGAAATGGCGAACTTACCTAATGGGAAGACACTTCAAGGTAAAAACTGATCATGATAGTCTTAAACACTTTTTGGAACAAAGACTATCTTCAGAAGAGCAGCAAAAATGGGTCACAAAGATGTTGGGTTATGACTTTGAAATAATCTACAAAAAAGGAAAGCTTAATGTTGCTGCAGATGCACTCTCAAGAAAGAATGAAGAGGTGGAAGCATTGCTTTGTGCCATTTCTATTATCCAACCAGATTGGATAACCGAAGCAAGAGATGAATGGAAGAAGGACAAAGATGTATGGACACTCATTCAAAAGTTGCAGCAAGATCCTAGTACATCTGATACATTTAGTTGGACAAATGATTCCTTATGGTACAAAGATCGCTTATATCTTTGTAAGAATTCCCAACTGAAACAAAATATTCTTCTGGAATTGCACACTTCTCCTTTAGGAGGACACTCAGGATTTTTAAAAACTTACCACAGGGTGAAGAAAGATTTTTTTGGGATGGCCTTAAATCTGATATTCAAAAGTTTGTGGCGGAATGTTTGGTTTGCCAGCAGAATAAAGTTGAGACAATTAAGACCCCGGGATTTCTACAACCTTTATCCATTCCAAGTCAACGTTGGGAGGAGATTTCAATGGATTTTATCACAAGTTTACCTAAGTCCGAAGGAAAGAGTGTCATCATGGTGGTAGTTGATAGAATTACCAAGTATGCACACTTTTGTGCATTATCTCATCCATTTAAATCAAGTACAGTTGCTACTACATTTATGGACAGAATTCAAAAGCTACATGGAAGCCCAAGGGTTATTGTGAGTGACAGAGATCCCATTTTTACTGGAAATTTTTTGACGGAGTTATTTTCTTGTTTGGGTACTCAATTAGCTCATAGCTCATCTTATCATCCTCAATCTGATGGTCAAACTGAGATAGTAAATAAACGTTTGGAAGGATATCTTCGTTGTTTTGTATCTGATAAACAAACACAATGGGTCAAGTGGTTACCTCTCGCTGAATGGTGGTATAACACTTCCTTCCATACTGCAGCAAAAATGACCCCATTTGTGGCACTTTATGGATATCATCCACCATCGATTACATCATCTTTAAGGGAAAATTCAAAGGTTCAAGCAATCGAAGATCACATCGAGCATCAGCAAGAAGTTCTCCAACTCTTAAAGGATAACCTGAATTTGGCACAAAATCGAATGAAACAACAGGCAGATCAACATCGCAGCGAGAGAAGTTTCGATGTAGGAGATTGGGTATTTTTACGGCTACAACCATACAAACAAATGTCCCTCAAGCAAGCTAAGAAGGATAATAAATTATCGCCAAAATACTATGGTCCTTACAAGGTGTTGCAAAAGATTGGCACTATGGCATACAAATTGGAGCTTCCTGCTTCTTCGCGAGTACATCCAGTTTTCCATGTTTCATGCTTAAAGAAGGTTATAGGTGAAAATCTTCCAGTTCAAACAATATTGCCAGAACTTGATGAGGAAGGAAAATCATATTGGAACCTGAAGCGGTCATGGAAACAAGAACTCGACAGCTACGGAATCGATCAATTTCAGAGTATCTCATCAAGTGGAAGAACTTACCCACTGAAGATTCTACATGGGAGGATGAGAATTTTATACAAAATCAACCCGAGGGCTACTCAAGCGTCGAGGACAACACTTTTTTGAAGAGAGGGGCATGTTAGGTCCCTATATTATTAGTATAGTCCTTATTGTTGTTAGTGTAACCCCTATTATTATTATTGTACATCCTTGTAGACCCCGCATTTTGTTATTATTGTGCCCTTAAATTATTATTATGTTAGGTCGTCACAGCATTACACATGTGCCCACTGAGGATGATACGATAGATGATGGGCCCTCATAGGACTCCTATATATAGAAAGGAGGTTTTGTAAATTGTATCATCCATGAATTGTTCATTTATGTAAGTACTTGAGGTATGCTCCTCGAAGTGGCTTCTATTTCTATAGGCGTTCATATCTCTTTCTTTTCTTCTATTTTTGGAGCTAGTTACACAACATCAGACATCGCCCCCTCAAGATGTACATGGGAAGGGGAGGATCACAAAAATAAGCTACATGTTGAATAGGAAAGGGCTCTAAATATCTAAATGGATCTTCTAAAGGAGACATGCATGTTGTCTACAGATTTGCTCACAAGTGGTCAAAACCGAACCCATCAAATATGTGGAACCATATCTAAGGTTAGATCATTAGTTTACAGGTCATTTCTCCGGGCATGTGGGGGTTACCCAAAGGTCCATCTCATGAGCTATGGAAAATGTAACATGCACTTTGAATCACTAGTGCAATCGGCTCGATCTCCAGATACTGATCAAGTGTATGATTATCAATCGTACAAGATCTCAAGTTGGAGCTGAGAACATGAGAAATAACCAAGTCAAATGGAAATTATTATTCCCTTTTCTTGATTTAAGTGCATAACAATGATGAAATCTAGAAAAAAGGTAGCATTACCTTCGAATGTTCTTCCACGCAATGAATATGAGATGAAGGTGACGAAAGAGGGCCTCCTCAGAGGTGAGGCAATGATGAATATTCAACCAAGGCAATCGAGGGATCATAGTAGAGTGATTGATGGTTTGAAACCAAGGATGATGATGAAGGTATATAAGAGGAGACAGGTATATTTATGACCCTTACGTTATCAGATCATAATATGTATGGTTGATCTGGTGAAAACAACTGCCTCGATTAAAGACCTGGATGGTCGCTTGTTGAGACGATGGGTTTTCTTAGAGACAAATCAATATAGTTGGAGGTCAAAAGGAGAAAAGTGGGATGAATGAATTGGAAATATGGAGGGAATATTGTAATAGGAAAGAATGAGACTCGAACATACTCCATGAATGCAAGTGGGTGACTCATCTCTGATGCTCTAAACAAGGGTGCGACTCGATGATATTGCCATATGGTTTAGGCCCAGGGGGACCATATAAACATGAGTAAATAAGGTTTACTCATAATGAGTATGCATCAGACACATGAGTCGTAGCATGCCAAGGAAAAGTGGTATCAAAGAAGAGGTGGCTCATATGAAAAAATTGATTTGAATTACAGTTGCTAAGGTGAAACTTTTTGGGGAAAAAATGGCTTCGCAGGTGAAGTGTCAAATTCAAAAACAAAATGAAGACCCATTATAAAACATGGAGATATTTCCTGAATCCAGTGGCTAATGGTTCACAAACCAAGCTATGTTTTGTACCAATGGGAAGTGAAAAAACTAGGGTTTTTCTCCTATAAAAGTGTGGCTTTCCATTCTCTAAATCCAATCCCGCTTTGCATCGTGAGCTTTTGGAGAATTTGGAGAGGAGGATAAGGCCCTAAATATTGTGGAGATTGGTATTCTAAACCGACCTGACTGGAATCAATATCTATGACTTTTAGGTTGATGACATTACATTTTCTAAAAATGGACTTAATGCTTCGGAAGGGATGGTCTCTAGTGAAGAATCAAGGTAGATGGAAGTGATACAGAAATGAACTACTAAGAGAAGGTCTAGGATCATCCCCACCCCATCTAGGTAAAACATGGGGACGATAGGTAAGTTTGGAATAAAATCACTGACTAGGATAGATTGAGTATATGGTGAATGCAAGAATTTTACAATATAGGGGAGATGTGTATACAACTCTCAGAGAGGTCGATAGGAAAATCCATATCCAAGGAATGGAACGATAATCTCTTGACTCCTATACCTATATCATTAGGGTCTAGGCCGAGACTCTGATGCTAATTAGGTGGGAAGGGTGCTAGGGTCCATCATGCCCCCAAGAATGGCATACTTCCCAATAGGATATTATTATGGGTGGGACTGCATCAAGTATGAAAATGTGGGAATGATGCCCTAGTTGATAGATGTGTGTGGACGCCATAATGGAAGTCTCCAAGTGCTCAAATAAGGGATTCAAGTGATGGACCCTGAATGGAATAATATTATCTCGCAGGATGTTGAGTACATGGAGGGTCTGTGGTTCCCCTCTAACATGATTTGGACATAAGTTGGATGTATTTATAATAATGGACACTCAAACACATTTTGATTATGTGCTTTTCCATTTGTTTATGCTATGGATTTATTCTATGGGAATAACACACATAAAGGATGCAATAGAAGAGAAACGAAATGGTGGATTACCAATCCCTTCTGGTAACGTATATGATAGAATAAAATTTATATGTAATTTATAGTATTCATATACATGGTGCAATCCACACCAAAGAGTGGTGATATATACAATGAACTCATGCTCATATAGAAAACATCGAGGTTGGTCAACAAACTGTCTATGGACTAGGTGTTGGTGCATTATGAAGGAATGATAATTTGGATAATCCCCGTGAGAGTGATATGAAGTGATATGAGACTCTATAGCTTCACTCAAAATAGGGAATAATAATGGTACTCGATTTGACACTAACATATGCACTAGGAGGTTTGGGGAGAATTGGTTCACCTAGACACTCAAAAGTGGGAGGACCCCTCTTACCAAAAAATTGTGTGTTAATTTAATAGCCCACAATATGGATGTGGTTTGAATTCATGGGTTTAGGTATGGGGTGATGGAATCAATTGATTCCACCATGAATTAAGTATTTGAATGCATAATATATTGATTGTAGGGTTTGTTGCAAAGTGAAATACACATAGTCGATGCATATGGGTCCCAAGGGTAATCAAAAGATCGCCATGGATCTCCATGATGTTTTCATCTAAAATGAATGATGGGGGAAAGGGAGTAGTGAGATGTACCACATGATGTGGAGGGACCCTACTCTGGAAAGCATCATCATAGAGAGAGACAAGGTTCATATGTGCACTACCAACGGAGGGGATGAATTATCGATGGATGGAATATCTGAATTCGGTTTCGGGGAGATCTGGGCAGTGCTAGTTGAAGAATGTTCGCATCGAGATCACAATGGAAAAACTATAAAGGATTTTCCATACAACGATCCCATGGATGACGACTGGGTAATAATAGGAGTTAGTGTTAGCCATCATCTCGACATTAAAAGGATAGATCACAATGTGTGGTGAAGGGATATCCTACTTTGGCACAACAATGGTACCACAATCTATAGTGAGATAAGTGATGGATTCATCATATGTGGTTTGTATTTCACAAATATCCTAATACGTATCACGATAAAAATATTTCGACGCAGGAAAGTAGTGAGAATAGTAGAAAAATTTTTTTCACAAAAGGTACTGCCATGCATAATGATATGTTTTTCTTTGCCGACTCAAGTAACATGACATTGAACTTCGAGATGATAAAGGTTAGGAGAAGTATGTTGAAGACAAGATATTTGAAATGTGATGGAGTTCAAGAAATATTGGCGCCATTCCGGCAAAACATCCCACAAAGCACATGCAAGTGCTCGTAATATTTGGAGTGCTTAGAGTGAGGAGATGGAGTTGTTTAGGTTTCCTTGTCTTTTAGTTATGTTTTTATGGGATTTCCTCAACCGTATGTTTTTGCAATAGGTGGAGAGTCCCATCGAAAGCTTTATGGAACTCAAGAAAAAGGAAGGGGAAGGAAACACAGTTATACTCGGGTGAAAAGTTATGTAAACTTTTTAATTTTGTCGTACATGTTTTTGTGGGGGGATCAATGAACGAGACTCGATTGCACCGAAAAGGTAATTTTTGGTAACCTTTCAACATAGCCATGAGCAAGGGATGCGTGAGAAAATCTCCGTAAAGTTGGGGGAAAATAAGAAAGGTATATGATGCATAAGGATAACCCAGTGGAGTAATTTATCCTAGATGGTTAAGGCCTATAGGAACATTTCCTATTTGAAATGGACTAGGAGAGACACCAATAGAAGGAATTGATCCTCAAGAGAATTATACATGTATGTTGGGTTGAGTTGGGAAGAACAGTGCTGCAGAGTAGGCATTGGCTATTGGATGGCTATAGCTGAGCATCTTATGAACAATCCATGATTTTTACAACCTCGCAAAAACTCTACGAGTTGGGCTCATAGCAGTAGGTGGTGGGACCATAGTAGGCACCAATAAAAGTGGAATCCTTTGTATACTTTTAGTGTGAAAAGAGTGCATGGGATGATAAATTCATATTGTTAGTCAATGATGAAATGTGGGAATGGGGTGAATTATGTTCCTTAAGATCATAGTATGGAAATTGGTCGATGGTTAAGATATTTAGTTTGATGGGAAAATCAAATATTACAAAACCAACGTAGATAGCTACCTGACATGGCATAGGTGTAGTCTGCAACTTGAAAGGATTTTTCTCTAATCTAAAGGGTCATCTATGAATTCAATGTCAATAGAGACAGCCTCTTTCCTAGAATAGTGATAATATAGTTGGAGAAGTAAGCCAAGGTTGAGATGGATGACAATCCAAGTAGATTGATGGACTCGTTGGTACAAATGCCTGGTGAACCACTCTATTTCCAAACATTGGCAATCATCACATAGGTGGAGGTGCCTTTTGTGAATAACATATCGCAGTTGAAAAATGGTGTTTCTTATTCAGACTAATATTTGAAAAATAAATAGATGAAGGAAGTTGGGGACGCCTTCCAATTGATCAATGCCAAAAAGAAAATCATACGTTTGTTCTAAAGGATCCACATTTCCCAAATAAGAGAGTATATCTTTCTCATGGGATGGGCAATGCACTTCTAGAGAAATTGTTCTACGCGTGAAATGGAAGTAGGATAATAGTGCCAAGTCATCTACTATTTTATAGAAGAGTGGATTTAGCTAAAGAATAATTTTGACGTAATGGGACCTTGTGAGTGATCTTGCAGTAATAACCTCTACCTGTATGTTAGGGATCGAGAAGATATCATTTTATGCATTTGTAATAAGTGCAATGGAAAATTGGGGTTGGGAATTCTCACTACTGCACTTAGTAGGTGGCTTGTCGTATTGGCGTGAACGAAGTTTGAAGGTTGACTTTCCTATTGTTGACCTTATCAGATTCATCATAAGAATCTAATACAATCATGGGCACCATATTGTGCAAGTTGGGGAGCTACCTTAACTTGTATTGCTTGGGTAGTTTTATATCCTTGGTGAAGAAATGGGTTGGTAAGCACATTCGATTTCCATGAAGCATGATTAAGAGGAAGTGAAGCCATGGGTTGTTGTCATCTATGGAAAAATATATGACCTTCCCATGAATTGATGATCCGAGGTAAATGGGACAATGACGAGTATAATGGGCCATATACAAGGCTCGACAAAAATACATAAGGAATATTCATATGAAAATGCCTTCTCTCTGCATGGGTTGTCACCTTTGTTGCTGGGTTTTATGATTAGGATGATTTTCTTGGGATGTATTAGGTGTGAAGACCCTTGATTACCCCTCATTACTCTTGGGATTGATGGTTCTTATTACCTTCCCTATTATTATTCCTTCTTGTATATGGGAGGATTTGTCACACTCTCTATTGAGCATACACTGACCTTGAGGAGGAGGTGGTTGTTGTGGGTAGAGGTTGGGGAGGCATGGGAGGTTGAGATGCTACTACTAAAGGGGGTGGAGCACCACGGCGATGAATATGGAGAATATTAAGGAGCTGAAACATTTTGATAACCAAGTTGAGCAAAAATTGTCCTTGGCATACGTTGATGTGATTGGGGATATGCATATTGTGTGGCTTGACCTCGGATAAGGGTTTCCCCGCAGAGGGGGATAATTGTAAGAGGTGTATTGGTACCCCCTAGGGCTTGACTCCATAACCCCTCGAAGGCAAGGGATCATATGGTTTAAGGTGAGTGTGTGAAATAGATCCAACGCATACTCGTCGTAGCATGAGATGCCCTTGGTCCATTAACAACACCGAGCCAAGGAAGCTCAGCTAAGGAGAACCGTATGAACAGGGCACCCGATTTACCATAGATAAAGGCATATTTTTTAAGCTACTTGGGGCACATATTCTCTCTTAATTAGAGGAAAAGTGGGACAATCTCACATCTTTAACTATGGTGGAAAAATGTGATCTAAGGAACCAATCCATATAATCACTATCTCTATTAGCATCTGCAAATGCTCCTCCTTGTGCACCATTCTTAGACATGATCAGTAGGCAAGTGGAAAAGTTTGAGGGAAAGATTTAAAGAGTTCTGTGACTAGTGTCATAATGGAATGGTAACTAGAGATATGATAGAAAATATTTTTTGAAAGTTGCAAAAGTGGAATGAGTTACTGTAGGGTCGATGGACGATACCACTTAACAATAGGCTCCAAGAAGTAAACGTGCGCTTGAATAAACAAAGATAGATGGAGTATTCAATGATGGAAATATAGGAACACTACGATATGAAATGAGAAAGCATGATTAGTGGGATGTTCTACGTGATTTACTTCCAAAATTGGGTATGTCCGAATATATTTTTTAGCAGAGAAGAGGATCGTTGATGAAATCGATATAAAATGAAAGGGATATTAAAAAACTAGCCTTGAAGGGTAACAATGGATGAGAGACCATACCTGGTTGAGGTTCCACCTGAAAGTATTTCCCTGCTAGTGACCTCGAGCTAGTCACCTTGTTTTCCCCGCACCTACATTGCAATGCCTCAACATGGTGACGTTATGAGGTTAAAAGACACGAATGAAAGGAAAAAATCAATGAATCGATAGATTTAGAGTCAAAAGGACTCGATTGAGGACTCGAAGGAATAACTCTAACCTCGATGAGGAGGAGCAATACATCCTAATGGGAATCGAGAAGTTGAAGGCCTCCAATTTGTACGTAACAATGCCCTAGGGGGTGCAATGATGTCAAGACAGACAGAGGAAACAAAGGCCCAATGGTGATAGGAAAAAAAAGTAAATAAACAACAAGAAAACACCTAGTGTAGTGGTGCCAAGTGTAAACTAACTATATAATGATGCTGATCTAATATAAGAAAACACGTGCTATGAAATAAAAATGACCTTTATCCTATAGGTGATCTAAATCCTCAAAAATCCAAAAATAATTTTTTTAGATGGCCTTTCAAAACTCCTTACTTGACTGGAATCTCATACCCACAAGTAGTGTTTTCCAGCAGAAAGGTGGGCCAGAGAACTAAATGTTTCCTCATAGCTACTGTTATAAGTTGGTTTTTTCCTAAGTTTGGTCAACTGGTGGTTACCTTTGTCCCATGGATGTGTCCAGTGTCTTGAGCTTCTTGGTGGCTTCCACTCACCGCATGGATTCCCCCTCTCGAATTGGTTTGCTTCTCCGACATACCTCGCGCTTTGGACTGTGGGATAGTGAAGGATTTTAAGATCCATACAAAGTCAACTTCTATGTCTCAATGTAAATTATTGATGGGTGTTATTGGAAGCCTATCCCACCTATCTTACACCTAATTATATATATTGTTTGGCCCTCGATGCGCCAAACACGCTAATATATATGTGTTAGATTATTAAATGTGGTGTGTTTCAAGTCTTGGCTTGGCAATGTTAACCAATCTCACATTTGCATTCGTGTGTAAATGTGTGTGAAAAAAATGTGTTTAGAGTATGATTAAATTGATCATGTTTGATGATGCCATATGGCTGTTAAAATAAAATGCTAAAATACTTGTGAAAATAATGCAAGAAATGATAGTAAAATAAAACAACCAATGAAAACAAAAACCCCACCCAAAGAAGGCTCTCAAATAAATAAAAAATTGAGAATAAAACAATATACTCAAAAACACACAAAAAGGCCTAGAATATCTAATGTAAAAGTGATTTTTGATCTAAAGGCACTAAGCTGCTGACAAATGGTGCATACAAACAACAAAAAATCAAAGGTGAAATATGCTACAAAGGATAGGCAAGAACCAAAAAAATGTAGGAAAATCAAGGGGATCCCCTCGTAGGTATAGATATAGAAAACTCAAAATGGATTTAGAATGGTGAAATAACCTACCCTAAAGAGCTGAAATAAAATGGATAAAAACCCTCAAAAACCAATGGTTAAAAAATGTTGAAAACTTCAGACTCCCTTAGCAAAAGCCAATCTCTTTCTAAATAGGTGGAGTGTTTGCTAAAAAATTTAGGGGGGTTATTTCTTCCTCAAAGAGAAAAAAGAGATTATTGAGGCCTAAGGGAGACTTAAAAATAGGTAAAAAATCCCTTCCCAATAAATATACAACACTCTCGGAAATGCGGAAAAAATATGAAAAATTTCCGGAAAAATTTTCAAAAACGATAGGTACTAACCTGAACAGTGGAAAGCACATTTTTTTGGGAAAATAATGCATTTGAGTCTAGAGGAACAGATATATATACAAATGATGGTAGAGCATCAAGAACTTTTTTCTCCATTTGTAAATATGGGGTGTGATGATTTTTAATATTTTATTAATTAATTTGAATTAAATAGGAGAAGGTGAGGATTTATGTAAATATCTTTTTATTAATAAAAGGATATGAGGAAATTTAATAAATTGAAGGATTTTAGGGATAAAAACCTATCCTTTAGGGATGTTGAGAGATTTAGGGGTTTGTTGAAGATTTTAAGGGATTGAGCATTTAATTTAATGATTTTTTTAAATTGTATAAATGGGAGGGGTTTTGGAGAGAAAAAGACATTGAGAATAGTGAGAAGAGTAGAGCGCTGGTTTGGAACAACCAGGGCTGTAAGCCTTTGGTAAATTGTAAGGGCCATCAATTTGGAATATCAGGCCAAATAAAGTTTGTAAGTATTTATTTGCATTTGTTAATGTAAAAACAGTGTGTTTCAGAATTGTGGGGTTCGATTCATTAAATGGTGGATATTTGAATACACGTTTCATATAAATTGGTTATGAAGACATCGAATTGAACGCTGTGTGAATAATTGTTTGTTTCATACGAAATTGTGTGGATCGTGGGACAAATGGTAATCGGTAATTTTGAGTTGAAAACTGTGATCATTGAACGTAAGAGGCATTAGATCCTGTAAATTTCAATATATTGAGTCAGCGGTTTCAGTGTTGAATTCAGTGAATGCGGTGTTATCAATTTAAGCAGTGCCAGAAACCTGTAGAATCGATAATGAATCAATAACCTTCCAGTGGTATCAATAAAAAAATAGTAAACGATTTCAATGTTAATTAATTAATGTGTGAAGTCATGGAGTTAGTAATTTAGACTGCGCCTTTATTGAGATTGTGGAGTTAACAAAGCGATCACAATGGATCGACTTCAAGGAGACAGTATTCTGTGTAGGTAAATTGCCAGTAATGAGGGCGCTATTGCATATTTTGTGGTTGAATTGCAGGTTTTTTTTTAGAAGCAAATTGTGAATAAAATAGTGATGATACAATCACTGTGTATTTGTACCCATACAAGCGATGGATCAGTATTGAAGAACTGATAGGCGCAATTACAAAACGGCCAGTATGTGCGTTGCAGAGTTACAATTGCAGTTTGGATTGGAAGAGTACGCTCTGTGTAAAATGGAGCAGATCTTTGCCGCAAATATTGTGAATTGAAGAGGAAGCGCTGAAAATTGTTGAATTATTGTACATTGAACACTGTTGAATTGCGAATTTATTATAATGCTATCGAATGTTAGTGCACAGATATTGTTGAACGGTGCTAGAGAAATTGAAGTGCATTCCAGGCAGCGATTACTGAGAGTTCAATTGGCAATTGATCAGGTATTAAATTCTCATAATTAGTTGTGTGTGACAGTTGTTAAAATCTGTGCGGATTTTGAAGCAGAATCGATGTGTATTCAAGTATCGTTCTGAAGTTGGAAGAAATTACAACGAATCTGATGAATGATGGAAAGAAGGGCGTTCAGTTATAAGGTGGAAGGATTGCGTGCGGTAAAGTTGGACGCTGTTCAGAAAGATGAATTGAAGGACTATTAATTGCAAAGGAAAAAATGTTGAGATGTTGAGCGATGACTCAATGGTAGAGCTGTATGAGAAGAGTTTTCTGCGAAATCATGAATTGGAGTAGAATTATTGCTGAGAGCTTTCACACAATCTCAGAAACAATGGAAGTGCAGAAGATGAAAGGTTCGTGTGAGTTGAAGAGCGCCTGGCCTTGATCGACTTACATGTGAAACAAAATGATGAATAGAGGAAATGGCGGATCAGGTATAGGTTTCAAACGATATGATTATGATTTAAAATCGACTTTTGAATAATTGACATTTACCAAGTGTGTAAAGTCATGATAGTGTGATTAAAAAAAAGGTTCTATTTGGGAAAGATTGAAGTGAAAGAATTCTTTGATTAAGAGAATTATTTATGGTTTAACATCACACTTTACAAAATGGTGTGAAATCATATGTTTGATGTATTTTCTGAATGAATTTTTGAAGTGGCATTGGATCGAAATTTGGGATTGTGTGAATGAGAGAATGGATTGGAAGTATGGTTTCTATAAACCAGATAAAGTTATGAATACATGTTATAAGCTTCTGAAGTGATAGTTTTGAATTTGCCATCTATTGAGGCTTTGAATTGGGTATATAATGATGATACTTTTGGATAAGAACAGAATTGAAGTTCCTGGGTATGGAAAGCTTTAGGCTTGCGTCAATTTGGTATCAGAGCCTGGCTCTGTTAAAAAGAATGTTTGTTTTTTATAAATGAAGACAGAAGGTTTGTTGAACTAGAATGTATTTCTGAATGTGTGATGAATAATGAAGTAGCAGATATGCATGAAGGCAAAGGAGGTCAAATTCTAATCTGACAGTCAAAGCAAACTAGAGTACAGCTGAAGAATTGAGCAGGTATTGGGTGTGGTTAATTTTGATTTGAATTTTATTGACAAGAAATGGAATGAGAATTGATGATTGCAGCAAAGAAGAAAGTCAGCAAGGAAGGGATTGTTGCTGAAGATTGGAAGAGAGAATCAGATTTTAAAATCTGATTAACAGTTGTTGAATATCAAGAAATTGTGCAGAGGAAGCAATGAAGATTTGCTGAAACAAATTTGCAGGAGTGGTGAGATTCTGAAGGTAGTTGAAGAGTTTGAAGACACAGCTGACAGCTAGTGGAAAGGACGGTCCATTTAAAAGTACAGGCAAACGAAAAGACAAGATCAGACTGAGATCTTGAAGGTAAGGTGATCTGGGTTTATTTGAATTTGAAGATTGTAATCTTTGCATTAAAGCAGAAGTATTTTTGCAACTCCCAAAAGGAAAATCCATAGAAGACATGTTTAAAATTGCTAACAGAAAACTGGTGAAAGCATAGGTGTGGCAGAACCTTGAGGAAATCCAATAGAGATTGGATAAGGAAGACAGTTGTGAACAGACAGATGAGTTGAAGCCAGGAAGAGCAAAGAGAAGTGCTCAAAGGAGGTTCCAGAGATAGAACCAATTGCTTGCCAAAAGACTGAGTGAGGAGAGCTTGGTGAGGTAAGTGGCGGCAGGACAGGACTTGCTGCTGAAGAGGCTTTAGTGCAACTCATAGTAAAGTGAGTAAGAAACTCATAGAGATGGAAAGGATGATGACTAGTGACAGTCGTTACAGAGGTTCTGAAATCAACCACAGCAGAGGACAAAAGGAAAAGGATGCCAAGACAATTGGCATACAGAGACAGTTAAGCAAAGAGGAATATGAAAGGGAGAAGGCTGAGATAGCAGTTCAGCTTGAGGTGTTAATGGAGATGTTGCAAAGAAATGAGGAAGACCAGAAGCGTGGTTATGTCATGAGAAAGAAGTTGAGGTGGCAGAGGCTACAAGAGAAGTGGAATCATCAGGTGAATTTGCAGTTGATAAAGGAACTAAGGGAACTTGAACAGGTTATTGATGCCAGACAGAGGATAGAGAAGCTCGAAACAGTTGAGCTACAACAAAAGGAAGATGTTGAAGAAGATGTTGAAGTTTCGATATGTTACCCAGAGAGTGGACCATTACTTTTTGAAAGTGATGAAGAGCTAGAGGAGTTGAATCATATGAATGATTCAAAGCAGCCCGAAGACTTGATGACTGAAGCATCAAATAAGACCGTAAGGTCTTGTGATTTTGAAACTAATGATTTGTGTGTGATTACAGGTTTGGAAGAAGAGGAAGAACATCTACTGAAGGATGTTAAGAAATATTTAGCAGAAGAAAGACCATGTGAGGAAATGGAAGATCGTGTAAAATTTCCAAAGTCCACTCCAAGTAAAATCATTGAGTTATATAGAGAATTAGACTTCCAAAGGAAGAAATTGGAAGAACAGAGGATGAATGTCCAGGACAGATTGCTAAAGAAGGATGACAAAGCAGTTGTCATAAATAATAATCAAAAAGAAATTGCAGATGGCGAGCAAAGGAATGTTGCAGAGGGAAAGGAAGATTGGGAGGCCGCAACATTCATATTGACAGCTAGAGCAACATGTGACGCAACATTTATAGTAGCAGCAACAGAAAAGGTGATCAAAACAAGTGAAGAGCAAGCAAGAATGAGAGTTCAGAAATCAAGGGATGGAAACAATCAGCAGACAGAGGACATACTGGACAGAGAAATTGAGTTGATAAGGAAGATAATGATAAAAACATCCCAGAGAAAGACAGCCGAAAGAAAGAAAAGGAGCGATAACAAGAGAATGACAGCGAAAGATTGCAAGAGCAAAGCAAGTGGAGCATTACAGTACAAAATATGGAAACCTGGAAGACAACAGCAGATGACAACAGCAGTAAAGCAATCGACAAGCACGGAAAGATTAAAAAATAAAATTTGGGATCTAGGAGGAGATATCCAGACTTATGACCAGGTGGTCATGAATTTTCTTACATGGGGAGTCTGATGCAGGAGCATCAAGACCTTTTTCTCCATTTGTAAATATGGGGTGTGATGATATTAATTTGTAAATATGGGGTGTGATGATTTTTAATATTTTATTAATTAATTTGAATTAAATAGGAGAAGGTGAGGATTTATGTAAATATCTTTTTATTAATAAAAGGATATGAGGAAATTTAATAAATTGAAGGATTTTAGGGATAAAAACCTATCCTTTAGGGATGTTGAGAGATTTAGGGGTTTGTTGAAGATTTTAAGGGATTGAGCATTTAATTTAATGATTTTTTTAAATTGTATAAATGGGAGGGGTTTTGGAGAGAAAAAGACATTGAGAATAGTGAGAAGAGTAGAGCGCTGGTTTGGAACAACTAGGGCTGTAAGCCTTTGGTAAATTGTAAGGGCCATCAATTTGGAATATCAGGCCAAATAAAGTTTGTAAGTATTTATTTGCATTTGTTAATGTAAAAACAGTGTGTTTCAGAATTGTGGGGTTCGATTCATTAAATGGTGGATATTTGAATACACGTTTCATATAAATTGGTTATGAAGACATCGAATTGAACGCTGTGTGAATAATTGTTTGTTTTATATGAAATTGTGTGGATCGTGGGACAAATGGTAATCGGTAATTTTGAGTTGAAAACTGTGATCGTTGAACGTAAGAGGCATTAGATCCTGTAAATTTCAATATATTGAGTCAGCGGTTTCAGTGTTGAATTTAGTGAATGCGGTGTTATCAATTTAAGCAGTGCCAGAAACCTGTAGAATCGATAATGAATCAATAACCTTCCAGTGGTATCAATAAAAAAATAGTAAACGATTTCAATGTTAATTAATTAATGTGTGAAGTCATGGAGTTAGTAATTTAGACTGCGCCTTTATTGAGATTGTGGAGTTAACAAAGCGATCACAATGGATCGACTTCAAGGAGACAGTATTCTGTGTAGGTAAATTGCCAGTAATGAGGGCGCCATTTCATATTTTGTGGTTGAATTGCAGGTTTTTTTTGAGAAGCAAATTGTGAATAAAATAGTGATGATACAATCACTGTGTATTTGTACCCATACAAGCGATGGATCAGTATTGAAGAACTGATAGGCGCAATTACAAAACGGCCAGTATGTGCGTTGCAGAGTTACAATTGCAGTTTGGATTGGAAGAGTACGCTCTGTGTAAAATGGAGCAGATATTTGCCGCAAATATTGTGAATTGAAGAGGAAGCGCTGAAAATTGTTGAATTATTGTACATTGAACACTGTTGAATTGCGAATTTATTATAATGCTATCGAATGTTAGTGCACAGATATTGCTGAACGGTGCTAGAGAAATTGAAGTGCATTCCAGGCAGCGATTACTGAGAGTTCAATTGGCAATTGATCAGGTATTAAATTCTCATAATTAGTTGTGTGTGATAGGTGTTAAAATCTGTGCGGATTTTGAAGCAGAATCGATGTGTATTCAAGTATCGTTCTGAAGTTGGAAGAAATTACAACGAATCTGATGAATGATGGAAAGAAGGACGTTCAGTTAGAAGATGGAAGGATTGTGTGCGGTAAAGTTGGACGTTGTTCAGAAAGATGAATTGAAGGACTATTAATTGCAAAGGAAAAAATGTTGAGATGTTGAGCGATGACTCAATGGTAGAGCTGTATGAGAAGAGATTTCTGCGAAATCATGAATTGGAGCAGAATTATTGCTGAGAGCTTTCACACAATCTCAGAAACAATGGAAGTGCAGAAGATGAAAGGTTCGTGTGAGTTGAAGAGCGCCTGGCCTTGATCGACTTACATGTGAAACAAAATGATGAATAGAGGAAATGGCGGATCAGGTATAGGTTTCAAACGATATGATTATGATTTAAAATCGACTTTTGAATAATTGACATTTACCAAGTGTGTAAGGTCATGATAGTGTGATTAAAAAAAAGGTTCTATTTGGGAAAGATTGAAGTGAAAGAATTCTTTGATTAAGAGAATTATTTATGGTTTAACATCACACTTTACAAAATGGTGTGAAATCATATGTTTGATGTATTTTCTGAATGAATTTTTGAAGTGGCATTGGATCGAAATTTGGGATTGTGTGAATGAGAGAATGGATTGGAAGTATGGTTTCTTATAAACCGGGAAAAGGTTTGTGAATACATGTTATCGCTTCCGCGAGTGATAGTTTTGATGTTGCCGGATTGGAGTCTTATTTTTCGGAGAGATTTGGAGAAACATTTATATAATGCATAGTCTTGGAACAAGATTACGGGTTTTTTGCGGGGTAACACTGGAAATCGGTGTGTTTGACTATATTTGACTAATGTGATTACCTATTTATAATTATGTATTATGCTTTAATTACTATATCAATATATTAATAAAACAATAAATTGGTAAATTAATGTTATTATTAATTAATATTAATTAATTTCTTTAAACATGTTTAAATTAATTTCATTAAGCATTTTAAAATAAATGTTTTAATTAATATATTGTCAAAAGTTGTAATTAACGTTTTAAAATTAATAACATTTAAGTACAATTCCAACATCTTTTTATTATTAACCAAATCCAAATATATTTATGTTTTTAGATATATATTTGAATAATGTAGTTAAGTATAATAATTATGTATTAATGATTTAATTAATATCTCGATGTAATAATTGTAATATAATAATTATTTAACTTTATTATTAATTAATATTAATATATTTTACATATTCCTTAATTAATGTTTAATGTTATTTAACATTTTTATATAAAATTTTTTTAATTACATCTTGTAAAATGTTTTAATTAAAAAATTTTAATGCTCAATTTAATAATATTTTAATGTTTTAAATAATGAATTAATTAATGTATTTTAATTAAGGATTGCATTATAGTCGAGTACAATAAATATAGGGTTGAAAAAGTCTTAATATAATTATATTTGGTCATGTTTCACTAATGTGGGTAACTATTATATATTAAGTAATAATGTTTTAATTAATATATCAATATATTAATTTTAATGAATAAATCAATTAATACTAAAATATTTTTAATTTAATTAATTAATTAAATGAATAAAATTGATTAATTAATTAATTAAATTAATCATCTTAAATTTGTTTCATTAATCATTGTAGATTGATTTTGTACATGGATAGGTTATATAAGGAATTCTAAATGAGTAGCATGGATCTTTCAATACACCATGAACAACAAATTTTTTAAAGTAATAAAAAATAATAATAATAAATCAATCCACCACAAAAATAATTTAATAAAATAATATTTTTTGGGCATACATTTCAGATAGCATGCATGTGAAACAACGGTAATGAAGTGGAGGAAAAGTTTTTAAATGCACACTTGCCAAGTGGTGGAATGACGTATAGAGAAAAGTTTATTTTATTTTTAATTTCATTTCTAACTAAGTAGCATATGTGGTTATCAATTTAATCATGTTTTGTAAATAATTTGAGTATGATTTAAACATGGGATTTAAATATGCAAGGAAGTTATTACATTTAATTAGATTCATTGATGGAGTAGAAACGACTAGAATACACTAGCATCATCCAATTTAAACAGTGAATCAAAAGATTAATTAGAAAAATAATTAAAATAAGCAAGTTCCAAAGGAGATACCTATCCGAGTAATCAACAACATCGATTCCAAGCGTTTTGACTAGGCATTGCGCTCAAAGAAATGGGCATTTTTCGATACCCTCTGCAACTTGTAAAACAAGATATGATCCTCAAACACCAAATTTCGAGATTCCCTATAACATGACACATAATGGAATAGGACGATTCCCAGTAATGGATCAATGAAGAACTGATGATGCATCTACAACTAGCGAATATCTTTTTCAATTAGAAAAATAGATTTTTAAATCAACTTGCTATCTGGTAAGATAGGAGATGGAGCGTTACAAGCAGTTAAATCTAGTTTGAGAATATCAAATATAATCATAATATGTTCGTTGATGTTCTGTGATCAATTAGGAAAATTTAATTCGATTTGTTAATGGATAGCGTGCAAGCGTTGACAGAACTTTTTAAGGAAGCTGTAACAATGAACTGAGGATTCGAAATTTTGTGAAGAACGCAACTGCTACACTATTATTACATTGATTTCTTTATATGCTCACTGGACCACATATGATTTCATGCTTGAACTGGAGTGAATTGAAAATATTGTTGTTGGTAACTTTGTTGTATATTGTTATGCAAGCATTTTGATTCTTTTTCTTTGAAATTAATACTAATAACTGACCATTATTGTTTAGTTGTTTTGTTTTACTTTCTTATATACAAGTCATTTATTTACATGCATATGAATGTCGTCAGTCTGAGGAAGTACTTTCAATTATTTAAGCTGCTTGCTTTGTTCATAGTAATAATATTGTAGTGAATATTTGATAGGTCAATATCTCCAAATATTTCATTCTCTTTCTATTCATATGCATATGGAATTACATCGATGTTAAATTGTGTAGGGTTGATATAGTTTAATGTCTAGACTGATCGATCAATGAGATATTAATAGATTTAAATCTTTCAGTTATTTTGTTCAGATTTCTTTTCCATAATTATATGTTAATAGTTATATTTCTATGGATGCTCCAAGTTGTTTTAAGTTCATTTCAGATTGTTTAATGATATTTTATTAACTTGCGGGGGGAATTCAAAGTGTTCTTTTTATTTTTGTATCTAGCAAATTTTTACTTTTTATTCATATACATATAGTGAGATGGATCCATTTTATATGTTTTTGGAAATCTTATAGATGTTGTATTTTCAATTATTCTTTCAATAATAGTTTTCGATTGATCTTGAATTGTCGGAATATACTATTCATATTTAATTTCCATGGACATACATTTAAGCCTAGGACTATATATACATCAATAGACATAGAGTTAAATTTCATTTAGAGTAGGTTTTTATTGAGCATGTTTCCCTTATATTTAAAAACAATAATTAGAAGAAGAAAAATCCATTTTCCTCCAAATCAAGTCTCCATTTGTTGGAGCATCATCATGAAGGGTAAAATGGTCCCAATATTCTATTTAGGACTACCATTAACGGAAAAGAGTCTAATCTAGACTCTAACAGAACAACGCTCTCCCATGTTGAGTCGGGAAATTCCTAGAACTCAACACTTTCGGTGCTTCAAACAAGGCCATCGAGCAATGAATGGCTAGTTGGTCTCAACAAACATCGAGAAAATTTGAGTCAATACCTTTTTCCCTCATCAACACCTATACAACTTGAAGTTCCTTCCACACATATTTCTTTCATCCCCTCCACTTCATTTAGGTACTTCTCCATGATTTAACTACCTGGCTTGTTACCACTTTAGAATCTCCTATTCAACAATCACCCAATATTTTACCTTCTCTTATTCACCCACCAATCTCTTCATCTTATCAAAACACCGTTGAAGACATCCAATCCATTAGAAATATATTTAAGGATTAAAAATTCCGGGATAATCATTAAGAGTCTCTTATGATTAATACTTTATTACTATTTCTTCTTCTCTACAACCCGGTGTTCTTAATAGATCCCAAAGCCTTAGACTAGGAATTAAACCCCTTGAAATTCCATTACTAACACACCCACATAGGATACCTATCAATGCTAGTGGTGGTAGTGTAAATAAACCCCCTACACCACCTCGGATCTCTTTGTTGCTTCCTCACCTTAAAAACCACCTCATCCACCTATCAATGTGGCTAGTCAATAACCATAGTGAGTACACCCTTGGTAAACAATGGGAGGAGTCAATGTTCCTGGCAATCAACTTGATCTCCCTAAAAACCTTGAAAATTGACTTCTAAGTTTGACCTTGAATCAAAACAAATCCCCCAAAACCTTATCAAGAATTTCACGTTGGCCCTCAATTTAAGAAGAGTCGATGAAGAAGATGTTGAATGTTGACTCTTTCCTTATACACTTGAAGGAGAGGCCTCAACTTGGTACTTTTCTCTACAACAAAATAACATTCTAGATTGGGACACTTTTTAAATAACATTTTATTAAAAATTTTGGAGATGAAAAGACTTCATCCACTATATTAATTGAGTTGTCTAGGATCAAAATGGGCACAAAAGAGGGATTAAATACTTTAACCAAATATTCCTCAAACTTCTTAATAAGATGCACGATACATCTAAACCAAGAGTTGAAATTCAAATAGATAACTACACTTCCTCCCTTACCTACTGTCTATTTCCATGCTTGCTTAAACGTGCTGCAAAATACACCCTCGATGAAGCCATGCCGGAGAAGCCTTAAAAGGTTGAGAAAGAAATAGGCGGCATCTGCAAATAATTCCTCCACTTGAAGAGACTAAAAGTTCCCAATCCGCTAGGAGAACTTTTTTACCAAAGAGAAAGGAAAAGAAAAACAAAGATTCTTTTGACATGGACGATCTACAAGAGGTCGTGAAAAATTTAGCTAGTGAGATAGCCAATGTAAAAGAAAAACTAACTAAAAGTATCTATCATTTGTAAAACCATTTAGACATTTTGTTAGCATGAATCCACAAGCCAATACTTGTGGTGAAATATTTATTCCTTGAAGCGCGAGGAAGTATATGAGGATGAGGAAGAATATTAGGAAGAACAAGGAAAATTAGATTTAAATTGTTTATAAGGATATAAGTGGTACATTTGAATAATTTCTAGTAGTACACATTAAAAATAAAAGTTCTCACCAATCCCCATTTCTCCTCCAACAAAAAATTACTTTGCTTCAGCCAACACCTACTTCAAATCGGTCCCCAAATAATGATACAATAACTTCCAAAACCTTAATTATCACTGATAAAATTGAATATTACATTATCGAGGACATGAAAAGAATTAGATCTAACATAAGTTTATATGGATTAAGCAAACTTAAATCCCAAAGAACATTTTGCTGAAAGCTCTAGGTTACGGTGATAAGTCTCCCACTCCCTCTTGTCACATATACGAAAAAGGAAAATAAATTATTAACCAAAATGTTGTTTACGATAGCCATATTTATCATATAATGATCGGGGGCGAGATCCAACTCACATACACTCCTTTCTCCTTACTTTTGATATTTTCAACAAGAATGTTCACAATTGTTTAGTTGATTTTGGGGCATCTTCTAACATTATGCCTTACTCATTTTGCTTAAAAATCAATGCTCAACCCTAAAAATAAGCTATCTAGATTGCACAATTAGACAAAATAACAAAAGTAAAGGTCTTAGAGGAATTAGAGATATCCTCATTAGGATCTCCTCCAATCCTCAAGTCCACCAAATCATAGATATTGTAGTCGACATTCCAAACACTATGGTTTAATTTTGGTCAAGATTGGTTGAAACAATTGAATGGGTATCTCACAGTAGATATGTCTCCACTTTCTTCTTCCTTGTAATGAGAAACCAAATCAAAATAAAGTAGAAATAGAAAGACATATGAAATCTCATTGCGATTTTGGAGAAGAGAAAATGAACCAAGTATCACACCACATTCCATTGTCGGTAATTATTCCTTCGATTCATTCATTGGAAATTTTTTTGCACAAATGTCTACTTTTAAACAAGGTTCTCGACTTTACGAAGTTGAGAATTTTTTCCACGCCGATTCTACGCACTATGTAAATTTTGTAGATAGTCATGTAGTTAATTTTGTAAGTAACCCATTTTGGAATTTATACTTTGATGGATCAAAATATAATGATCATTTGGTGCAATGGTAACTTGTAGGTTAGAATTTTAATGTACCAACAATGTAGTTAGTGAGGCAATAGTGCAAGGTGTTAAAAAGGCTATTAGTATGAATGTGTAGGATATTAAAGTGTTTGGAAATTAAATTGTAATTAAAAATGTCGAAAATTCTATTCATTATGTCTCCAACAATATAAAAAATTACCAAATTTTAGTTCAAGATCTAATACGTATTTTTTTTCATTCGGTGTCACTTCAATTTTAAGATTACAAAATTCTAGTGCGGTTGTTGGCTAATGTGGCTTCAAAGTTAATTCTCTGGAAGATTCTAATCACGATATATTTTCAATAGAATTGATTTTCAAACCTTCCATCCCATATAAAATCACTAATCTATGAGTGTTTAATAATTATAATTATATAATTAACTTTCTTACTTAGAGCATATATGAAAAGTATGTCATGGATGAACAAACCCATGATCTTGAAATAAAAAATATTTCAAAGGTGGTAATATAAGAGCTGAAAACTTCATTACGAATTATATAGTGAAGCTATAAAACTTCTATGATCTTCAATATAGGTTCAAAACATAAATTCTAAAACCAACGGTCCTACCATGAATTATGAAATCATCAACAGGTACAAACCAAAATCTACAAAATGTCAATATTGGACTAGGGTGTTAACCTGAAGAGAATCACATTAATCAATATCCTTCAACAATATAAAGATGTTTTTCTTGGTCATACAATGATCTTAAAACTTTTGACACATCCATTAATTAACATATGATCCCAATCATGCCACAATCCAAACCCGTTCAACAAAATTTACGAAAAAGTCCATCCAAATATTGAATCTCAAATTAAGTTTGGGCTTAGATAAAATATTAAAGGCCAAAATAATCTTCCTTGCAATTTACTCTAAATGGATATCTAACTTAGTTCCGATTAGGAAGAAGAATGACGACATTCAATTATGTATCGATTTAGAGTACGAATAAGGCTTTTTCAAACTTAGACAACTTCCCAATTTTATCCTATGGAACAAATTCTTCCAAGCGTGTCTAGATCTAAAATTCTATATTTTATTGATGGATTTTTTTTTTGGTCACAATAAAATTATAGTTCCACCCAAATGATGGGCAAAAACACCATTAGAACTAAATGGGGTACATATGCGTATCAAAAGATGCCTTTTGGATCATCAGGTAGGTGGGACATTACAAAGGGGGAAATGGACATGGATTTAGGGGTATTATCAACAAATATGTGGTTGTTTACTTGGATGACATCACCATTTATTTAAAGAGACGATATGATCACTTCCATAATCTAAAACTATTTTTTGAAAAACGTCGAAGATATGGAATCTCATTGAATCCTAAGAAATATTTTTTCACACTCGAAGGTAAATTAATAGGGTTCATTGTATCAAAATAGAGCATTTCCATTGATCATAATAGATTTGAAATGATATCGAACATTCCACTACCTAATTAAAAAAAATCGATGCAATCATTTCTCGAGAAAATTGTTTTCATTAGGAGATTCATTCCTAATTTTACTCAAATGCATCTACCTATCCAAAATATGATCAAGAAAAAAAAACTCATTTTTAAGTGAGATAACCTTAAAGAAGAACGATTTCAATTCTATCAACGAGCCATCATATATGCTTCTACCTTACTCTCTCAAAATTATGAAAAATAATTCATTCTTTACACCTTTGCATCGATGTATCTTCTGACTATATTAACACAGCACGATCAAAATGTTTGAAGTACCAATTGCATTTCATGGTTGGATTTCCAAGACGAGTACAATAATCGATGTTGAAAATAAGCTTAGTCCAATCCATCCGGGAAAGAGCCTTGTTGTTCTAGCTTATAAGAAAGACAAGCCAAAATATTTAAACTACAAGAAGCTAGAAATAAATCCAATCAAAGTTTCATTAATCATTAGAAAATTGCCAAACAATGGTTCAATAATCATACAAACATTTGATGTGAGTGATTTAGTCTCGAAATGGGACAAATCCCACAAAGACAAAGGAAAACACACAAAATTCAAAATTTGTGGCTTGTAAAAACATTAGGCTCATCTATTTTTATGCTTCAAACTCTAGATGGAATAGAGGAAAAATTACTAGTAAATGGGAAAATCCTTAAAAATATTCTTCTTGAAGATGGAAAATAACCTTTGTAAATATGTAAATAATTATCGGTGAATTCGATTGAAATTTGTTTAGAGTTATAACAATTTGCTTGGAAACCTCATATTTATATCTCATTTGGGTGTTATTATGTTCGTAAAGAATTGTTTTTCACGGTATATTTAGTAAGTCATAATATACATGATCATATTCATCATAATCGATTATTTGTGTCACATTACTATTAACAAGAAAAAATATTTCTAAATGCTCTCCAACTTCTTCCTTATACGGAAATGCATATTCTTGCAATTAAATATGAGGAAAATATAATATGAAAAATAAGGTATATCATAAAATGAACGACACATTGAACACCATCGCGTGCATTGTTCCATCTTTACATATCTGCATATCACCCACTTTCCTAGCCTAATTGAAAAACTTAAATATTAAATAAAGTTATTTAAAAATAATAATAATCAAAAAGGCGGTAAAGTGAAAGTTGAAAGTACTCATTGTGTAAACCCCTCAAGGCTATGGATACTCTTTGAGCGTTAAGGTAAATGCATGCCATGATACCAGGTCTACCTTCGTCGTGTGTCCATGCTAGCTAGCAGCGAAGCATGCCTGGTCAAGAAAGTATAGTACATAAACATACATGTTGAATGATGTTAGGTGTTTCTAAGTAGTCAAATATTAAACTTTTAATTTTGAATCTACATATCATAAATTGCATTCATATTAAGGAAATTTTTGAAGGTATTGAAGAATACTACTTTTATCATTATTTCAATGCTCTTGAATTTGCTTGATTATGAATATTTTCCAGCCATGAATTTTGGCTTGTTTACATACTAATATTTACATTCTCTTTCTTTTGGCTAAACAAAAATAACTGATCTTCCCAACTTCTCTCTAGTTGTTGTAGCTGCAACAACCCTCCATTTTATTTTTCCTTCTCATAATAAATGGGGATTTTCTCTATTTACACTTCTGGTCTTGTATGGATGAACGTAAATTACACAAAATTATTTCAATGATGTGATATAGCATAATAAAGATTTCATTTACAAATCGAATTGTGTCATTTGCCTATTTGACAGGCCCCACCATTCGGATTTGCAGTGAAGTAGACAATTCAAACAACGTATTATAATCAACATAGTAACATGGCGGAGGCCCATTTTTTGTTAACAAACGCACGACACACTTGTGGAATATACCATCAACTTCCAGAACACACCATTATAAACAATCATATGCCCTATTTATTTGGATGAAGGTAATTCTGTTTCACAAGGTTATATCGTCGAACGAAGTTTATCGCCACACTTAATTGTCAATCATCACAGTTTTAGTATCTGATGCCAAATCTTAATTATTGTTTTATAACATATCTCTATTTTTTGCTGGGTATTTTTACAGGTGGTGCAAAAGAAGACATTGACGATGTTTACCATCAACTACATCGAATCTGAGCCTTTCGACTTGGCATTGCACTCCAAGCAACGAATTTGCTGGGGCATTTTCCGATACCCTCTGCAACTTGCAAAACAAGATATCATCGATCAAACATCCAAATTTTGAGATGCCCTGCACAAAATAACACATAATGGAACATGACGATTCCCAGTATTGGGTCAATGACGCATAGATGATGCATTTTTTGCAACTAACAAAAATCTTGTGTAATTGGAAAAATAGATTCTTAAATCAACTTGCTAACTGGTTAGATAGATACCGGCGTTACAACCAGTTAAATTCAGTCTAGGAATATCGAATATAATCATAATTTGTTCACTAACGTTCTGTGATCAGTTGGGTAAAATTTAATTCGATTTGTTTATGGATAGCGTGCAAGCGCTTTTAGAGCTTTTAAAATGGAAGTTGTAACACTGAACCGAGGGTTCAAAAATTTGTGAAGAACGCAACTGATACGCTATTGTACATTGTTTTCTTTATCTATTCGCAAGACCACATGATTTCATGCTTGAACTGGAGCAAATTGGAAACATTGTTGTTGGTAACTTTGTTCTATATTATTATGAAATCATTTTGATTCTGTTTCTTTTACATTATTACTAATAACTGACCAATATTGTTCCAGTTGTTTTGTTTTTCTTTCTTATATACGAATTCATTTTCTTTACATGCATATAGATTCTGTGAGCTAAGGAAGTGCTTTCAATTATTTAAGTTGCTTACTTTGTTCATAGTAATATTATTGCAGTGAATGATAAATCTATCTCTTCAAATATTTCATTCTCTTTCTATTCATCTTCATATGGAGTTACATCGATGTTAACTTGTGCAGGGTTGATATAGTTTAATGTCTAAATTGATTGATGGGGGAGATATTAATAGATTTAAATCTTGTAGTGATTTTGTTAATCTTTCTTCTCCAGACTTATATGTTATTAGTGTTAGTTTTGTGGATGTTGCAAGTTGTTTAAAATTCATTTCAAATTGTTTAATGATATTTATTAACTTGGAGGGGTAATTCAAAGTGATCCTTTTGTTAGATCTACATCTCTCTTGTTACTTTTTATTCTTATATATATCTTTTGATGGATCTATTTTATATGTTTTTGGAAATCTTGTAGATCTTATATTTGCAATTATTCTTTCAATAATAGTTTTTTTTGTTGATCTTGAATAGTTGAATGTACTATTCATCTATACTTTCTGGATAGACACTTAAGCCTAGGCCTATATATACATCAATAGACACCAGAGTTAAGATTTCATTTAGAGTAGGTTTTATTCTTGTGTTTCTCTCATATTTTGAAAAAAAAAATAGAAGAAGAAAATATATGTTTTCCTCAAATCAAGTCTCCATTCGTTGGAGCATCACCTCATGAAGGGTAAAATTGTCCCAAGATTCCGGTCAAGACTTCCATTAACGGAAGAGTCTAATCGAGACTGCGACTAGCTGAGTTGCTCCCATGTTGAGTCAAGACATTCCTAGACCTAAACACACTCTTATTTTGTTCATCTTAAGTTGTTTTTAAAATGGCTCAAATTGATGAAATATTATATTTATTTAATACGTTAATGCACTTTACTATTCATAACATAGTGAAAATTAGCAAGACCACTCTTGCTTATACTAAAATATGTTTACAACATGCACAAGAGAGGATTGAGTTTGTTTAGCTTAAGTCACAACTTCAACAAGATAAATTATAACAAAGGATTCAACATTCTAAACAAGTTTTGTTTAGAAAAATTCATTGTTTGAGGTTGATTCCCATAAAGAACTAGTACTTTATTAGATTAGTGATGCCATTTTAGGATAATATTTACATTAAGATCCAAAGATTTTTCTTACACTTCCTAAGGCCATCATTAGACCTTGGGGAAGAAGTCATTAATAAAAATTATAGAGCTGGTGTTTGATATGACAAAGATGCAACCTTTTATACCCCAAACTACTCCAAAACAATACAATTTCATAGCGCTATCTTTCTTTAAAACAATTCATCTCCACGTTCTCTACTTTCGCATGAGATTTGTAGATTCCAACATTGTGGTTAGGTTGGACATGTGAAATATTAGTCTTTTTGATATATACCCTTGTGATCATTGTCGAAAAAAGACTCAACGTTCAAATAAACGTTCTAGACACAACACTCTTGCAAGATCAAACATTCACCTTGAATGGATAGCTTCTTGGAAATGGTATTCAATAGCAGAAGATATATCGGTTATGCCACATAGTCATTCTAAAGTATTGACATGTCTTGTAATGTAGATTTTTCCATCTTCTCACCTTTTATCATAGGAGGGAATTGGTGGTCAAATACCAAATTCAGAGACATTTCAGTACACCTAAGCCACAACCTGAACTAGATCCAATTGTTAGAGCCTAGAGATAGAGTAAGAAAGTGCCATAGTAATCCTTATTGCTAGAGACGAGATTCATGTTCCATGTAGTTCCATGAGCATAACTTTCATGGTGTCAGTCTTAACGGTAGAAGACTTCAACTTCTACCACACTATTCGAGTTCGTGATTATCCTTAAACTACCACCGGTAGAATATTTCAACTTCTACTACGGTTTCATTATTTTGTGCTTATCTTTAAACCATCATAAGATAACACTTATTTCTCAGAAAAAATTAATATTCTATCCTAATTCATAATTTTCTAGGCACTAGGTTGAGGCTAATTTGTAGAGTCGGTGGTCAGCCTTAAACCACCACTTTGGTAGAAGACTTCAACATTTTCTACTTCATTTGGTTTTTGACCTTCGTTAAACCACCATTTCGGAAGAGCACATCATGCATTTGTTGTTCTCAGTGACTTTGTATTTTAGCTCTCTTCTTGGACTTACATGCACCCCTTCGGATTAGGTGGGGGGGGGGGGGGGGGCGGGGGGACATTGGAAACATAATTCTATTGAGTATATAGAATTTGGCTTGCTCACTTCGGAGAAGGAGGAAAAAATACTTAAGTGAATTCCTATAGTCATGAGAAGTCAATATACATATTGAGAAATATGTAACCAAAGGTCATAAAAACGTGTTTATATGTATATTTGATTAATCAAATGCATCTTATGTTCATGTTAATTCTTGTGTTCCATTTATGAGTTTAAAAAAACGATCCCAAAAAATTAATTGGTGTTTGAATGCTAGAGAGCCATCTCATATTTTATTATCCAATTCACTTGATAACATTGTTGCTTCAATTGGCTATGATCATTACTAATTATTTGATATAAATGAATATAGGGCTAGGATGAGAGATTACTACTTAAATAGTCTCAATAATTAAGATGTCAAAAAGTTTCATATAACTAAAGGGATGATAGTTCGATTGTTCATTGACCCTAGAACCAATAAATGCCTTGACCCATGAAATATGAATATTTACATCAAGTGGTGCACATTACAACATGGAAGTAATATTTGAGGGGTATTTGGCTTATGGTATTTAAGAAACATTCTAGTAATAATTGGAAGGTTTCCTTGTATTTTTCTTTGTACATATGGGTCTCCATGTCAATTATTTTGACATTAGTGAACTTTAGGGGTTGATCTTGGCTTTATTTGGGATTCCAAAGAGCGGCCAAATGGCCTAACAAGAGGGTCACATAATTCTAAGGATATTCATAACACCCATTTCATATCCCCCACCCCTAAGCCTCCCTCACCCACCGACATAGCCACCTTGGTTGTAGAGAGGATTTGGGGACATTAGTACATAAAAATCATCATTGATATAAAGTATAGCTCAACGTTACACATTTGGTAGATTCCCATTGAGAGCCATTGTATGATGATGTTAGAAAAAAAATGTGTAGGTACTTCGGTCCACGTCAATTCTAGATATGCGTTACATTTGGATACGTTTGGACACTATCGTTCATCTAGTTGTTACGCATTGATGCTCTCATTTCATGTATACTTGTTATGACTCAATAAAATATAATATTCAACATAGTTTTGTAGATAAGGTTAGTATGAAATTTTTTTTATATATATTTTGCTTATTATGTATTTAATTTGGAAATTAATATATTTAGAATAAATATTTGTAACTATATGCTTTCATGTATAGTTCCTATGTACAGAGATACCTCATAGGTATTAAGAACATATTTTCTGGAACTAATGCAATGGTTGATGTAGCACTAGTACATTTCATTTCCATCAACGACCAAATTGTCACTTTATGACACATAGGCGTCCCAAGAGAGACACTTTGAGATGGGCAAAACACTGTTCTAATTGCGTCGCAATTTCGACACTTGACTTAAAATGTCGTGTAGAATGACGCTAATTATGACGTTTTTTTGGTGGCGGTCGAAATTATGACATTTCAAATTGGTCGTCACTCTCTTCCCGATGTTTCATGCTTCGTCGCTCTTCCGACGTTTATAAGCGTCGCACCATGCCACCCAATTAGCATAATCATATGTCTTCATTGTTGTTTCTTAATAACCTTTTTCCGTTGATTCGGTAATCTTACCTCTCACCGCAATACTTTTTTTATCCAATTTAATGTCTCAAATTTTTCAACATACACGTTTGTAATATGATGCAATACATGGTGCACCATGCATATGCTTAGTTAACCTCTTGTTACTCTTCGTTGTATATTTTTTTATGTTGTTTTGGGGGGATTTTTTCTTTATGAATAAATGTTAATTTTAAGAAATGAAAACTATGAAATGAATCAACTAAATCTAATGAAATTTAAATGTTAAAAAACTAACTTTTCTTGAAAAGAAGGCTGAAGAAAAGGAAGTGTTCTTGAACTATTCTAATTTCCACAAGAATGAATTAAACTTTAGATGGAATCTGATCTAAAAATAGAGTTTCTATTCTAATGACTTTGAGATTTTGAAAATTAAATTTAATTCTCATCTATCTTAACTTAGTTCTACCTCCAAGGATCGAAATATGAATCTTATGACCGAGAATTGAAATGGCAATGCTAATCTAAATGAAAGCGTATCTGCAAAGGAAAAAAACAACTATTAAAGGATCAATTACCTAAGCATTCAATATGGAAGTATGATAGAGTCACTCCCTCTTTGACATGATTTACAATTAATTACACTTTAGTTTTGAAAATTTAATTCAAGAAAGAATTTAAATAACACAAAGAAACTCAATTACCGTATAGTACTAATACTAGAGCATCCAACTTGGAAGTACGTATAGAGTGATCTTCTGTATAATGAATTACAAGTATTCAATTATATTTAACCGAGGATCTAATCTAGAAAATGCTGTAAAGGCATGTAAAGGAAAACTAAATTATTGCATAGGTTAAACACTTCAAGTATCCAATTCGAAAAGTATGACGTAGTCATCTTCTTGACATGATTTACAAGTATCCAATTACACATAATTGATGATATGACATAAGAAAGCAATGCAAAAACATGTAAATAAACTAAGAAACTATGAGATCTATTGCCTCAAACATAATCCAATTGAAAATAGAATAATCTACTTTCTGAGATGTCCTAGAAAATAAAAATATTACACAGTCATTCTAAACTAATACTAAGAAATCATTCATAAATTTAATCTATGATATTAATCTAAAAAGTCAACGCAATATGAATCTACTTATGAATTAACAAAGAAACGTATAAATGAAATTAAACTAAAACCACTAATAAAAACCTCCCTCCTATGCAGGGGGCCTTCCGAATACGTTGAGATCCTAGCACTATATGACATGAAGAACCGGAACCATGAAAACGATCTTCGTATTTCAGAAAAAGACAGAAAGTCTAAAGAATACATACAAAGTTTTTCCAAAAATGAATAACATCAGACGGGTCTTCTTCTTCGCAACAACCGACATTTCTTAAAAAAACAAAATGTAACTCCATGAGCTACACTTTAGACATGACAGTGATAATAACTTAAAAAACATAGAAGAAAAATTATGCAAATGGTTAACTCTTGCTCTTATACGTCGAGAAATCAAGAGTTATTTTTCTCTCGGCCACGTCCTTTGACCTGCATTTTTGACCACGATCATAGAAACAATCTTTTTGTCCATTCGATCGTGATAGGACGAAATCCATATATGGATAATTCTCGAGATGCCCATATGGCCTGCCTTTTATTCATTCCCCATAACCTATCAAACCATAAAATTAGTTGTTATGAAAACAACAATTAGGCTATATAATAGACTCGCGTTCGTAGCCGAGTTAGAAAAACTGGCTCAAACAACAAAAACATAAAAATATAATACATAAAAGTAATCTGTAAATGTATCTCCTTCCGAGATAAACATGTCATTTATCATTTATTGGAGTGTATGGATTTATGAAAAGGTAAGGAAAAGTGATGAGAAAGGATGTCAAAGAAAGGAAAATTATGAGGTTCAACACACCCCACTAAGAAGCCATTACATGTCATGCACTTATAAAAAATGTGAACTTCCTTTTCCTATTGAATTCTTGTTCAGACTTCTACCAATACATCTAGTTTCTTCTTCCTTTCTTTTCATTGAAGTGACTACCATCCTCGTTATTTCCTCATAAGGAGTTTTTATTTGAGATTCATGGATGCCCTTCGTTATGATTTGTTCTTTCTTTTCAACTTTCGTTATTTTTGTACCATAGTCCCAAATGCAGATGGTGTTATCGTAACCACTTCCTTCTCCAATTGGTTATGTTTTCTTTAGTGCTTCATTCTCTTATTTAATATGCTCTTCATTCAACATCTATAGCTCATAGATTTCTTGGTCTGAGGTGATGTCAACTGAGGTTCTTCGGTTCTAGATTCACTTCGCATTCCTTTTCTCCAATGACTTATGTAGCGTCATATATCTCGTTGTACCGGGTCTATGCCTAGAGATCTTCTTCTGGGACTTCCTTCAAAATTATGTATAGGAGAATTTATGTGCTTAAGTGTGGAGGACAAATATTGATGGGAGATGGTAGTGGAGGTTATTCCTCTAAATTCATAAACTTTGTTTCTTGTGGTAGCTGCCTTCATTGACCCTCATAGTCTAGAGCTTCCTCGGCCGTGGAGAGTGTCATTTTATTCACTTGTAACCTTGCTCTCTATTCTGTTTTTTACCTCATGTCTTAACTCTAACTCGTTTTGTTCTCACTTATGCAAGGTGATTTCCTCATCACTTTGCTGTGAGTGGAGGTGTGTCTATCTTCAATGCTTGTATCAATCCCCGCTGTTACTTTCTCCTTGATATATTTATCATGCCATTTGGACTCATCAGTAGACTATACTATTTTCAACTACATCTTCTGGTATCATCAAGCTCATTAAGTTGGTCCAATCTATGATTTTGAGCTTCGTTGCTGCCAAGCTCCCAATTGACCGCCATCTTGAAGATTTGATCTAAAATTTATAGGAAATAAGACTTGCTTCCCATAAACAAGTTCCTAGGTGTCCAGAGTTCCTCCATGGTCCCGTAGGCCTATAACGCTCATGAAGCCTTTCTACCCAATACTTTTGTGTAGATGTACAACCTAGTGAGAATTCCTTCGATCACTTTATTGGTATATTCCACTCTGACCATTTGCTTGTGGATGATAAGGAGAGTGGATTTTCTATGCTTGATATTAAAGTTCTCCATGAGCTTCTCCACAAACTTGGATGTAAAATGGGATCCCCGATCTATCAAAATTTCTTCTCTTGGGACCAAAACGAGTGAAGATATATCTTAAAAAATAAATTTAACTACATAATTTTCATATTAGCTAATGAAAGTTCATTAGCCTCTACCCATTTAGTGACATAATCGTCAATACATACCAAAATATATTTCTTTTGATTAGATTTTGGATTGATTGGTCCAAAATCTGCCTACATTTTTCAAATGGTTCGATGAGTACCTCGAGGTTGTAATGGCATTTCATATATATAAACAGGTTTCCATTCTTTTACAATGTCACACATTTTGACATACTTGGTATTCTCCTTAAATATGGATGGCAAAAACTATCCCAAATGTGTGTGATTTTATAGGCTGCCCTCCTTATCAAAAAAAAGTGTCCAACACAAGCCCATCATGACATGCTTCCTTAAGAATATCAGGGATTTACCGTCTTGAACACACCTTTGGTATAATGAGATCTCAGACTCGTTTTGCCACAATTAATCACTAATCCATGAGTAAAGCATACTTTGAATAATTGTTATTTTCTCAGGCAAACAAGTGTACATGTAACTTTCATTTGACTAAGTAATTAGAAATATCTCAAAACCAAGGAGTTTTAATAAGTTCATCAGAAAATTATCCTCAACTAGAGTATCATTTTTGACATTTTGAATTCTAGACAAGAAATCAAAGAATCGTGTTTTGTTTTCCGGGTCGGTCTAGAGGTGATATTGAATTCTAGCAGAAGTAATAACCATCTTGTGACTTTTCCGTTAGTAATAGATTTATTCATTAAATATCTAATTATAGAGTGATCTGTAGGGATGAATAAAGGTTTCATATCTCGGTGATATAATGTCTAAATTTCTTTACATGAACAACAACTAGCAATTCTTTTTCATTACAATGTAATTTAACTTAGTGCTATGAGTCAAATTTTTTTCTGTAATAGATGGCATAGGATAATTTTTTTTCCTAATACGTACCCTGCACGTATTTGAAGCATCCGTTGGAATGTGAAAAGGTAGTTTCCAATTTGGACCTCTTAAGATGGGTGCTTCAGAATTTTTTGTTTTTAAAGTTTCAAATGCCAATTGGCAATCAGATTACAACCTAATTCAAAATCTTTGCAAGTAACTTGAAGAGTGGGGATGCTATATTTTAGCAATATTTTCTATAAATCTTCTATAATACTCCGTGAATCCAAGAAAAATTTTAACATCCTTTGACAACTTGGAATTGATAATTTGGATATGAATTCAACTTTAGATGAATTACCTTTAATTCCATCTTCTGAAATGTGATTTCCTAAAAAGATTCCGCAAAACATCATAAAACATTTTTCATATGACTTAATGAAATATATGCTTCTTTACATTTTAAGAACCTTTCCAAAATTTCTAAATATTCTTCAAATAAATTCCCATAAAAATGTAAAATCATCCATATATACCTCATACACAATCATGTATTAGGTCGAAAAATTCCTAGTATTGCCCCTTGAATGTTGCAGTGCATCGCACAAACCAAAAGAAAGTACTTGCAGGGTTAGTCTTCCATAGACAGTGTGAATGTGGTTTTATCTTGCCCTCAAAGCAATTAATCCGATTGTAACCACTGTGTTTATCCAAGAATGAGAAAATACTTCTACTTGCTAATGTATCGAATACTTTATCTATAAAAGGTAAAGGAAAATAATATTTTAGAGTATTCATTCAACCCTGATAGCCAATGCATACCCCCTCCACTTACCATTATTTTTAGGTACAATCACTAAAGGAGAAACCCACCGACTATCCTAAATTGGGTAAATGAATTCTTACATTCAATACCCTTGCAATTCTTCTTTTCTGAAGGCTTCTAAGATTTGGATTCATCCCTATTTGAGGTTGTCCTGATCGGGCGACAATTTTCCTCAATGTAGATGTGATGTATACAAGTCTTAGGGACTCAATTCCTTTCATGTCCGTGTATTCCCATGAATATGTAGAAGAATGTTGTTCGTAATGTTTTGATTAGCTTTTCCGTTGTAGTATTTCATGTTTTTGTTTATGTTCAACATTTTTCCGAGAAATATTTCAATTGTAGAGTTACAAAACCTTCCATAGAGTATAGATACATCCGTTTGCATGAAAAATATTCAATATTGCATTTTTCTTGAAATTGGATCATGTTCATATTCTCAAGATGATTCAAAAATTTTTTATTGAATTCCATTTATTTGACTATCTTCACTAATGCTTGAAATAGTAAAGAGAGGTTATATATCATTGTCATCATCAATCCATTCTTCATTCTAATTTAATTTTGTTTTTGTTGAGTGATAGATCGAATTTATTTGTTGAGTTACCACTTAGAGATATACATGTCACTAGATCTACAACTAATGAAAGCATCATCCGTAGCCAACCAAGGTCTTCCTATTAATGTTGATGTCCTCCTAGATTGCTCTGGGGGTTAAAATCATAAATCAATCGGATATTCGCAAGAATATAAGGATACACTCGAGATATATTCTAATACATCATCTAGCTTGATTACGTATCCGTTCCCTCAATCGCAAAGAATGTAGTCAGAGATACCGAAGATTAGGAAGCTTGAGTTGTTCCATGATTTGTTTTCTTCTCTATGATTTTTACGCTCGATAGGCATACCCCCTATTGGAATTGGCTTCATTAATCCTTTTTCTAATTAATATTTATCCGATGGTCTAGATTGAAAGATGCCGGCATATTCTCAAGTTGTCGCCACTAAATCAATGGATGAAATTCAAACAACTAGCTCTTGCATATCTAAATCACATTTTTAAAACCATATACTTTAATTAATCTTTTACAAACATGATTAAAAATTTAATATGCCATTTGTTGACCGCCTACCTATCAAATTAACAAATCCTCCCATCCCATAACCACCACGTTGATGGGCAATATTGCTGATTACAAGCCGTGCTTGTCTCCTTGTAGATGTGTGGGATTTCCATAACCACGTTGATAAGTATTGCTGATTACAAGTCAGGCTTGTCTCCTCGTAGACGTGGGGGGACTTAATGGATACGGGGGAATTTAAGCCACGTGAAGTCGACATTACTGCAGCTATCCGGGAGGACGCTGCGAGGCGCGCGGCTTATAACCGTCGGTCGCCATTGCCGTAGTCAGGAAGGCTCATCGACTCATACGACGTGCCGCAAGTCCAATGACGGGCGACGACAGCCAATTGTGGGAGACCGTAAGAATATGAATTAACGATTCATTTTTGATTCATGGTCAATCAACCTATAGATAAAAATTATAGGAGAATTAATTAGCAAGGTGGAACAATTAGCATATGGAAGTCAACAAAATAAATATTGATGCCCTAGAAATGCTCTAGAAAACAGACCTTGATCCGCCTCTACCCTAGACTTTGATTGAATTTAACCATTTTTCTCAGAATGCCGGAATTCCCGATGAATATGATTTAGAAATCAATGATTAATAGGTTCCACAGAGCTATGACTAGTAGTTGAACTAACATGGAATTGTTTATGTGTGAATCATGGGAGATACGAAGAGTAATGGGGCTTACCGAAGCCGTTTACAAACAAAAACCTCGTGTAGGTTTGTGGTCTTTGAGGATGAGGTTTAAAGCGCCATATTACCAAATACTGTCATGGATGTCGAGGAAGTGCCTGCGAAAGTCGTGCTCAACACTTGATGGCAAAAATAAAAAATCAATCACATAAATAAATACATTTTACTTGTAAGCCAAGGCCTCCAGCATTGCAGAAGAGCTGTGCTTCAATGGATCAACTACTGAGACCTCCGTATCCGAAGCGCGAGGTAACATTCTCTTTGCAAGAAGAAAATATCATTGCTGAACCGCATGCCTCCCCGAGAACAGTAATGTCAAAAACCCATGTAATGTAGAGTTCATTATAGTTGTGGATTAATGTTGGGTGCAATTATAATATTGATTCTTGCCACACAAGTAGTCTCAAATAGCAACACACCCGCCTTAAGAATCGATAATGAGATCAAGAACCTCCGGAACTCATGCATTAAAAATAAGTTGAGGCAACAAGGCATATATCCTAACACGATTGTGCCTCTCACGTAGGCAGGAATGCCAAGGCAGGGGGATTCTAAAAATAAGACATTCTAACATATATTACAATAGAGTCTCTGAACTTCAAGATCTAGTATCTATCGAATACAACATTAATACAACTATAACCATGGTGCCCTAAATTCCTCCATTTTTCCAATATCAGAAACAACTTCGTAACACCGAATACCTCATACCTCGGTGACAGACGTGCCAAGATGCTTGGTACTCCATTGTATGATCTCACTTCACTGAAAGGCGTATCCGGACTAAATTTAGTACAATCATAGTGCTATGCTTAGTTAGTCATTACTAATTTTCATGGGCTTTAATGTCTCCATGCGCATGATTGATTTCAAATTTAACACAACCGTATCGTGGTTGTTTCGATGTAATAAATTACGTAGGTTATCATGTCCAGCTAGTCCAAGTTATAGCTAATTTAATTTTTAATCTTTTGATTCCGTAAATAGGTGAGATAAAAAAATCTAGACGAAAGAAACAACACGTATTCTATAGACACACACTATATAATAATTGGGGTCATGAAGCCTGGCCGGCAACCTAGATCGTTGACAAAATACGTGTGCATGCATTGTTCATATTTGGCTTCAAGTATTGTTTCCGTAGAGAGATTGCTTCTTCTGATTGCCAGGCACTAGAAGTATAAATGTGTCAATTTTCAACAATGTTGTGAATTAATAAAAGCCGCCGCAAATGTTTGCGTAATTCTATATAAGTGAAGGAAAATACTATGTTGTTTTTTCATTCTTTCCCTTTGTTTCTTCGGCCGGCCATTTTTTGAATCTAGTAGGCTCGATATGATTTTACGTAAATTGTAGAACTCCATAGAGCAAAATGAAAGTCTTGGTCGCCATTTGTTATTTATTATTTAAGTATATTGATATTTTTATATTGAATTTTATTTTGAAATTATTTTTTCTTCACTCATCATTTGTTGATATGTTAAAACAAAAAATTGTGTATTTTATTTTGTAATATGCCAACCAATGATTTCTTTCAATGTTTTCTCGCTTTCTTTGTTTTCACAAATCCAACTTTGGGTGTGAAAATATTTTTCTAATCATGCTATTAGTTATGGCAAAGATATGTAGGAAGCGGGGAGCATGCTATTATTTATCGTCAAAGATACATAGAAAACTTGGTAAAGATAGAATTAAAGTTGACATCAGCTAAAACTTTCAATAATACATTTAGTACATTTTAATTTAAATGTAATAAGTTTAAAAATATAAAATAATAATTTATAAATAAAATAATATTTTTTAATTAAAATGTATAAAATGATTGAATTTTATATTGTGCAAAATTTTAATTATATGAGCGAACATATATAGGATTAGATTTTATTATCATATTTTCGTTTTGCTAAAAGTCAACCGCGAATAATGACATATATTCAAAACAACAAGTTATGTAGCTAAGATTAAAATTTTAAGTCTAATGTTTATATTCGTAGAATGTTGACTTTATAATAAAGTTTATATTATATTTAAAAATAATATTAAAATTTATATTATTATTATTAAAATAAGCAGAATTGAATTAATAGAAAGTAATATTACTAATAATACCATTAAATACACATAATAATAATAATAAAAATAATAATATTTGTAATATTAACAATCTTAATAAAGTTTTTAAGTTTTTAATTTTTTGATATTTAATATTATTAATATAATAATATCTACATTGTAATATTAATATTATTAAGAATATTAATATTAAAAAAAATTAACATTAATATTGATAATAAGACTACTAATATTTATTTTGTATAATTAACAATATAATTATTAATAAAAATAAATTTAAACTTTTATTCATGATTAATCACTAATAATGATTAGATGTATATTATTAACGCGGCTATCAAAGATTGACTATATATAACAAAAATTAACAAAATATAATAATAAATAGATACAAAGTTATTACCATTACTTATTTGTCTCAATATTATTTTAATGATTAATATCCATTTATTAATGTATTAAAATAATTATCAATATCTTTTTTATATATATATTTATATTATAATCACAATATTAATAATATTGAGTCATATGTAATAATATAGTATATTAATAGTATTAGAAAAATGTCTAATACTATTAATATTAAACCCTAAGATTTATATTGTAAGCATAAATGTTCAATGAGAAGAAACTCATTCTAGTAAATTCTACCGGTAAATCTCCTAGTGTTTGTGTTGCGGTTCTCGCTTTTCTTCGTATGTTTTGTTTCTCTCTTCCCTACTTCAATGAGACACAAAGCCGAATGTTTTCTTCATCTCCGTATCCTTGCCTCCTCTACTCTTTGTAATCCATCATGGTAACTACATAGACTTTTCTAATAAAAATAGACAAATTTACCAAAAAAAATATTATAAAAACTCCTACAATTATAAACTTTAAGATTATAAGTCCGAGATAACCCTAAGGGATGATTAAACTCAAAATATTAATAAACCTAAGAGATTAATAAACCCAACATATTAATAAACCTAAGAGATTAATATCATTAATATTATACACGCTAAAATTATAAAACTCAATATTAATTCCAATATTATAAACAACAATATTAAAAACACAAGATTTCAAAATGTTATAAACCTCTACTTGAAATATACCCAAGGGATTAATATTAAAAGATAGGGAAATAAACCCAAGGATTAATATATTATTATAGATCCAAGATTATAAATTAAGTTAGACTAAAATTAGCAGCATTATAAAATCTAGAATTGCAGACCTTAATAAACCCAAGAGATTAATTTTATAAATACAATATTGTAGAAGCTCAGATAATCACATCAAGCAATATAAATACAAATATAAATATAAATATATTTATATTTATATTGTCACAGCATTTGGACAAATAATATTGTCTCAATATGAAATCACCTATGGCCAAATCATGGTCATAATTGGTCTAACGTCACATTGTGACAACAAGTGTCTCAATGTTTAAATCAAGCATGGTAAACCATATGTTTATCTCTCGCTTATAATATTAATAGTCATGACTTACTATGTTTTTTATACGTATCCCCGTTTCTGTTGATCTCTTATGTTTTTAATATTTTTCCCTCGGGTTCCCAATTCCTTTGTTTTATAATAAGAAAACAAAGGAATTAAGGTTCACCAACTCCTTTGTTTTCAATATTAAACCCTTGGGTTATTACTTCTTTTATTTATAATATGAATAATAATGCTAAGTTAATTATTAATGCTATTAATTTCTCTTTGGTTTTATATATTTTATTAATTTTACTAATCCTTCGAATTCCACTTTATTAATCACTTGCTTTCTATTAATAATTTTTTATCTCTAATACTAATTTGTTGGGTAATAGTTTTCTCTTGGGTTTACCACCTTTGGTTTATAATATTAAATCCTTGGGTTTATTACTTTTCCGTTTGCTAACAGAATAATCGATCAATGTCATCCATGATCAAATGTCACATTTTGAAAAACATTGTCTCAATATGAAATCGCCTACATGGCCAACCATGGTCATAGTTATCCAACGTCATTTACTGTGACAACAATTCTTCAATGTTTGAATCAAGCATGGTAAACCATGTTTATTCCCTGGGTTTATAATATTAATAATCATTTGATTTTACTATGTTTTTATAGGCATCCCTTGGCTTTGTTGATCTCTTATGTTTTGAATATTTTCCTTTGGTTCCCCAATTCCTTTGGTTTATAATATTAAAACCTTGGGTTTATTAGTTCTTTTCGTTTTAATTATTACTATTTATTAATTTCTTTGGTTTTATATATATTTTTTTATTAATTTTATTGATCTCTGACTTTATTAATCACTTAAGTTTATTAATAATTTTTATTTCTAATGTTAATTTGTTGGGTAATAGTTTTCTCTGGGTTCACCAATTCCTTTGGTTTATAATATTAAACCCTTGGGGTTTTTATTAGTTCTTTTTGGTTTATGATATGAATAATCGATCAATGTCATCCATGATCAAATGCCTATCATTTAAAAATATTGTTCCACATAGAAAATCACCATGGCCAACCATGGTCATCATTACATCACATTGTGACAACAATTGTCTCAATGTTTAAATCAATTGGGATCACCAATTCCTTTGGTTTATAATTCTTTAGGTAATGGTTTTTCCTTGGGTTCACCAATTGCTTTTGTTTATAATATCAAACCCCTTGGGTTTATTAGTTATTTGCCCTATAATATGAATAATACATCAATGTCATCCATGAGATCAAATGTCACATTCCGACAAACATTGTCTCAATATGAAAATTACCCATGGCCAACCATGGTCATAGTTGGTTCAACGTCGTATCAGACAACAATTGTCTCAACGTTTAAATCAATTCCCTGTCTACCAATCTTTGGTTTATAATAATATTAAACCCTTGCTTATTAGTTCTTTTGGTTTATAATATGAATAATCGATCAATGTCATCCATGATCAAATCTCACATTCCGAGAAACATTGTCCGAATATGAAAATCACCTACACAAGTACATGGTCATAGTTGGTCCAACGTCGCATTGTGACAACAATTGTCTCAATGTTTAAATCAATTCTTTGGGTTCACCAATTCCTTTGCTTTATAATTTTTTGGCAATGGTTTTCCATTGGGTTCACTAATTCATTTGTTTATAACATTAAACCCTTAGGTTTATTACTTTTAGTTTAATATGAATAATCGATCAATGTCATCCAAGGATCAAATGTCACATTCCCACAAATATTGTCTCAATATGAAAATCACCCATGGCCAACCATGTTCATAGCCTTCTGTCCAACATCGTATCAGACAACAATTGTCTCAATGTTTAAATCAATTCCCTTGGGTTCACCAATTCCTAATATTTATAATATTAAACCCTTGGGTTTATTAGTTCTTTGGTTTATAATATGAATAATCGATCAATGTCATCCATTATCAAATGTCACATTATGACAAATATTAACTTCAATATGAAAACACAATGGCCAACCATGGTCGTTATTGGTCCAACGTCGCATTATGACAATGATGCGCCTAACAGTAAATCAATTCTTCATTTCACCACAATTCCTTTGGTTTATAATATTAAACCTTCGGGTTTGTTAGTTATTTTCGCGTTTATAATATAAATAATCAATCAATGTCATCCATGATCAAATGTCACATTCGACAAATATTATCTCAAAATGAAATCACCCATGGCCAACCATGGTTATAGAAGGTTCAACGTCACATTGTGACAACAATTGTCTCAATGTTTAAATCAAGCATGGTAAACCATGTTTATTCCCATCGGTTTATAATATTAATAGTAATGTGACTTTACTAAATTTCTTTTTTTTTTATAGGTATCCCTTGGCTTTGTTGATCTCTTATGTTTTTAATATTTTTCCCTTGGGTTCCCCAATTCCTTTGGTTTATAATAAGAAAACAAAGGAATTGGGTTCACCAATTCCTTTGTTTTCTAATATTAAACCCTTGGGTTATTACTTCTTTTGGTTTATAATATCAATAATACGTTGGGTTAATTATTACTGTTTATTAATATCTTTGGTTTGATAATTTTTTTATTAATTTTATTGATCCTTGGACCGACTTTATTAATCACTTAAGTTTATTAATAAATTTTATTTCTAATACTAATTTGTTGGGTAATAGTTTTCTTTTGGGTTTAACAATTAATTTGGTTTATAATATTAAATCCTTGAGTTTATTACTTCTTTTGGTTTTTAATATGAATAATCGATCAATGTCATCCATGATCAAATGTCACATTTTGACAAATATTGTCTCAATATGAAAATCACTCATGGCCAACCATGGCTATAGTTGGTCCAATGTCGCATTGTGACAACAATTGTCTCAATGTTTAAATCAAACATGGTAAAGCATGTTTATTCCCCTCGGTTTATAATATTAATAATCACTTGATTTTACAATTTTGTTTTTTGTTTTTTATAGGTATCCCTTGGCTTTGTTGATCTCTTATGTTTTTAATATTTTTCCCTTTGGTTCCCCAAGCCCTTTGGTTTATAATATTAAAACCTTGGGTTTATTAGTTCTTTTCATTTTAATTAAAACTATTTATTAATTTTATTCATCCTTCGACTTTATTAATCACTTAAGTTTATTAATAATTTTTATTTCTAATACTAATTTGTTGGGTAATAGTTTTCGCTTGGGTTCACCAATTCCTTTGGTTTATAATATTAAACCCTTGGGTTTATTAGTTCTTTTGGTTTAAAATATGAATAATCAATTAATGTCATCCATGATCAAATGTCACATTCTGACAAATATTGTCTCAATATGAAAATCACCCATGGCCAACCCTGGTCATAGTTGGTCCAATGTCGCATTTTGACAACAATTGTCTCAATGTTTAAATCAATTCCCTTCAGTTCACCAATTCCTTTGGTTTATAATATTAAACCCTTGGGTTTATTAGTTATTTTGTTTTATAATATGAATAATCAATCAATGTCATCCATGATCAAATGTCACATTCTGACAGACATTGTCTCAATATAAAAATCACCCATGGCCAACCATGGTCATAGTTGGTCCAACGTCACATTGTGACAACAATTGTCTCAATGTAAATCAATTCCATTGCATTCACCAATTCCTTTGGTTTATAATCTTAAACCCTTGGGTTAATTAGTTCTTTTGGTTTATAATATGAATAATCGATCAATGTCATCCATGATCAAATGTCACATTCTGACAAATATTGTCTCAATATTAAAATCACCCATGGCCAACCATGGTCATAGTTGGTCCAATGTCGCATTGTGACAACAATTGTCTCAATGTTTAAATCAATTCCCTTGGGTTCACCAATTCCTTTGGTTTATAATATTAAACCATTGCGTTTATTAATTTTTTTGGTTTATAATATGAATAATCGATCAATGTCATCCATGATCAAATGTCACATTCTGACAAATATTGTCTCAATATGAAAATCACCCATGGCCAACCATGGTCATAGTTGGACCAACGTTGCATTGTGACAACAATTGTTTCAATGTTTAAATCAATTCCCTTGGGTTCACCAATTCCTTTCTTTATAATATTAAACCCTTGGGTTTATTAGTTCTTTTGGTTTATAATATGAATAATCGATCAATGTCATCCATGATCAAATGTCACATTCTAAAAATATTGTCTCAATATGAAAATCACCCATGGCCAACCATGGTCATAGTTGGTCCAACGTCACATTGTGACAGCAATTGTCTCAATGTTTAAATCAATTCCCTTGGGTTCACCAATTCCTTTGGTTTATAATTTGTTGGGTAATGGTTTTCCCTTGGGTTCACCAATTCCTTTGGTTTAAAATTTGTTGGATAATGGTTTTTCCTTGGGTTCACCAATTCCTTTGGTTTATAATATTAAACCCTTGGGTTTATTAGTTCTTTTGGTTTATAATATGAATAATAGATCAATGTCATCCATGATCAAATGTCACATTCTAAAAAATATTGTCTCAATATGAAAATCAATCATGGCCAACCATGGTTATAGTTGGTCCAATGTCGCATTGTGACACCAATTGTCTCAATGTTTAAATCAATTCCCTTGGGTTCACTAATTCCTTTGGTTTATAATATTAAATCCTTGGGTTTATTAGTTCTTTTGGTTTATAATATGAATAATTGATCAATGTCATCCATGATCAAATGTCACATTCTGACAAATATTGTCTCAATATGAAAATCACCCATGGCCAACCATGGTCATAGTTGGTGCAACGTCACATTGTGACAACAATTGTCTCAATATTTAAATCAATTCCCTTGGGTTCACCAATTCCTTTGGTTTATAATATTAAACCCTTGGGTTTATTCTTTTGGTTTATAATATGAATAATTGATCAATTTCATTGATGATCAAATGTCACATTTTGACAAATATTGTCCCAATATGAAAATCACCCATGGCCAGCCATGGTCATAGTTGGTCCAACGTCGCATTGTTACAACAATTGTCTCAATGTTTAAATCAATTACGTTGGGTTAAATAATTCCTTTGGTTTATAATTTGTTGGGTAATGGTTTTCCCTTGGGTTCACCAATTCCTTTGGTGTATAATATTAAACCCTTGGCTTTTATTAATCTCTATTCTTTTTAATATTTCCCTTAGCCTTATTGATCCCTTAGGTTTTTAATATTTATCCCTTGGGTTCACTGATTCCTCTGGTTTATAATATTAAACCCTTGGGTTCACCATTATATATAAATATTATATATAGTAATAAATAAATAATATATAAATATTATAATAAATAATATATCAATAAATATTTATTTATAAATATTATAATAAATATTTATTAATAAGTATTATAATATTATTAATATATTAATAAATATTATTAAGATATATTATATATATTTCAAGTTAATATAATAATATTATTATATATAATATTTATTGATATATAAATTAATGTGCTGGGTAGTGGATATAGTCCTATCGGCGTATATCAAACACATTAGTAAATATAATGTGGTTGTGCTAGTTATAGATGTTCCTAAATAAATCAATGTATTTGGAATTTCAATACCATTGATATATGTTCTTACAACTGGACTTCATAGATCTAAATATTTTTGTATGGAAATTTTTCCCATCATAATGTCTACAATTTTTCCTAGTAGTTGAATTATTTTTATTTCTTTTGTTTTTCTTCGTGGTTTCTTCATGCTCAACTCTTTTATTATTTTGGCTAGAATTGGAATCTCTTTAATGGTCTGTAGAAAAGGAATTTTGGTACATACATTTTTCAATTCATCTAGAAAATCATAATTGGGCAACATGATATGTTGTTCTACCCCTCTGTCAACTTTTAATCTTTCAGGAAAAGGAGGGTTAGAAATAGATACTGATGGTTTCTCTATTATAGGAGTTGAGTTTATTGGTTCTTTTTGTTTTTCATTTTCATAATTCTAGTTTTGAAGAGATGTTCATTCTTCAAAACTTTTATTTGGTTTTAGAGAATCTTCCTCAAAATTATCTTGTTCTTTAATAACTACAGAAGGATTTTTCCTCTCTAATATTCTACCAGATCTAAGTTGAACGTCATTAAGATCTAGTGGAGTAATCATGTAAGTTGGAAATTGTTGTCCTTCTATAATGTAAGAATTTTGAAGATTTTTATTATTGGGGTTTGGAAATGGTTGGCCAAGTAGTTGATTTTGTCTTTGTGGAAATGGTAATGAAAGTTGTTGATTTTGGTTTTGGAGTTGGGGTTGTTGATTCTGTTGAGGAATTTGTTGGCAAGGATAGTTTGGTTAGGATGGAGGATATTGGTAGTATTGAGAGTATCTACCATAGGGATTTTTCATTCCTTGTGCCCAATATTGAGGTTGGGACCAAGGTTGTTTTCAAGAATTCAAATAATTTGGTGGGGGCTGAATATACGTTTGGTTGTTAAAAGCTTGAGTTTGTGGCCCATTCCATGGTCTTCTAGAGACAAAGCAAAGAGATTCTGCTGGATTTGAAGTTACTTCTTCTTGAAAAACAACCTTAAGACCTATAATTGAAGCGAAAATATTAGTTTCATGATTTTCTGAGCAAATCACACATGTCTCTATGAATTTTACATCAAGAGGACGTTCTCTTAAAGCATGCTTCTTTCTGCATTTAGGACAGAAAATAAATAAGGCATCAGTTTTTATTTTCTTCTTGTTTTGTAATTTAAGGGTGTTTATCTATTCACTAAGACTCCCTAAAATTTCCATTTTAAATTCATCAAGCATATTTCCAATTTCTTCCATACTTTCTGTTCGAGTTGCAGATTTATTCACTCTAGCAATAGAAGGATCTCTTGGGTTTTTCCCATATTTTTATTTTCCCCTTGAGAGATGAATACATAATTCAGCAATGTCAGGTAATGTGAGTTGAGAGATATCTCCCTTCCCCATCATGTTGACAATTTCCATCCACTCATATTTAATGGATTTTAACAAAAGAGATTTTAAAGTATCTTGATCTAAGTTATCCATTTTAGCTCTTTTTATGTTATAATTAAATCTTTCAATTAGATCCTACAAATTCTCATCCTCTTTTTGCATCATTTTGAATACTTCATCCTTATGATTAATAGGTATGCAATAATCCAAATATCTCTCTAAAAATTCTCTTTCCATTTCATTCCATGTCCTAATAGACTGTGTGACTAAACCCATGAACCACTTTAAAGCTGCTCCTTTCAGTGTTGCAGGAAATAGCTTTATTTTTTGAGAGTCTTGTAAGTAATCATAAGATCTACACAAAACTTAAAATTTAAAAAAAAAGGTTTCAAGATCTTCACTCTTTAATCCATGGAAATTTGGAAGAATATAGTGTCAAATATTTTTCATTGTGGCATTTGTATCCCCATCAATTATAGGAAATAGAAAAGAATTATCATTTTACCTATTTCTTATGTTCTCTTCACCTCCTCTACCTCCTCCTCTGTTCCCTCTACCTCGTCCTCCACCTCTTCCTCCTCCGAACAATAAATTTTCTCCATTTAGAATTTCTCCTTCTCCTCTTCCTGCCATTATAGATTCCTCAAAGTTGATATAAGGTTCTATCTATAAAGTTAATTGCTCTTCATCTAGCTCTTCTATCAATGGGATATTCAAGAAATTTTCTTCTTCTTATCCACTAGGAATTTCTAACTCTTCAGCTAGAATGTGTTCTCCTGTAGAGGTGAAAATGGCTACTCCTTTTGTTGGAGATATATGATATTCTTCCTCTAAGACTGCCTCAGTGCATGAAGTAGGAGATCCTTCTGATTGGATTTCTAACTTTAAGACTTCAAGAAGTCTATGTCTAGTGAAATATGGAATATGAGTTTGAGATGGTGGTGTATCACTACGTGGTCTAGGTGGAGTTAGTGGTGTTGTTGGAATTAAACTTTTGCCTCTAGGTATGAATATAGCCCTAGAATCTCTTTCTCTATTCATACCATTTTTTTTTAGATGTAAGAAATGAGGTTACCTAATTATAGTTACCTAGCATCAGTGCCAAAATGTTTAGTCAATTTAATGTCTTAAATTTTTCAAAATAAATTATCTGAGGTTTGTAATCTGATGAAGTGTGGTGCACTATATATACTTAGTTAACCTTCTTCTTACTTCGTTGTATATATATTTTATGTTGTTTTGGGGGATTTTTTTCTTTATGTCTATATGTTAATTTTAAGAAATGAAAAATATGAAATGAATCAACTGAATCTAATGAAATTTAAATGTTAAAAACTAAGTTTGAAAGAAGGAAGAAAAGGAAGTGTTCTTGAACTATTCTAATTTTCATAAGAATGAATCAAAATTTAGATGGTTAGAATCTGATCTAAAAATAGAGTGTCTATTCTAATGACTTTGAGATTTTGAAAATTAAAGTTAATTCTAATCTATCTCAACTTAGGTCTACTCCATGGATTGAAGTATGAGTCTTATGACCAAGAATTGAAATGACAATGCTAATCTAAATGAAAGAATATTCAAAGGAAAAAGTAAATATTGTATGATCAATGACCCAAGAATTCAATATGCAAGTACGAAAGAGTCACCCTCTTGACATGATTTACAAGCAATTGATTACACTTTAGTTTTGAAAATTGAATCTAAGAAAGAATTTAAATAAGAAGTAAAGAAAAACTCAATTACTGTATAGGTTAAATACTCAAGCATCCAATTTGGAAGTATGACAAAGTCATCTTCTTGGCATGATTTACAAGCATTCAATTACACATTTAACAGAGGATCTAATCTAGGAAAAAAATGTAAAGGCATGTAAAAGAAAACTAAATTATTGCATAAGTTAAACACTCAAGCATCCAATTGGGAAGTATGACAGAGTCATCTTCTTTCCATGATTTACAAGCAGCCAATTATACATATAATTGAGGATCTGATCTAATGTAAAGAAACTAAAAAACTGTGATCTCTATTGCCTCAAACATAATCCAATTGGAAAATAGAAGAATCTACTTTCTTGAGATGTTCTAGGAAAGAAAATATTACACAGGCATTCTAAAACTAATACTAAGAAGGCATTCATAAATTTAAGCTATGATATAAATCCAAAATTTGCAACACAATATGAATCTACTTATGAATTAACAAAAAAATAGAGAAAGTAAAATTAAACTAAAACAACTAATGAAAAACCTCCTCTTGTGCAGGGGCCCTCTGTGACAGAATAGGTTGAGATCCTAGCAGAATATACGCGTATTAAGAATAAACTGGAACCGCGAACATGATCTTCGTATTATGAAAAATAAAGAGTCTAAAGCATACACAATGTTTTAGGAATATTAAGAGTGTCTTCAGTCTTCAAACAACCGGTATTTAAAGAAAACAAAATGTAACTTTCAGGAGCTAATTCCGCCTACAGATGGTGATTACAACCAAAAAATATAGAAGAAAATTCTAAATGGTTAACTCTTGATTTGCTACGTCAGAGAAAATCAAGAGTTCTTCACTCTGGACTTATGTCCTTTGATTGTACTTTGACCATGATCACATGCACCTTTTTCTGTCGATTTCGACTAGGTGGATAGGACAAAATCCATTTATGGATCATTCTGGAGATTCCCATATGGATCGTTCCTTTATTCACTCCTCGGAACCTATCAAACCATAAAAGTAGCTACCAAAACAATAATTGGTTGTAGAATAGGTTGCGTTCTATAACTGAGTTACAAAAATCCATTCAAATAACAAGAACATCAAAATATAATATAGATATCATTAAAATGCTTTCTCTGAGATAAAACATGTCATTTATCATTGATTGGAGTGTATGGATTTATGAAAAGGTAAGGAAAAGTGACGAGAAAGTATGTCAGAGAAAGGACAATTCTGAGGTTCAACACACTTGTTTAAGGGGCAGCTCAAACCTAAAGCTGTAACGACCACCATTTCAATATAGAAACATTGAATTGTGATGATGTTTCACATGTTTTCACTTCTTCCATTCAATGGTTCTCTTTCTTTCAATCCACAGAAGAAATATTCTATTGAAGTTTGTGAACTCATTAAATCATCCTTTGTTTTTGGATTAAATCCCTATGAGGAATTTATTCATTCAATCTCATCCAAAGAAGGGAGTGAAATAACTGGGAAAATTATTTAAGAATCTAATGGAATTTCTATGTTATCTAATCAACGATTTGCTATGATGGGATAGTCATAAATGGATCGCACAAACGTGCACAAGGAACAGAGGTGCTGGTCAAAAATTACAATTTTTGATACGATCACCCTCACACGACCCGACCCGACTTGAACCAACTAGCCTAAATGTGTTTCCATGGATGCCCTCACATGACTCGACCCGACCCGACCCGACCCACCCAAACGTGTTTCCCTGGGCACCCTCACCTGACCCGACCCGACCCGACCTAAACATGTTTCCTTAGGTGCCTTCACATGACCTGACCTGACCTGCATGGACGCGTTTCCTTGGGCGCCCTCACATGACCCAACTCAAGTCGACCCGTCTCGCCCGAATGTGTTTCCTTGGGCACCCTCACATGACTTGACCCGACCCAACCTGCTCGAACACGTTTCCTTGAGCTCCCTCACATGACCCGACCCGACCTGACCCAACCTGCTCGAACGCGTTTCCCTGGGTGCCCTCACATGACCCGACTCGACCTGACCCACCTAAATGTGTTTCCCTCAGTACCTTCACACGACCCAACCCAAACGCATTTCCTTAGGTTCCCTCACACAACCCGAATCGACACGCACGAACATGTTTCTTATGGCACACGCCCTCACATGACCCAACCCAAACCGACCTGGCCCACCCGAACGCGTTTCCTTGGGCACTCTCACATGACCTGACTCGACCCAACCTACCCGGACACGTTTCCTCGGGAAACCTCATACAACCCGACCCGACTTGCCCGAACGCGTTTCACTACGTGCCCTCACATGACCTGACCCGACCCTACCTAAACGTGTTTCCTTAGGTTCCCTCACATGACCCGACATACCCAACCCACAAGAATGCATTTCCTAGGGTGCTCTCACATGACCCAACCCGAACCGACCTGGCCCGCCCGAATGCTTTTCCTTGGGCACCCTCAAATGACCTGACCTGACCTAACATGTCGGAACTCATTTCTTGGTCACCCTCACATGACATGACTTGACCTACCCAGACCCACCTAAACACATTTCATTGGGCGCCCTCACATTACATGACCTGACCGAACCTACCCGAACACATTTCCTTGGGCGGCCTAACACGGCACAACCTGACTCGACCTGCCCAAACGCATTTTCTTGGGCGCCCTCATAGGACATGACATGAAATGACCTGCCCGAACACATTTCCTTAGCGTGCATCACATGACACAACCCTACCCGACCCGACCCACTCTGTAATGTTCCCAAATTTTAGCCTCAACCTAAAAGGAACATTATAGTTAGCATTATCTCTAGGTAGATGAATAAAATGGGTAGGGAGGTCCATTAACCTCTTTATAAGGAAGAATAGCATTCCTCATGTGAAAAGAGGAATAACAAGCAGTTGGATTGAGCACCTATAGGTGTGAATAGGATTTGATCATGTTGATTCAGTCATATTTGACCAAGTCCACGTGCACTGTCTAGATACATTGTATCTCCTTGATGAACTGCACAATTATAATGGAGGACAACTTGCATGAGCTTGGTGGCACATATGGATGGGGCCCATTGTGGAGAGGCGCACTTGGTATATATGGAGAGGAGGACATCCATTGTTGGATATGTTTTGATTATTATTGCTTTGGTATGTTGAGACTTTTCTTCCTCTTGCTGTTTAACAGGGTTGCAGTTGTTTTCAGCACAAGGGTGTTCCTGGTCGGGAATCCCTACCTCATCCTCAGGGAAGGAGAGGTTATTTTGGCTACATTTCCTCATTCCTTCATTTTGACCAAACTACCTGCTTTAGCTACAATGCATTTTTTGTTTAGAGCTGAGTTGTGTTGGAGGCTGCAGCAAAGGAGGATCTCTTAGAGTTATTTCTGGGCTTGTTTTTCAGTGGAGACCTTGTCTATCCATTGGAGGATCAGCAAGAAGGAATCCCGAGCATATTTATACATATTTGGCATCATGAAAATCATCTTCTATGACTCACAGTGTAGTCACCATCCTGAACTGCATTATTTTTGGAGGCATTTGCTGGGAGGGTTCATTGAGCTCATCAGGAGAGTCTATTTCTAAGTAGAGGGATCAACCTTCTAATCATAGATACCATTGGAGGAGGACATCAAAATTTTAGATCTTTCATAGCCTCATTTCATATCAGATCCATTTTTTAGTGGCACATTAACCCAAGTTTATTTGTCACATTGTATGTTTTCCGATATTTCTAGCAATCCTCTTTTGGGTTGGCTAGAAATCTTGTATTGGAGCCTATATATTCATTATTGGGCATTCCTTTTGTTTCTATCAACCATATTTCATGTATGTACATATACAACAGTAGCTACACTAATATATACTATGCATTCACTGCTCTCTGGCATTCTATATAGTTGCAGCATCTCATGTATCTATTGCTTTGATCAATTTAGACTTGTTCATATGGCTTGAGTGGCTTGTCCCTCATGATATTTTGTACATTGTTGTTGATGTATTAATAAAATGATGGCTAAATATTGATATCGCTTATGTCATGAGAATATTTTCTGTGTTTACAGTATTGTGTTCATGTATTGTTGGATCTCCAACCTTGGATCATCTTAAGGTGTTCTTATTGTTGTAGAATTTCCCTATTTTGGGATATTATAGTGGTATCAAAGCATAATCTTAGCTCAGCCTATGCATCCAAGAAATTATGCCATTAGGAGGAGAAGCTTCTCAGAGAAAATAGAATTTGTGGAGAAGAAACAAAAGCATGACTCCATTATTTGGAGGAATGAAGGAAGAGAGGATCTCCCTGCTTCTTTTCCAAGCTATGGATAATATCAAAGAAGATCTAGAGGAGATGCAAGGGGAAGAGTATAGAATATTTCTGAGTCGGTTTGAAGCAAGCCCTAGCTACTCATATGATGGGTGTGAGGATTTAGCCACATATGTAGATCCACAGTGTAGTCTATTGCCCACATTTACTACAAGAAGGATGGAGGAAGAAGATGCAACAAGGGAGGAGACCTTGAGTGATTATCTTTAGGAGTATGAATCTCAATCATGGAGATTCAAGGAGCACTTAGATGTCCAAGGGTTTTGAAAAATTAAGGAGGCAAGATACAAAAACCACAAAAGAAGCAAGAGAGGTAGAATTTTCCTATTTCACTTTGATGGATCAGCGAAGTGCACAGCCAAAGCTTGGGTAGAAGAGCTAGATTCCTATTTTCAGCTACACCAATTCTCATAGAAAGAGGCCATCAGAGTAGCAGCGCTGCACCTCAAAAGTATGGCTCATGATTAGTGGTTTAATGAATCTACTTCATTTTTTCATGCAAATGTAAAAACTTATGTTGGGTTCACTAAAGAATTGGTGAGAATATTTGATAGAAAACATTGTGAACCATCATTTGTTAAAAACAAAAACTCAAACACTTTGCATGAGTTCGAGAGGCCTATTAAACCAACTCCACTCCATATTTTTGAAGGGGATAAAAACATGCATGATAGTTTTCCGAGGGCAAGATCCCCACTTCTTGGAGAGCCCTCTTCTATTTGTGAAGATATGGAGTTCCCTCCTTCAAGAGATGACCAAAATCAAGGGTCTCTCATTGAGGATGAGGCATTATCATATATGGGAGAAGAGGAGAAGGATTAGCATCAGGGGATGATGAGAATTCACCCTTATCTATTTTGGGAGGTTTCTGTAGATAAGGAGGGGACTGCATTGCGCAGTGAAGAGAGGGATAATTCATTCCACTCATATATACAGTCCACTTCAAATTTTGATGTCTCACTACATGGAGGCATTCCACTTAGGAGGCCACCAGATCTAGAGTTGATGAGAGACATATTGTCTTTGGGTTCACCACTCTTGGATTTTGGAGAGATGAAGATTTTGGAGGAATAATTTTGCATGGAGGATGTCAAAGTATCAGGCAGCAGCATGAGGAGAGCTTCACATGCCAGATCACCTACGTTGTCTCTTGGGAGGATTAATCCATATTGGAGATCTCAACTCTTGGTAGAGTACTCCAAGGATCTAGGTGCATGTATGATTCTTGATGACCCAGGTAGAGATGATGAGTATATGGTGGATGATGTGGTCATATATTCTTATGGAAGAGTCTTCTTGACTGGAGCTTCTAAGCTCAAGGAGAAGCTGATTCACATGAGGACTTCATTTCCATGCATTATGATGCATATCTTTCTTTGGCGGAGGAGTTCACTTGGGAGGGTATCTAGCATGAAATATTTCAGAATATGGAGAGATGCATAGCCTGGATGGTGATAGAGAGGAGGTCACAGCCACTTCCCTACTCTTTGGAGGTGAGGGAAAATTTTTGGTTGAGCCATTTCAGCTCAAGGTCTCAAGTACATGATGGAGGATGTACAATTTCACTTCATGTTTTGTACTTATTTTCTTTATATGAGTAGCATGTTGTACCAAGAAGGATTCTCCCTTCTTGCATATTATATGATGATGTACTTAGAGCCACTTGTGGCATTGAGAATGGCTATTTACTTGGTGGTTTGTGCGGGAAGCCACATGATTCTTGGTGTACACCATTGGCACCAAATTGTATATTCATGACTACATCTTACGAGATGACTGTGGCAGTAGAAAAGTGGTTGGGAAAGCCCTTTTTGTACTTTTTTTTGAGGCATATATGGGATGCACTTCACTGGTTCCATGAGAGGAACCATGATCCACTTTCCGGTTGTCACATGGAAACTTGCTTTTATTGGTTTTTTCTTCCATGTATTGCTAATAATTTTATGATCGTATGAAGCTTTGTTTGGAGAGTGGAATATGAGTTGGAGATGCCCATTGGGAGTATGATTCTCCCTATTTTTCATGTTGTATGTTTCAGGAGGAACAATGGGCACACCATGATTGCCACATCACACCTCCTTCCTTCATATGGGAGGAGCCACTGGGAGAACTTGCGTTCTTGGAGGAGGCACCTCATGGTTGACTTATCTTGTGGGGTAGCTTGGGAAATTTTTGAAGGTCATGACATTTCATTCCAATATCAGCAACCCCCCCATACTTACCATAAATGGAGAGAGAAACTACTTGGATGGGAAAATATAAACTCTCCATTCAGCCCCAACACATTGCATAAACCCGGGGTCGCAAATTTCTTTAAAGAGCTACCTAGGATGGCTCATTTCATTTGGATGATAGCATGGATGAGAGGGTCACTCATTGGGAATGATATTTCCCATGTGTATCATCACTCCTACCTTGAGGAGGCCATGGGACAGCAAGAAGGTTTCCACTTACACCTTCCACCTTTTCATGATGTGAGCCATTTGGTTATGCATCTTTGGGAGGAGACATTAGAGGGAAGATTTGTTGTAGATTATCTTGAGAAATGGTGGGGACTATTGATAAGGAGGCCACAAGAGGAGAAGGGGAGGAATTTTTCTCTCCCTATACAGTTTCTTGAGGACAAGAAACATTTTGTAGGGGAGAACTGTAATGTTCCCAAATTTTAGCCTCAAGCTAAAAGGAACATTATAGTTAGCATTATCTCTTGGTAGATGAATTAAATGGGTAGGGAGGCCCATTAAACTCTTTATAAGGAATAATAACATCCCTCATGTGAAAAGAGGAAGAATAAGCAGCTAGATTAAGCACCTACAGGTGTGAATAGGATTGGATCATGTTGATTTAGTCATATTTGACCAAGTCCACATGCACTGTCTAGATACATTGTATCTCCTTGATGAACTGCGTAGTTCTAATGGAGGAAAACCTGCATGAGCTTGGTGGCACATATGGATGGGGCCCATTGTGAAGAGGTGCACTTTCTATATATGGAGAGGAGGATAGCCATTGTTGGATATGTTTTGATTATTATTGCTTTGGTATGTTGAGACTTTGCTTCCTCTTGCTGTTTAGCAAGGTTGCAGTGCTTTTTAGCACAAGGGTGTTCCTGGTCGGGAATCCCTACCTCATCCTAAGGGAAGGAGAGGTTCTTTGGGCTAAATTTCCTCATTTTGGCATTTAGGCCAAGCTACCTCCTTCAACTACAATGTCGTTTTTGTTTAGAGCTGAGTTGTGTTGAAGGATGCAACAAAGGAGGATCTCTTAGAGTCATTTTTGGGCTTGTTTTTCAGTGGAGAGACTCTCTATCCATTATAGGATCAACAAGAAGGACTCTTGGGAAATTTATACATCTTTGGCATCAGGCCAATCATCTTCTATCCCTCACAACGCAGTCACCATCCTTAACTACGTTATTTTTGGGGGCATTTGCTGGGAGGGTTCATTGAGCTCATCAGGAGGGTCTATTTCTGAGTAGAGGGATCAACCTTCTGATCAAAGATACCATTGGAGGAGGACATCAGCATTTTAGATCTTCCATAGCTTCATTTCATATCAGATCTAGTTTGCAGTGGCACATTAACCTCAGGGTTATTTGTCACATTGTATGTTTTCCGGTATTTCTAGCAATACTTTTTTGGGTTGGCTAGAAATATTGTATTGGAGCCCATATCTTCATTATTGGGAATTCCTTTTGTTTCTATCAGCCATATTTCATGTATGTACATCTACAGAAGCTACTACACTAATATAGACTATGCAGTCAGTGCTCTTCGACATTCTATATAGTTGCAGCATCTCATGTATATATTTCTTTGATCGTTGGAGACTTGTTCTTATGGCTTGAGTGGCTTGTCCCTCATGATATTTTGTACATTGTTGCTGATCTACAAATAAAATTATGGCTGAATATTGATCTCTCTTATTTCATGAGCATATTTTCTATTTGTACAATATTGTGTTCATGTATTGCTGAATCTCCAACCTTGGAACATCTTAAGGTGTTCTTATTGTTGTAGAATTTCCCTATTTTGGTATATTACATGCTCGAATGTGTTTTGTTGGGTGCCCTCACACGACACGAATTGCCGGAACACGTTGCCTTAGGTTTCCTCACACGACATGACCCAACCCAAAATTATCGAACATGTTTCCTTGGGCGCCCTCACATGACATGACCCGACCTGACCCGACATGCTGGAACGTGATTTTCTGGGTGCCCTCACATGAAAAAACCTGACCCGACCCTCCCGAATGCATTTCCTTGGGTGCCCTCACATGACACGATCCAACCCGACCCGCCCAAATCTATTTACTTGGGCGGCCTCACACGACACAACCTGACCGGACCAAGCCGGACCCACCTGAATGCATTTCCATGGGAAACATCACATGGCACGACCTGACCTTACTTGCCCGAATGTGTTTCCTTAGGTGCGCTCAAACGACCCAACCCAACCCACACTAACGCGTTTCCTTGGGCACCCTCACACGACCCGACCCGATCCAACCTGACCCTCTCGAATGCATTTCCTTGGGCACCCTCACACAACCTGACTCAACCCGACTCGCCCAAACGCATTTCCTCATGCACCCTCACATGGCATGACCCAAACCAACCCGCCTGAATGCATTTTCTTGGGTGCCCTCAAATGACACGACCCGACCCACCTGAACATGTTTATTTGGGTGCCCTCACACGACACGACCCAACCTGACCCGCCTGAATGTGTTTCCTTCGGCAACCTCACATGTCACGACCCGACATGACCCGACCTGCCCGAATGCGTTTCCTTGGGTGCCCTCACACAACCTGACATGACCCGACCTAGACGCGTTCCTTAGGCACCCTCACAAGACCTGACCCGATCCAACTTGCCCGAATGCATTTCCTTGGGCACCCTCACAGTATGACATGACTCAACTCGACCTGACCTACATAAATGTCGATTAAGGCACAAGGGAGCAAATGTAAAATGGGTTGCATGAACGTTCACAATGCACATGGGCTGTCACAACTTAGAATTTTTGATACAGACTCCCTCACACGATCCGACCTGAACATGTTTCATGTGGTGCCCTCACACGACATGACCCGACCCGCCCGAACAATGGCATGAGAGAGAAAATGGAAAACAGATCGCACAAATGTGAACAAGGAATACGGGCAATCACAACTTATCATTTTTCATATGGCCACCCTCACACGACCTGACCCGACCCGACCTAACCTGACTTTCCTGAACGTGTTTCCCTAGGCACCCTCACATGACCTCACCTCACCCGACCTATAGAAGCGCATTTCCTTGGGCACCCTCACACAACTAGAACTGACCCACCCCGACCTGCCCACACGCATTTCCTTGGGCATCCTCACACGGCAAGACCCAACCTGACCCTCTTGAACGCGTTTCCTTAGGTGCCCTCACACGACCCGACCCTCACATGAATCTAATCGACCTGGCCTACTTGAACGCATTTCCTTGGGTGCCCTCACATGACCTGACCTGACCTGACCTGCACGAACACGTTTCCTCGGGTGCCTTCAAAAGGCACGACCTGACCCGACCTGACCCGCTCGAATGCATTTCCTTGGGGGCCCTCACACAACCCTACCTCACCCGACCTATCCAAACATGTTTCCTTGGGCCCCATCAAATGAACTGACCTGACATGACCCTACTTGACATGACTCAAGCTGACCCGACTCAACTTGACCCGACCCGACCCGACCCGACTTGACACGACTCGACCTGACCCAACCCGACCTGACCCTCACAGGGTTTGGATACTTTCATTGCAAGTATGATGGTTGCTAGTCTTTTGTCGCAAGGCCGACGATTTGGAGACGTGCATTGCAAGTCTGATGGTTTGGATACCTTCGTCACAAATCGAAAATTTTGTCACAATTCCAACAGTTTGGAGCTTTTCATCGCAGTACCAATGGTTTGAGCCTTCTGTCGCTATTTCGATGTGGGTAGCATTTTTATCACAAGTTGTCGCAAGACTGAATGTTTGGAGCGTTTTGTCGCAATATTGATGGTTGGAGCGTTCCGTCGCTATTTCGAAATTGGGAGAATTTTCGTTGCAAGTCAGACATTTAGAGAGATCGTCACAAGTTTGACATTTTCTCCGACGCTTTTTGGCGGGATTAAAAAATTTGAGAAAAAGTTGGGAACTTTCCAACAATACGTCAAGACTATTAGAATTAAAGTGTCGGAAAATTGACCATATGTACTAGTGTAGCATGTTCCATTGTGGCTCCTCATACACAATAATTTAAATGACTTTATGCATTTTTCTCCCAAAAAATAGATTAAAGTTTTAAATCAAAGATATGTATAATTGTAACTAGAAATAACTTAATACATGTGATGTAAAATTCATATTATCTAAATTGTGATGAAAATTATGATCTCTATTTTACCATATGTTTTAGAATGGAAGGATATTCTCATATTTATATTTCAAAATCCTTGTTGTAAATAATTTACATCATGATTAAGGATGATCAATGATGATAAAACAAAGTATAATTGAACTAGCTCAAAAGAAAAACTGTGTGGTTTAATAATGGAATTATATTCATGTATGATATGGATATGACTGTATATTTAAGTAATAAATGACTCTATTTAGATGTTCATTATCATAATTTTCTTTCCTTAAATATTTAAGCAATATTATTGTTACCAAATATCATAGTTTTCTTGGGTTGGCAATGTGATGTATTTACCTAGATTTCAATTTAATAAATTTGATATGATACGAAAGGGAAAGTTCTTACAAAATTTTCTGCCAACTATTCCATTCTTAATCATAAGAGATACCTAAAAAAATTCAAAGGTCCTCTTTTCAAATCCATAATTCTTTGAAACATTTTAATGACCTATTATTATTACAAGGGAGACTATGCTAATATAGAGGCAAACAAATAATACCTAATAAATACAAAATGCCTTTCTTCAAAAGGTAGTTAGAGAACAATTCATTCTAATAGGGTTCTCATGAGTCATGCAAGATTACACAAATTTTTGTAAGGCATGGATGTTTCTCATAGCTTTTTTGAAACTCTATATAACATTATTAATCCGTCATATTTTTTATTATAGTATATCTGAAATATTATATTTGCTTCATGTTTGATACTTAATTATGATGTTATATTGTTGAAAAAAAAAATTATGCTTCATGTGGCATGCCTTATTTAACATAATTTTTCCTATAAAATATTAAGAGCCTTATGGTTTTGTGAATATATGTATATTTGTGAAGAAAATATACCAATAATGGTTTACTACATGAGGCAAAATATGCATATTATGATCATAATTGAGTAATTTAAAAAAAACTGCACACAAAATATGACAGGGGTATGCAAAGGGTCTTTCTGATAAGAAATATAGAAAGAATAAAAAAAGGCAAGAATTGATAGAAAATAATTTAATCCATCTCAACACATGCATTCACACAATGATACCAATTTATAGTAGACATTTTCAACCACCTCTACACAAAGATCTCACTAGTAATTCATTTGTGGATAGCGACGACATTTAATTAATAGATAAGTATGAGAACCAAAAGGAGATGATTGTGAAGGTTTTGTTTTTCTAATAACTCTCAGTATAAAATTCATTTCCCACCACTTCCCCCCCTCAATAATAATTCTAAATAATTATACCAGTGAGGAAATATGAATTAGCGTGTAAATTGGTGTCATCTTCAATTTTCAATTTGAAACTTTTGAATTGAGTTGTGATGCAGATATTCCTAAAAACCCACTAATATGAATGTTGAATGGTTCATTTAGAATGAACTTTGAAAGTGCGTAGAAATTATAGAAGTGAGCAACTATCATATTTGAACATTCCCCTTGTTAATTTGTGAAAAAATCCATTTCTCTATCAGTGAGAAAATAAGGTCATCAAAGCACTTTATGTATTTAGACACAATTGGGTGTTGAGAAACACCACAGTGAATATTTTAAGAGCAATTAGAGAATTTTGAATTGTATTGAGATAAAATTGAAACTTAAAGCCTAACTACCATCATTGATATTCCTTTATGTCAAGTGCAAGGTGTGAAGTGTGTGAAAGGGATCCAATATTGGGCATTGGGCTCTTCTTCAAAAAATCATTCATCATTGAATTTGGTGGTTTTGGTTTACCACTAAACATTTTCAAAATATACACCCCCTTTGAAGGTGTCATAGAGCTCCATTTTGTATTTACCAAGAAACTCCCCACTTTGAAGTGAAATAGAGTACCTTTATCATTTCATTCATGTACGCCACCCTTAAGGTACAAGGGATTACCATTTGGAGTAAATTTAGTTTAAAAAGGAGAAATTTTCTCTTTGACTTATTTTTCAATTTAAAAGACATGAAAAATTAGTTTTCAGTCATTCCCAAAAGTATAATATGTAACAAATGATTGAAATACATCTAATTTGTATCTTCTTTATGCAAGTTTTTCCTTGCCTATTTCTAAACTATATGGTAAGACTTATGAAAAATATTGACTTATTTAGATTCCATTTCGAATAACTTATCCAACCATAGTGATTTTTCTTCCCACAATGAAGAAATGGATGGAGACCAAAACATTAATTCTCCATGTGACCAAATCCATAATAATGTTGGAACTTAGCATTACAATGTTGAACTAAAGTAGGTGAAGTAGAAACTCTTTAAAAGAATCCTACACTGTAGAAGTGAACTTGTCTAGAATAGTTAGAAATATGAAAGCTAACTACATTATCATATCATAGTCTTGTTATATGTTTGTTGTTGTAGATTTGTTCACAAGCTCTGATAATATGATTGGAAATATTATTCTATATTTCATGTTCTTCCATACATTGATGACAATTTTCTTTTGCAAATATAAAATAAAATTCATGCTTCTAGTGTCCCTCCTTACTTCTTCTTGTGACTCATCTTTAATGAAATTTACCTTTTTTACTTTAATATCTGATTCCATATCATGAATACTTAATGAATCATTGGAGTTATGAATTGGATGATGACAAAAAACTTCCATCATTTTTTTCGATCGAAATTTTGAATCTACATCAAGATTGATATTTCGGATTGCTTGACGAGGAAAGAGTTAGAAAGGAGAGTCAACTTATATGTATGTATGTATGTGGGTGGAGAAGTGAGGGAGAAACCTAAATTAAGTTGTCTAAAGAGAAAATAGATGAAACACCAAGGAAAAAACATAGGAATAATAGGATTAAATTATAATAATCAATGGAAGAAAGGAAAAACAATGGATAAGAAGAAATAATAATGTTAAAAAATAAAATAAAAGTAATAATGTATAACAAGGATAAATAAATAGTGAATGTTTAAATAAATTGATATGAGTAAGTATTAATTAAATTAAAAAAAAATTAATAGTATCTAGTAATAACCCTATAATATTATATTAGTATATTATAAAATTAATAATTTGCATTACGTTATATTATATATCATTATTACCTTAATATTAATTAATTATTATCATAGGAATATAACTTAATATCTAAATAATGTGGTAAAACCTAAATGAGTGGTTAATATGATGAAACCATAATAGAAGTTAATGCAAATAGTGACATTAACCTATATAGATAATGATAAGATAATAAATTTCGAACCTTAATCATACATAAAGAAGATGAGATCTACCAAAGGAAATATCTATAAAAAAAAACCTACGGAAGAAAAAAGGCAAGGAAATTTTAAGAAGTTATTAATGAGAAGGAGGGGATTGGTAACATAAATGTGAATAAGAAAGATAATAAGAGAAGGAGGAGAAATGTTAAGTCCCTATATTAATAGTGTAGTCCCTTATTATGTTAGTGTAGCCCCCATTATTGTTATTTTTGTACCCCTGTAACCCCCATATTTTCATTATTGTGCCCTTACATTGTTATTGTTAGGACGGCTAGGATTACCTTGTGGCCCCACTAGGATTATATTGTGGCCACATGGACTCCTGTATATAGAAGGAGGTTTTGGTCATTTGTATCATCCAAGAATTTTTCATTCATGTAATGTATTGGAGGTTGCCCCTCGAAGTGGCTTATTTCTAAGGCGTTGATATATCTTTTCTTCTCTTTTTGGAGCTGGTTTTACAACATTTGGTATCAGAGCTTTGGATTCTAGGGTTTCGCTGCTCCAAATAGGTCATCGTGGAATTTGCGCTATAATTTTTTTTCTACGAATTTTGAGAAGCTGAAATTTTTAGGGTGCGAAGCCAAAATCTGGAGGAACATCTTCACAAAATTTCAAAGCTTAGTTCATAATATTTTCGGAGATATGATCTGTGGAATTTAGGTCTTTTGGCAGGCTCCTCAATTTAATCTAACCAGGTCATCGTGGAATTTGTGCTATAATTTTTTTTCTAAGAAGGTTCAAAACCTGAAATATTTAGGGTGCAAAGCTGAAATCCTGAGGAAACTTGTTGCAAAATTTCAAAGCTCGGTTCGCAATATTTTCGGAGATATGATCTATGGAAGGTAGTGTTTTTTTAAGCTCCTGAATTTCATCTCAAAGAGGTGATCGTCGGAAAAGATTCATAATTCTCTCTCTGATCATTGGATTGGAGTGCTGTAAAAATTGTCCACAATTACACGGACTGTAGTTTCCTATCAATAAATTTCAGAGCCGAAGGAGGAAAAAGTGACACGTGGCAAGTCGTACAAGTTCGCTCCACTGAACCAGTCCATAATTAGGACATCGTAGGAGATTGGGCACAACTTTGTCTTAAAGAATCAAAATTAGGTCAGACTATGGCATTCTAAAGAGAATTCAGAGGGCTAGTGCAGTGCCAAATTTCAGATATTTAATATCTAAAATCACAAAGGTAATTCAGTTTCAACATCGAGCTCCTCAAAATCAATAAAAAGGTGTGTATTTGGTTTTTAAAATTGCATAACGTTTGTTTGAAAAAGCAGTTTGAAGCGATTCCAAGGGAATATTTTAGAATTTTTATCATATTGGGTTCTATAATGCCTCCAAAAAATAATTCCATACCTATTAGGCCCTCAAAAATCTATACTATGACGCATGAAGAGGAAGAATTGCAGTATGAGATATCAAAATTACGGTACCGAGTGCAAAACATTTCGATATTATGAAGAGAAATTGAAAATGAAATAGGGCGTTTAAAAGAAGAAATGAAGGCTAATTTAGATGGTTTGAAGGATAAAATAATAGCTAATATGGATGATAAATTAGTGGAAGATCACATCGAGCATCAACAACAAGTTCTCCAACTCTCAAAGGATAACCTAACTTCGGTGCAGAATCTAATGAAACAACAGGAAGATCAACATCACATCGAAAGAATTTTTGAAGCAGTCACGGAAACAAGAACTCGACAAGTATGATCAATTTCAGAGTATCTTAGTAAGTGGACGAACTTTCTTGTAGGAGATTCCACATGGGAGGATGAGAATTTTATACAAGAAATAATCAAGCGTTGAGGACAACACTTGTTTGAAGGAGAGGGGCATGTTAATTCCCTATATTAATAGTGTAGTCCCTTATTATGTTAGTGTAGCCCCCCTTATTGTTACTTTTGTACCCCTGTAACTCCCATATTGTTATTATTGTGCCCTTACATTATTATTGTTAGGTCGGCTAGGATTACATTGTGGCCCCACTAGGATTATATTGTGACCCCATGGACTCCTATATATAGAAGGAGGTTTTGGTCATTTGTATCATCCAAGAATTGTTCATTGATGTAATGTATTGGAGGTTTACCCCTTGAAGTGGCTTATTTCTAAGGCGTTGATATCTATTTTATTATTTTTTTGGAGCACGTTTCACAACAAGAAATAAGAGGGATGGAAGGGGAATGAAATGAGGAGAAAATGTTAAAAATAGGGCTAGGGTAAAATGGGATAGGGGGAAGTACTGATATTCTCAATAATTCCTCTTCTCCCCTCTCCCACCACCTACCCCATCTTCCCCCACATTTAACCTTTTCCATAGCTCTCATTCCCATTCCTTTCCTCTTATTCAAACCAACCCGACCCCTCCTTATCCTCCTATGTTTATCTCTTCACATCTATGTTACCCATCCCATTATTTTCATTATTACCTTCTTAACATTTGCTTGCCTTTTTCTTTTGTAGGTTATTTGTTTTTAGATCATTGCTTTAGTAGCTATCATATTCTTTAAGTATTGAGCCTTAAATTATTTAGGTTCCAATATTATGATATTATCATTTTATATAGAGGTTAATTTCACCATTGACATTAAATTATATTATGACTTCATCATATTAACTAATCATCCAAGTTTCATCACATTATCTAGATATTATGTTAAGTTATTTCCTATGCTAATGATTAATTAATATTAAGGTAATAATTATATATATAATAACATAATAAGACCAATGGTTAGCTCAAGTGGTCTAGAGCCATACACAAAGTTCTTCGATAGTGTTTCTATTTTTTGTTGATAATGGGGTCAAATCTCTTCGATTCCCTTGGGGCGAGGTCCAATAATCAAGGCTGATGATTTAACTGATTCACCATCCACGAAATGTGTAGAAGTACTTTGGGGTTTCCTGTGCTTTCATTCCAAGTAATATATATATATATATATATATATATATATATATATATATATATATATATATATATATATATATATATATATATATATATATATATATATATATATAGTTTAGGAATGAAAGAAGCTCTGGAAACCCATGTGATGGTTAGAGTTTGACCTTAACTGTCCAATATTTACTTTTTCTTTTGGATTTTTTGCAAACCCGTTTTGTAGATAATTCAATGGTGAATCCTTGTGATTCAACGAAAAGCAATTTCTTTTGAAGGTATGGTTGCAATTCAATATAGATCTTCTTCAGTTTCATACAATTCTATGGTGAAATTTCATTATGGTTTTCAGGTGGTTTAAGAAATTCCTTCTCTCAATGTCCTTGTGGATCATGAAGCTTTTTTTTGTGAAAAATATTTTTCATAGAATGGTTTAGTTTGTAGGTTTAGTGGGTACTGGCTAGTCGATTTGCACAAATTGATCTTTGAGACATACAATCCTATTTTAACAGAAGAATTGAACATTTATACTATATATCAGGGTCTTTTTGTTGTGGTTTTTCATAATATAAGGGAAAAGAAGGCCATATATGAAGTTGGGCCATGGTTTTGGGGCCGTGTTGGTCTCTTCATGCAGCCCTGGAATCCCAATTTTGATCTGGTAACAACATCAATCCCCATAGCCCCAGTTTGGGTACGACTTCCAAACTTTCCCTTGAATTTCTAGAATCCTACATTGCTTTCCTCCATTTAGAATGTGTTGGTAAAAATTTATCGCCATCTTTTGAAAAAGAAAAAATTTACAAGACTACTTATGCTTACATTTTTGTGGAGATGGAATTTAATAAGGGTTTTCCCAGGAAGATTAATTTGACAGCTCCAAACTATATTTAGGTCCAAAAGCTCGACTATGAGAATATTTAATTTCAGTTTAGAGCATGCTATGAAACATGGCATGTAATTAAAAATTGTCTCAAACATTCTCATAGTAGAAAAGATCATAAAAATATTGAAGGCCCAAATGGTGGGAATGAGTGCAAGGTGATCAATCTATGGTATACGAAGTGAAAGAGATCCAGGAAAATAAAGAGCCAAAAGACAAGAAGGAAGTAGATACATCTAAAAAAATCACATCCGTGGCAATAAAATCAAAGCAGTGAAATTCACAGCCAATGTGGATCCTTTAATTGCTAGTAAGGATTCCATGGATGCAACATTAGTGGGAGAACAACAATCCCTCACGAAAATCATACCTTCTCTACAAACCATGAGTAATAATGTTGAAAAGGAAACTTATTGGGTAGATCAGGTGGATGACAAAGATATCAATAATATTATCGTGCACTTTCCAAAGAATGATCTAACAGAATTTGAAGATAATGCGGTTGAATTCAAGTTGGGAAGAAAGGAAAGAAAAATCTCCAAGAAAAAAAAGAAATCAAACTATATCAAAGTAAAATTAGTGAAAAATGAAATGTAAATGTTTCTAGATATTGGGGGTATTTTGGAAAATTTTACTTGGAAAGGGACTAAAATTTTTGTGTCATGGGGAAATTTCTTGAGGGTTTGTATTTAGCCTCCACGCTCAATCTCAAATTTTCAAGCCTTGGATATCTTCGAAAAATGTGAATGGTTTTGGTCATGTATCTAGTTTTTAAATATAAATGCTATATGTTCCATTATATATATATAGATAACATAATACCATTATTAATTTTATATTATTATAATATAATATAATAGGAGTATTACTATGTAGTATTATATTTTAATTAATTTAATTAACACTTTCCCATATCAATTTATTTAAACCTTCACTATTTATTTATCCTTCTGTTAATTTACTTCTTTTGCAATTATTATTATTTATTCTTATCCATTGTTTTTCCTTTCTACCATTGATTATTACTTTGTCTTATTTTTACTAGTGTTTTCCCTTGGTGTCATATTTATCTTTTCTCTTTAAAGACGACTTACTCTAGGGTTCTCCTTCACTTCTTCACCCACACGTACACACACACACATGCCCTCCTTTGCAAATTTTCCTCATCAAACGATCCTGAAGATGAATATTGAAGTATATTCCAAACACCGATCCAAAAAATGATGGAAGTTGTTGGCCATCATCCAATTCATAACTCGAATAAAACCAACCATAATAATATAAAAACAACTAATTAATGAAGGATCAACCATATATTTTATTTCCTTTATATCAACCATCAGGTCATTTGTATCACAACCAACACTAACCATTTGTATGAGGTGATTGTTTCACATGTTCTATAAATAATTTTCTCAATATTTAACAATATAAGACATTCCCATAGAGGTTGAACACCTTAAACATCCAATCACACAAACCAGTAAAAATTTGTTTTACTATTGTATTATAAGATTAAATATCTCCAATACTGAAATAGTCCATGACTCTATACAACATGACCACTTAAGGAAATATATTAATTTGAAAGGGAAATACTTTACATAACAATTTCTCATAATCGATCATCAACAAATGATCATATGTGTTCTTTAAATAGGGATAATGCACCAATAAATTTTTATGTGACATATCAATATAGATATTACTAACAAGAAGAATATGAACCATTTGATCACTTTACATCTACAACATATTATAATCATTAGATTAGAAAACTACAAATAGATACTAATGCATACTAGGGAATCATAATTTACCTAGAAACACATTAGAGCAAGTTGATCTTAACTAACTCATGAGTGTCTAAATATCCTAACATCCTCCCTCAAGACAACTTAGATATGATTTAAGGATTTACAAATATGAAACAATAGGAGAAGCAAGGAGAAAAAATATTATATCCCCCCATAATGGAAATTTCGTGAACTCCTAACATAAGTTGAAGTTTGGGAATTTTTTCTTCTATAATATATTTCGTGAAAATATTTGCAACTTGATCATTTATAGGGAAAAATATAACTTCAAGGATGTAATCTTGAATAAACTTTCTGATGAAACATGTGTAGCTCAATGTGTTTTCAATGTTGATGTTGAATTGGATCTTTGGTGAGTTTGATGGAATTATAATTATCACACTAAAGGGTTGTTAGATGTTTCAACTAGAATCGAAATTATAAAATGATTTTTTGAAGACATAAGGATTCTTGGCTTCCATTAAATATTACTTGATAATACACTTATACTAAATAAAGATTAAGAGCGTATTGTTTTACAAAATTCCAAGTGATAGATATAGAACCGAAATTGAAAATATAACCTGCAATAGAATAAAGTTAAATATAAATATAATATTATATAAAGCATGAAATAATATAATGTTAAAAAATGTGTTTACAAAAACTAAATATTTATGCATACCAACGATTTTATTTACATCTCACTTTAAATTGACTCATGGTATTATGAATTGAAATGTTATTTATAACGTAGGTATAGTTTTATTTATCTAGATGCAATAAAGAGCGGATCCTTAATGATCAGATCAACATAGTAAAAAATCATTAATACTATCCTCTTCTGGAAGAAATATCGTAGTGTGTTTCCTAGATGCTTGGAAAAGAGGATTTTACAAGGTATTTAAGGACTTAGTTGATGGACTAATTGATCGACTCTTCTATAGGGAAACTACTAACAATATTCAAAGAGCTAGATATTATTTTCCAACACACTTCAAGAATACAGATGCATAGGTTAGAAAGAAAAAATGTATGCTAATTTTGTGCTCATAAGGAGAAGAAAACAACCATACCCGTGAAAAATGTTACCACTATTAGAACTTTCCAATAGTGGGTCATGGACATTATTAGTGAGATCTATCCTAATTATTTGTTGGAATATAGGTAAATATTGATTGTTATAGAATACTTCACACTGTGGATGGAAGCTTTTCATTGTTTCAATATAAATGAAGCAATTGAAATTCAATTTTAAAAACATGTAATTATTGTATTTGGTGTCTTGTATGCTATTTTTTTAACTATGTTTCGTATTCATCTTGATTGAAATTAACTATTTGTTTTGGTGAAACAGGTATTATTTTGTAAAATTTAGCTATATCTTACCCTCATGGGAGTGACGAAGATTAATTTTCAAACAAAAATTCATTGGAATCCTTAAGAAGATAGTGGTTAACCGCCACCAAAATTAGAAAAGTTCATTTCTAAGTTCCTTATGGAAATATCTAGTAATTCCTATGGTCACATTATGCACTTTGCATTATTTTTGGTTCATGGTAAGGAAAATATTTTAACTTCAATTATTATTTTACATTCATCGTAGCTATCTAAATTAGCATACAGGAAAAATTTATTGTAACCCTCCCTCCCACCCCATTGGAGTTTTCCAAGCTGATAGGAGGTGCTATTTTTAATTAACCTAACCTCCATGGTTTGATTGTGGATATGGGGTTAAAATGTTTCCTTTCCCAAAGTTGGTGGAATTAACTTTGGATAACACCATCACATCCAACTCATCAATAACTTTCCAACGATATAAAATTTACCTCAATCTTATTCCTGGATTGAATTCATGCTCCCTTGAAGATTGTATAATAAAATAGTGCCACAAGGAATCCATGTGGCCAATCATTAAACAAATTGTAGCTCAAGGCCACAACATTACCATTTGGATTCGATTGGTCTCCTATATTCATACTGGGGGTCCCTTGTCCTTTGAATTTTAGCAATAGGCGGGGAGGTCCACTTTTTGTCACATATGTGACCAAACCTCTCGTAGTTACCCTTACTCCAATTTGTTCCACATGGCCTCCATAAAAACCGATGACTAGTGGGCTATCTTGGTCCCTTTATGTGTATCATATAATTATCAAGGAGGGTCAGTGACTAGATCTTATAAATATTCTGATAGGTTTTTTTCGAAATGATGAGGTATGTCACATGGCACTACATGGGAATCCACATGTTTGTAAATTCCACACCACCATGCATCCACAATGTCTTACTGATGTCACACTGACATCAGGGTGACATCATTCCACTATGTGGCATCCTTTAGTTGTGCCATGTGTCATTCAGAAACTAATCACTTGGTCATCCACAAAGATCGTTCCTACCTACCACATTTCACACTAACAACATTCCATGTCAAAATTCTTACCACATCATCCAATCCATGTCCTATGAGGACCCCATGTAGCATTCACATAACTTTACTAGGAATTTGTGATGCTTTCCACGTCATCCTAATTAACATGCCGCATAGGGTCTGTCGCCTTTGTGAAAATAATTGATTTCACATTGTATCTAGTTATGGTAAAAATTCAGGTGCACTAGATTTTTCACGTTGCCTCACCTCCCAAACCACAAAATCACCAGAATCCCTTCATCAAATCAAAATTATCCAGCCTAGCCCACATCCAATCTTCCTAACATTTTCACCATGCCTCCACCCCTAGATGTCCTAGATGCTAGATACATGCTCACCTATGTCAATTTTACCTTTTTGCATATATCTAATCACATCAGGTCCACCATATATACATATATATACATTACTCTCATTATAAAAATTTAACAAATTCCCATTATTAAACACACTTCCCCATGATAGAGATATTTCCTATCGTTCCTTTTGTCAACTGCACCATCACACCAAATATTTATGAATTCCACATCCTCAATCCTCCAAGGTGCAACATGAAAGTTTGTATCAGTAGGATTGTATATTCCCATCAAACACCTTTAATCAACCATGCCTCCACGTGAAAATTGAATCATCTAAAACTTGGAGCTATGACGACACTTGAATCTGTCAATAATTCATCTTATCAATTGTGCTTTGCATCAATACCACTGGGGAACCAAGCTCTGAGAAGAATTATTATATTTTCAATGTAAATCCATGTAAACACCATGTGGCACTCCCATGGGAAAGTGGCACCACAAATTCACTACCATGTTCCATCCATTTTTGGCTAAATTAACATCTTAAAATGTCCTTTTCAGCTACCATGTGTCACTGCCACCTAGGCATCACATCAACATAATCCTCCACCTTTTCATTCTTGAAAACATATGTATCTTTGTATCCATCCCTCAAGACACACACACACACACACACACACACATAGATATCTCTCTCTCTCTCTCTCTCTCTCTCTCTATATATATATATATATATATATATATATATATATATATATATATATATATATATATATATATATATATATATATAATAGAGATATCTTTGTCTCCATTCCATAGGACATATATATCTCTATCTCAGTTCTCGTTGGCCAGCTTTCCAAATCTTGCAGATTAAATAAATTCATTTTTTCATGTGTAATTTCTGATTCTATTACAAGTATAACAAGGCTTATTAGACCCAAATACAAACCTATTAATTTGCAATGACTGGCCTTATAAGTTTTAAGGACTTCGATGGATTTACAAAATATTTCTTGGTATTGAAAAATGCTCATCATACTTACCATGATAGGAATGAAAACCTTCACTTGGACACAATCATTTGAGAAATTAAACATATCCATGATATGATAGATAAATCCAGCAACATGCTTAATCGTAGGAATAGAAACAATCCAAGCCATGGCTAACATCATTTTGTGAAATTAGATGCAACAACATCGTATTAAACCACATCATATATCCCACACAATACTATCAGATCCATTAATGAAACATACATTGCAACATAATGACAATCAATAGTCTTAATTGGCAAAATATGAATGACTATGTCAAACACTGGAAATCACACACAATAATAGTTTAAGTAAGCACATCAATAATTCATACAAGTCTATGTAACTAGCTTAATAAATGAATAATGTGTCAACAACCACAAGGATATGCAAGGCCCTCAAAACCATTAGAAAATTGAAATAATCATCTCATTCCAAATACCAGGAATACCACATTCCTCTATTAACAATACATAATATGCTAGCAGCATGGTTATGAAAGTTATCTACTCAAGATTAAAAATATATATAGATAACTGAAACTTATGAAATCACAATTAATCCTAAGTGATACAAAATCACTACTTAGGGGCACATCAGACAACCTGAAAATTATTAAGAATATTGCATCCACATAACTCAAACAACTCATAATCACCATAGATACATAAGTTAACTAGTCAACCATACTTAGTGAATCATGCATTTATACACATTATTAATGATTAATCATAATCACAATAAGGCATACTATAGACCATAGTCTAACCTCCATAACCAAGAGTACTTATTTAAATAAATTGAAATGGTTGGAAACTGAAGGGAGGATTTCCACTTTCCACCCAACCATAGGCTAGCTACACGGAAACCTTTCTTGCAATTGACCACCCTCGATTTCGTTCCATGATGTGAAGAAATTTCTCGCATAAGGAAATGATTCACACCAATGGATTGATTATGATTTCTAGGAGATGGAGTCCACTATGCCAATGCTTCACCAACACAACAACCAACACTTAGTGGTCTTTCCACTCGCTGAAGTTCACACATGCTACACTGACTTAGAAAATAGCCAATTGGTTATAAGACATAACCACATGGATAATTAATCAAGTCACAAAGGGTAGCTCATCAATTCTATGGAAAGGAATAAAAAACATGGGTATGTGATCTAGCCAAGGCATACCACTCTCAATATCCGAGCATCTCACACCATTCTTCTCTCTTCTTACTATCTCTCTAGACACCAGAGCTCGAATTGGCTATTCATCCCCCCCCCCCCCCTCCCACAGCCCCATTTCTTGATCTACATGTGAGATCTGAGGAATGGGCACTACATTCCCCTTCATACTAGCTAGTCCAATCATATCCCTTCACCTCTTAGGAGGTGATTCAATATATAATGATACTTCCTCCCTCTTCCCGTGATGAATATGTTCCACTTCTTGACATTGTAATGCTAATTAATGACCTATTATTTCTTTAGTTCATGCCTAATGATGCTGCATAACACCTATGATATAATTAGCCCCTTCGAGTGAACATAAAATTTTGACATATATTTAGCTGGTATGGTTCCTAGATTTTCAAGAAAGACAAGTGAGAAAGAAGGCTTCAAGTATTAAAACAGATTTAGGTTAAGTAGGTGAGCAAGAAATTTTCCCCTCAGGACAAGGATTCGTAATATTTTCCAGCCTTTAATTGTGTTAAGAAATTAATAATAATAATAGTTTTTTAATCAAAGGTCTAGCTAGTCGTGGTCCTTCCACACTAGGATTACAATCACAATTATAAATTACAATAAGCAAGGGTAGAATAGGGGGATGTTACTGACCCGAACCCATTAAAGGAAAATTGTTCTTGATGTTGTATATCAAATAATGGAAGCAATAACTGAGCTTTGAAATGCTTCTATTTTCATCAGCACATTTTTCTATTTCTTGTATTATCATATCCAACCATGTTATCAATTATCCTCAATCTTTTCATAGCAACATATTCATATTATTTCTTTGTGGAGCATGCCCATGCATACTTGGTCCCACTGAGTATGCACATGAAATTTTAAAAACAATTTCCTTTGGTTTCCTCTTCCTTACAGTCACACACCTTCCAATTTCAAGCGTCCCCTTCTCTGCTTCCCTACTCCCTCAGGTGATCCATTGCCCTGCGAGGTTTCCTAAAACAAGAAGAGTGTTTACATACAAGCCAATCCTCTGGTTTTCTTTATTAACACAACATGTTAGTTATGGAATGTGATACCCCTAGTATACTAACCTTGAATTTTGTAATGTAATTGTACTTTTATTATAAATTATTATAAATTTACTGGGACCACAAAACCATCATATGAGGGCGAAAAAGGAAGAAGCACCTAAGAGGTATTAGCTAGAACCACTACTTAAAAAAATGTGAAGTTAGCAAGAAATATATTGAAGAATATTCCAAGACGAACATGAAGAGAGACACAACAAAAAGGATAAAAATGCATTCAAACAAAAGAAGAGGGGATGAATGAATGGAATTAGATGAAGGACATAGTTATATTTTTGGGCTAATAAATCACTATTAGAATGCTTTCCATAGCTGATAAACCAACCAAAAATGTGAATTCATACAGTGCTTTCGGCAGCTGATAAACCACCTGTAATGAAAACTCCCATACTCCCTTCTATCCAATTTTTATTGAAGAACCTCCTTGGATTGTGATTCTGGATCAAGGGTGACTACTACAAGAAATGAAGGCTCCAATTAGTCTATGGTTGGATGGAAAATAAAAGTTCCATATTTGGTTTCAACCATTGTTAGATCTCAGTAAGTGTTATTGATGGGTTAGGGATATGGTGATCAGTTATTTACTGAAATTAATTCACAGTGTAGAAATTTGATATAAATTGCAACTGCTTAAGATTTTGAAATGAAAACAAGAGACATAATTTCTACTCTACTAATTTGCGGAATGGAAATCACAATTTAGAACATGCATAGACATGCAAAAAGAAAAACCACAAGTACACACTGGTTTCTAGGGGAACCCAACTGGGAAAAACCCCTCAAGCCTCTTTGCATTAATTAGTTGAACAAATAAAATATTAAAATTTCTTGCTCCATCTCTGAGCAAAACCTGCAAAAGAAAAATTGTTCTCTCTATTGAATGAGACCCTTTGGCCAACACTTAGCCAATTTCGACCTCCTCCAACCTCCTATTTCCTTGCGTAAATCTGAGCTAATTTGAGCTCCTAAATAAGAGGAAAGGTCTATAATTCCTTGTGCAATTACCAAGGAATGATCAATTGTCTACATGCAAAATTTTGTACACTCTACTAGTATACAAATAATTTTACACTCCAACTGAGGAGTTAAAATTCCATGCATGCATGAGCTATTTTTGGTTGATTAATCAATTAATTTACAAATTTCCAAGTTAGAATGTTGTATCACTGTAGAATTTACCTTTAATTGACTCAACTAGGTACTTCATCTCAGTTAACTTAGTCAAAATGAAAATAAATGAACTAGATTGCTAAAATTTAGCAATCAATACATGCATGACTGAACTCCCAGCTAGTTAACTCAAATTTTTTGTTCTAACTAAGTGGTAAAATCCATGTCACAATAGTTAACTACCTCCAAGTTGTCCTATTTATGTGGAAATTCTATGTACTCAATTTGACTAAGGATAAAGTCAAATTGAGCCTTTCTTGCTACACTTTATAACATATAGCTCTCTGATAATTTTGCATGGCTATAGGAAATTGTTGAATGGAATGAATAGGATAAAGGCATTAACTGCTCTATGGATTATGTTCAAATTATATCTTGAGGTTGTAAGAGATATTTCTTGATTTTTATGTGCAAGTTAATATGTTGCATGTGGAAATATAGGGCTCTATGACTACAATTTCTCACTTTTGATATATGTTTTCTTATAGGAGGTTCCAGAAGCTAGAACTTGGACCATTATGAGGTGAAATCCTGTTGATCCACTGGTCCAATTTTCAAATCTTGGGTCATAAAATATGATCACAGGAAGATGGGATTCCTAAATGCATCTTTAAATAGGTCGTGTTGGAATTTCTTCTTTAAATTTTCATTTTAGAGGTTCTAGAAGGTGAAAATTGGACCATAACGAGGGAAATCCCGCTAATCATTTGGTATACTTTTCATATTTTGGGTGATGATTTTTTGGGAGATATGACCAAAGGAAGTCGAACTTCTTGAATGCTCCTAAAATCATGAATCAAACATATCATGTTGGAATTTCTGCTATATCTTTTCTTTTGTGAGGTTCTAGAAGCTAAAACATGGTCCATAGTGAGGGGAAATCCTACTAATAATCTAGTACAACTTTTAAATTTTTGGGTCAGGATATTTGAGTAGATATGACTAGAGGAAGTCGATCTTCCTAAATGATCCTAAAATCATGCATCGAATAGGTCGTCTATTTCTGCTATAACTTTTCATCTATGAGTTTCTAGAGGTTGAAACTTGAACCATAATGAGGGGAACTCCCACTGATCCTCTGATTTAGTTTTTAGAACTTGAACTACTATAATTTAGGAGATATTCCATTATGAATTTTCTATATTAGTTTACATGCAAAGTGTTTGAAGAAAGGCTGAAATCGTTTAATTATTATTTGCATACAAACTATTTGATGAAATACCCCAACAAAAATGTTGTTTTGTGCATGGGAATAGTATTGTTGTATGATAGTATTGTTGTAACTGATATATGCCTAATTTCATACAAATAATTTTCTATATATTTTTCACGAAAAGTTTTTGAAGAAAAATGTATTTAACAAAATTGGTTGTATACAAAGTGTTTGAAGAAAGTTTTATATGTAAAGTGTTTGACAAAATGTATATAAGATGAAAATAAGGGTATGTGACAAAGCGGTATCAGTCCTAGTCACATTTAACTATTATAATAAGTATACGTGAATATGAATTATATAATATACATTATATTATGCCTTTTTGTGCATATTGTAACAACCCCAAAATTGAATATGAAACTAATTATAACAAATATGCAATTAATAATAAACACAAAAACTATTCAACTAATTAGCATAGAATTTTCAGAAAAAACCCGAGCATAGACAACTTGCCTGTAGCGACGATATTTCTTACTTTTAATCTAGGAGCTTAATGCTATTGAATCATGTTAACCACAACAAAGTTTTGGGAATGACTCTCCACCCAAACATAGGCTCAGTTGCATGTAATATTTCTACATTTGGCCACCTTTGAGCCCTCAATAAATGCACTACTTCCAAATCCTTTGTCTCACAATACTTTTCTCCCAAGAGAATGGATGAAGGAATGGTGAATTTCATCTTCCTCATTCCATTAAATAGATCAAACAATGGAAATGGTCTGCATGCACACATTCCATGTGTTAACATGCAACTTTTATTTCTTTATCTTAAGTTTTACTTAATTTATCTCTTTTTTTTTTATTTTATTATTTTTACTTTTTGTTAACTTTACTTATTTTTATTATTTTTATAGTTTTCTTAGTTTAACTCTTTATTATTTTATCATTTTTTACTTTTCGTTAACTTAACTCATTTTTACTATTTTAGTTTATTTTTATGTATATTTATTTAAAACTCCAGTTCATTATTTACTATTTTATTTATTTATTATTCTTATATTCTCTTCATTATTTCTTATGTATTTATTATTATTGACTTATTATTTATTTACTATTTGTTTTAATATTATAATATATTATTTCTTTATTATTATTTATTATTATTAGGGGACACTACATACTCCTCCTTTTTAAGGAACTTTGTCCCGAAGTTAAGTTGAATCATTTAACATTTTATTTATTTAGTTATTTATTACTTCAGTTTTTCCCAACACCCTCTGTTGAACTAGTATAACTAGCAGGCATCGAAAGTTTCCACATCACCTAGGAAATCCCAATGAATCTTTGTCCTTTTTCCCACTTTCTGAACCAAGCATAAGCCTCACGCCCAACCCATATGTTGTTACATGTTCTCCCTCTCCGCTCATTTGTAGATTTCATGTCAAGCACCACATCTCAACATGCAACCAATGCATCATTTATAACATCATAGTATCCACATGCGAAGTCTTGCATGTCATCATGATAACATAATATCATTGTTAATCATAATATTTTTAATAATAAAGAACTGCATGCTCATGCATGCCATAAAATCAACTTGCAATTACCACATGCTTCACATCATAAAATATCATAACAAGTTTTAACATTAACATATTTGCATCAAAGGTATATCATGACATCTCATAATATATAGAACCACATGTCAACATAATCTCATCCCATAACAGCAGAAATATGATAATTGTCTCAATAGACATAAAAATAGATCAATAATACAATATAAACATTCTTATCATGAACCAATTTCATTTTATTATATAAACAATGGATACCAGCTATGAAATAAGATTATTCAACATCCCTCTAGGATCTAGGATATCTCACCAATACTATTAGTGTCATGTTTTCATCAAGATACTAATTATTTTTCGATAATCATTTCCACTTTTTTCAACTAGGAAGTTAACCATTTACACTATAGGTATACTCATTTTAAGTACATCGTTAAATTTTAAATGAGCCTCATCATCTTCATCCATAATATCTTGTCATATATTCTTAATTTTTCAAGGAAATTTTGTGAAATGCACTATTAAGATATTACTAGTTGCACAATAATTATTTAAATCATCAATATCAAAATTAAAATCCTCTGGTTTTACAAAAAACACTTTTGGCTTACAGATTTTAAAACTATTCTATGCAAACATATCACTAGGTCATCATGGTTTAATTTTCTATCATGATAAATTCACTTGCACAAAAGATGATCACTCCTTGGTGATTTATCGATCACTTGGTAATTATTTTGTTCATATTTAAATTATTTTCTTATATCCCCAATTTCTTGTTGTGGTGTTATGTGGCAAAAACTTCTTTTAATGCTAATGGAACAAAACTTGATAAGTTCCCCTATTTAAATTTTTGGTATATCTTCAGCCCCCTCATTTAATATTGAGTGTAATCATGTAATATTCCCAGTTAGCAATAGCTAATTGGAAATATTAACTTTGATCAATTTTGTCTTCTATATTTAAAATATAAATAAAAGTGAGTAAGAGGGGGACATAACTCACTAAAATAAATTAAACTCCCTAGTAGACTCAACATTGTAACTTAAGTGGGCCAAGGGGGGCCAAGAGACCACGTAGAGGGGGACCCACTTAGACCATGTGGGCATAGACAACGCAGTTGAGTTAGCAACGTGGGCCAAATGGAGGCTATGTAGGAGATGGTGGGGCCTAGTGTTGAGAGAGGCCCATCGTTATAAAGAGGAGAGCCTCCTCATTTCCTCATTCGTGTTTATGCATATTGAGCTGGTCACTTCAACTTTGAGCATGTTAGCTGTTTAGCTTGTCTGTAGCACTGTATAGTTCATTGAGTGTCTCCATTTGGAGATCTCGCCCTCAGCCCCAGAAGACTTCGAGTGCTTTCTCTGGTGAGGAATTCCCATCAGCATTTTTCAAGATGATCGAGTTGTGGCATTTGTGGAGGAGCATTGCATCTATAGACTGCACATTCTTGAGATGGAGGATGTATTCCATCTTGAGGGAGCTCCAGTTTGGTATTATTTCTAGGGTTTCAGGTCAGGAGATTGAGCAAGGGGCCAACCCTTGCCTATTGGAGGATTTTGGTAGAGTGGGAGGCCATATTTTGGGAGGACTCATTCAGCATCAGCACAGAGCCTTGGAGGATAGCGTAGATCCCAAAGGGGGTATTTTCGAGGGTCGACCATTCCAGAAACACTCTCTAGGATTTTCTAGGTTTTGTGAGTAGAGGCTGATTCCAGAGTTTCAGCTTTTTCGAGTAGGGGAGTAGCCCCAAATACATAGTTGGTTCCAACAGTGGCAGCAGCAGAGCAATTCTCCAATAGCTTGGACGTAGATCAGAGAGTAGCCATTCCTTTGTCATTCTGAGAGTATTTCTTCACTGGCCTCGTGCAAGTCAAGGTGCCATAATTCTGATCACCTCTTGTACTCATTTCTATTTCTCAGTATAATAAAATGGCTTAGTGTTCTGTCTATTTCAAGTGTATCTATTTCATATACTATTTCTAGCATTTCATGTACTGTTGTATGCTCCTTATCACTGCCTATTTCCCTTTGAGACATTCCAATTGCTATCCCATCTGTTATTTTTTTCCCATACTCTATAGACAGAGTCTGGTGAGGGCCAGGTAACCTCCAGATCTCACCCTCTTTTCAGAGGTGAAATATCTGGTAAATGCCCCTCCAGTCCATCTCTAGTTTAGATTTGACTGTGTTTGAGAGATATCCATGAAAGGCGATATTACAGTGGTATCAGAGCTAATAGATTTGGCTCAACCTGTGGAGCTACTTGTCTATGACACCGAGGGAGAAGCTGTATATTTGCTACAAAGGTAGAAGGTACTGTGACAGAGAGCATAGGTTGCAAATGGCCTACAGAGAGGGTGACTGCGTTCCAGTGGTGGACACAGAATAGGAGGAACCAGTGGTGGATGTAGAACAGGAGGATCCAATGGCAGATGATAGTGATGCAAAGAAGTTTGGGGAAATTCTCCTCAAGTCAGTATAGGATCTGTCGAGGAAGATTGAGGTGATGGGATAGAGATTCACGGCTGTGGAGGCTAGACAACGTGAAACCCCAAGGGGTTTTCATATTCACGAGGGATCAGGGACGTCCCACCATTTGCAGGAGCACGATGCCACTTAGCACATGGCATCACATGCCCCCACAAGTTCCACTATGCCCACTTTTCTAGGTACAAACACTGGGGTAGGAGCACAACAAGAGCCAGAGCCTGGCCACATGGGGGATTATTTTGCTAATTATCAGGCATATGGGTAGGAGTTCAGGGATGCCCTTTCATTTAGAGATTTTTTTCAGCTCCAACGGGACAACATACCCTGCAACCGTCATAGAGGGCACCAGAATTATCACGAGGGAGACACTCGGCATTTAGTTAGCAGGTTCCATTTTCCCACATTTGATGGTTCATCAAACAGTTCGGCAAAGGCTTGGGTGGAGAAGCTGGACATATACTTCTAGCTCAACCAGATGGCAGAGACGGAGGCCATCAAGGTGGAAACATTCCATTTGGATGGCGAGGCTCAAGATTGGTGGTTCCATGGGATGGTTACACTCGGGCATTCGAAAATGACTACATATGCCAATTTCACCCAGAGATTGATAGAGAGGTTTAATCGGAGGGATCCAGAGGAGCACTTTGTTGATCTGATGAGGCTCAAGCAGATCGGGAGCCCAGATACTTATATCTCAGATTTCTTGAGACTTTTAGTGATGGTGCCAGATTTATCCATGGCACGGATGATTTATATGTTCATTGAGGGGTTAGCAGAGCCACTTCAGGGTTTGGTCAGATCCACTAGACCAAACATACTCCATGACACAGTTAGTAGGACACGGGATTTGTAGGATGCCTTACCCAAGACCATGACGCCTTAACCCAGAGATAGGCTTTCCAGCCAAAAGGGAAGGATGTGAGGATTCTGCCTCCAAAGGGGAATCTGGGTAGGGGACAGTTGGATGATGATGCCAGGAGGGGGTTGAAGAAGAAGAGGCTATGTTTCACATGTCAGGAGCCGTGGGCAACAGGACACAGATGTGCTGCTATTATTTTATTGAGGTCTTCTCCGAAGACAGCGGAGAAGACGATGAGTATGATGACGTGGAGACAGGAGGCACCCATGCAGTGCATGACCATTTTCCACCTCCACCAGCAGTAGTAGTAGTTGTAGCCTTTGCACCCACAGGGGGGACCCTTGCAGCATTGCGAGGAGTACCCAAGTATCTGACACTGCATGTCCGAGGGACAGTACGAGGGCAGCGATTTTCAGTACTGGTAGATAGTGGGGCAACCCACAACTTCATTGATGCACAGATGGTTGAGCAGAGAGGCATACCGACAGAGAGCTTCGATGGATTTTCAGTGTTGGTCCCAGGAGATTAGATGATGCAGTGTGCTAGATATGTCCCAGAGATGGCTGTGAAGATGGGTACCTACACAGTGACTGACCACTTTTTCATGGTTAACATACCAGATACCAATGTGGTATTGGGTGTACAGTGGCTAATCACTCTTGGGAAGGTCACCACAGATTGGGAGGCCTTGGAGATGGAGTGGGATGATAAGAAGACTTGGAAGCATTAGAAGATACGGGGAATGCACACTTACCCACCTCAGACTATTTTAGATCATTGGATGGAGGCAGAGTTCCAGAAGGGAGACACAGAGTGGGCAGTAGAGCTGCGTGCATCAGAGGCAGGGACTGTAGGGCAGACAGTGCATCCAGAGATACAATCCATCCTTGACAGGTATGACAGGGTGTTTGGGGAGATACCGCCAGGTCAGGCACTGGATCGGGGATTTGAGCACACTATTGAGCTAGATCAGGGCATTTAGGCCATTATTACCACACCCTATAGGCACCCTAAGGCCTATCGGGATGAGATTTAGTGGGCCATCCAGGAGTTACTGGCTCTTGGACACATTCGGCCTAGCACCATTCCTTTCGCTTCTTCGGTGGTGTTGGTGAAGAAGAAGGAAGGCACATTGAGAATGTGCATTGATTACAGGGCCCTGAATAAAAAGAACATGAAGAACAGGTACCCTATACCATGAATTTATGAGCTGATGGATGAGTTGAGAGGAGCACAGCTCTTCTCAAAGATCGATTTGAGATCTGGGTACCATTAGATTCGCGTGAGGGAACAAGACATTCCCAAGACCGCTTTTAGGTGCCATTATGGCCACTTTGAGTTCTTGGTTATGCCTTTCGGGCAAACCAACACACCAGCCACCTTCCATTCATGCATGAATCATATCGTCCACAGTCACCTGAGGAAGTTTGTGTTGATCTTTTTTGACGATATACTGATATATAGCAGGACTGGGGAGGAGCATCTCCATCACATAGAAACAGTGCTACATATCTTGGAGGAGCAGTGGTTCTATGCTAAGCTCTCCAAGTACGAGTTTCGGTTGACGAAGATGTTATACTTGGGACACATCATATGATTGGATGGAGTGAGGATCCACGAGGAGAAGATCAGGGCCATCAAAGATTGGCCAGAGCCGAGAAACGTGATGGAACTTCGAGGATTTTTTGGTTTCTGCACTTATTACAGGAAGTTCGTCAAGAGTTTCTCTTAGCTTTCTGAACCCCTTACAGATTTGACGAAGAAGGGGGCATTCAGTTGGTCAGATATAGCGCAGCAGGCCTTTGACAGGCTCAAGGAGGTGATGAGCAGCTGCCTAGTGCTTGTATTGCCAGACTTTACGCAGCCATTTGTTCTGGAGTGTGATGTGTCAGGAGAGGGGATCGGCGCAGTGTTGATGCAGGGAGGCCATCCTATAGATTTTGAGAACCGGAAACTCCTTCCACATGAGCGGTTGTATGCTATATATGACAAGGATATGATGGCCATTATGCATGCATTGGTCAAATTCTGGCAGTACCTGGTGGGTAACAGGTTCAGAGTGAGGACTGACCACAACAACCTCAAGTTCTTTTTGGAGTAGAAGCAGCTACAGGAGAGGCAGAAGAAGTGGGTCAAAAAGATCCAGGCCTATGACTATGACATCGAGTATGTCAAAGGGAAGAACAACGTGGTGGCTGATGCACTTTCACGTGGACCAGCCATGTTGTCTCTGATGAGTTTGGATACAAATTGGAGGGCTCAAATTCTGGTGGAGTACTCCAAGGACAGGTTTGCTTGTGAGATTTTGGATGGTCAGGTGACAGATGATAGATACAAGGTGATGGATGAGATCATCTATTACAAGGATAGGATCTTCTTGACTGAGGGCTCTCAGCTCAAGAAGAAGATATTGCAGGCTTCTCCCGATTCACCATTGTCTAGCCACTAGGGGTTTACCAAAACCTACTAGGCCATCAGGGAGAGGTTCTCATGGAAGGGCCTCAAGGAGGACGTACTCCAACATATCAGGGAGTGCGATGTGTGTCAGAAGAACAAGGGGGAGATGAACCATCCAGTGGGTTTGTTGCAGCCTCTTCCCATTCCAAAGGGGAAATGGGAGAGTATTTCGATGGACTTCATCACAGGGTTGTCCATGGTGCAGGGCAAGGACTTTATACTCATCGTAGTTGATTGACTAACGAAGTATGCACACTTCTTTGCCATATCTGCACACTACATAGCAGCACAGGTGGCAGAGTTGTTCTTCAGAGACATCTTCAGATTACATGGTCTTCCCAAGACCATTATTAATGACAGGGATAGCCGATTCATGGGTGGATTTTGGTAGGAGCTTTTCCGATTGGTGGGGACCGAGCTGACACCGAGTACCAGCTACCATCCATAGATAGACAGGAAGACATAGATAGTTAACAAGTGGTTGAAGGGCTACTTGCATAACTATGACAGTGGGCAACAGAGAGCATGGTTGAAGTGGCTGCACCTAGGGGAGTACTGCTACAATAACACACATCACATGTCCATCGCTATGTCTCCATTCTATGCATTATATGGCTATCATGATTTATCTTTTGCAGATGTGATGTTTGGTGCCAGCAAGGATCCAAGAGCCAGAGATTGGATGCAAGAGAGTTAGGACATCCTCCAATATCTCAAGGATAACATGGCTACAACGCAGAACTAGCAGAAGCTGTATGCCGACAAGGGTCGGGTGGAAAGACAGTTTGAGGTAGGGGACTTGGTCTACCTACATTTTCAGCCATACCGACAGTCGACACTAAAGCAAAAGGGAGCAGAGAAGCTCAAGCCCCATTTTTATGGGCCTTACAGGGTGATACGTAGGGTTGGGCAGGTTGCTTATGAGTTGGAGCTGCCCCAAGGTAGCAAGATTCATAAAAATTTTCATGTATCGTGCCTGAAGAAGGCATTGGGACAGCAGGTGACAATGACAGAGGAGCTACCACCTATGGATGATGAGGGGAATTTGGTGTTGCAGCCAGAGGCCATTATTGATACCAGGGAGAGGCAGTTGCGGAACAGGGCCATCCGGGAATTCCTAGTGAGGTGGAAGAATTTTTCCGGATGAGGATGCCACTTGGAAAAGTGAGAAGATCTTGAAGAATCCATCACTATAGTTGCTTAGGGTCAAGCAACATTTTTCCGGGGGAGATTGTAATATTCCCAATTAGCGATAGCTAATTGGAAATATTAACTTTGATCAATTTTGCCTTCTATAGTTAAAATATAAATAAAAGTGAGTAAGAGGGGGACATAACTCACTAAAATAAAGTACACTCCCTAGTAGACACAACGTTGTAACTTAAGTGGGCTAAGGGGGGCCAAGAGACCACGTAGAGGGGGACCCACTTAGACCACATGGGTATAGACAGCGCAGTTGAGTTGGCAACATGGACCAAATGGAGGCTATGTAGGAGATGGTGGGGCCTAGGGTTGAGAGAGGCCCATCGTTATAAAAAGGAGGAGAGCCTCCTCATTTCCTCATTCGAGTTTATGCATATTGAGCTGGTCACTTCGACTTTGAGCACGCTAGTTGTTTAGCTTGTCTGCAGCACTGTTTAGTGCATTGAGTGTCTTTGTTCGAAGATCTCGCCCTCAGCCCCGGGAGACTTCTAGTGCTTGCTCGGGTGAGGCATTCCCATCAGTATTTTGCAGGAGGATCGAGTTGTGGCATTTTTGGAGGAGCATTGCATCTATGGACTTCACAGTCTTGAGAGGGAGGACGCAATCCATCTTGAGGGAGCTATGGTTTGGTATTATTTCGGGGGTTTTGGGTCAGGATATTGAGCAAGGGACCAGCCCTTGCATATTGGAGGTTTTTGGTAGAGTGGGAGGCCATATTTTGGGAGGATTCATTCAGCTTTAGCACAGAGCCTTGGAGGATAGCGTAGATCCCCAAGGGAGGTATTTTCGAGGGTCAACCATTCCAGAAACACTCTCTGGGATTTTCTAGGTTTTGTGAGTAGAGGCTGATTCCAGAGTTTCAGCTTTTTCCGAGTAGGGGAGCAACCCCAAATACTCATTTGGTTCCAGCAGTGGCAGTAGTAGAGCAGTTCTCCAGCAGCTTGGATGCAGATGAGAGAGAAACCATTCCTTTGTCATTCTGAGAGTATTTCTTCACTTGCATGGTGCAAGTCAAGGTGCCATCATTCTGATCACCTCTTGTACTCATTTCTATTTCTCAATATAATAAAATGGATTAGCGTTCTCTCTATTTAATGTGTAGCTGTTTCATATACTATTTCTAGCATTTCATGTACTCTTGTATGCTCTGTATCACTACCTATTTTCCCTTTCATACATTCCAGTTGCTATCCCATCTGTTGTGTTTTTCCCATACTCTATAGACATAGTCTGGTGAGGGCCAGGTAGCCTCTAGATCTCACCTTGTTTTCAGAGGTGAAATATCTGGTAAACGCCCCTCCAGTCCATCTCTGGTTTAGATTTGATTGTGTTTGAGAGATATCCTTGAAAGGGGATATTACAAATCCATCGAGTACCATCTCTATTAGTTGATTCTCGCTTCTTTGGTCAATATGTATGCAATTCTTCTCAAGGGCTCATTATAGAATTTCAATAGTTTTTCTTCCTACACTTCATTCTAAGTGTTTTCTCATTAGTCTACATAATTTATTTCATTTTTTCAAAAGTTACACAACTATTATCCTTGAAACATTTTCCTATTTTATCACTTGTCATTTCTCACCAATTACAAGTATTCACAAATTCAAATCTTAACATTTTTAAATTTTGTAGGTCATCACTATGACCCTTACCAATAATTTTGTCCAATATGCTCATGAATATCCTTAGGAGAGAGTTCCAATTGAGAAAAAATCCTCTTTGATCATTATTATAATACTAGTTTCTTCTTATCCCCATTATACCAAGAATACTAGTTTTCTGCATATGTATTCTATGTTAGCATATATATCTAGAAAAATGCATGCCTATCGTATATAGACACAGGAATCATGAGTAAATTAGTTTCTTCTACTTAAATTTTTTTTAAACCATTAATTACATTTATGAGTTTTCAGCCCTCACTACTACAAGTATCAAAAATTTAAATCTTGCTCATTATCATGTTAGAGGTGCTCAATGAAGCACCAACTTGTATTTGATTTTATTACATCATTTTTAGGATTTACAAATGTATTCTCCTAACATTATCTCTCTCTCTCTTTATTTGGCATCTTAGTTTATGCTAAAATGTCAAAGGGATATTCATAAGAAAACTTTTAGTAGAAATCGTTTAGTAAAAACAACAATAAGCATTATTCTCAAAAATCACTATCACCTTATTTTTAAATCATAATTTTTTTTTACTTATCTAAACCATAATTACAATAAATTTACAAAAAAAATAAAAAAAATTAACATATATCATTACCATATCCTTTCTTATCCTACCAACTTTAATCCTACCTTTAATAAACTACTCAAATAAAATTATAACTTATATTTATTAATTACTTTTACATTAAAAAATTGCAAATCTTATACTTAGATTTAAAGTTCTTCCATTAATTAATGTGAAAAGACTAAAGAAATTTTTTTAATGAAAAATAAAATTAATATACTTTATAAAATTTCTCTTATACATTAAAAATTTATTCAAATATAACTCATCATATTCTTTAATTAATACAGTATTAATTTAATATCAAAACATTTTTACTTTTATTAAATAAATAACTAATCCCATAATCATAGAATCATATGTCCTAACCAGTAATAATTAAGTTCACATGAATAACACCTTTAAATAAAATGTCTGTTCTATAATCACAAAATATTATTTATTTGCCTCTACTCATTTTCACAGTCATTCAATTCATTATATAATTTTCCAATAAATACAATAAGTCTTTACTTCTTTCAAAAAGCTACTCTGTTGGTTTTCACTAAATAAATAAAAAATGTTTTAAATCAACTTTTTCAATATGTTATAAATGCCAAAACTTCTATTGAAATATTAATGCTATAAAATTTCTAAACCTGGCTTCAGTGATTGGAATCAATCTAACCATATGCTGGTGACTTTTTTTTTAATAAAACAAAAATTAATGAATAATTTTATGGTCACATTTCAAATTTTCATTATAAATTTCATATTATAATAAAACTATGATAATCTATGTTATTTTCTGCAAAATATTACCACCACCGACACAATCGTTTTTTGATATTTATTTTCTATATTTATATTTAAGGCGGTCGTCTTTATTTCATGGCACCACCATTCTTTAAATTTGTTTTCAATTCCATTTCATTCTATATTTATTTTATATTACCATAAGATTTTTTTTTTGGTTTAGAGAAGCTAAAAGTTGATGGATCACTCCCTTAATAGTGGTTGTTATAGAAAATTAAATAAAAATTTCTTGAAAAGAATAATCAAAGAAATCGGTAACTTAATAAAAAATAGCAATTTGCGTTACATCAAGAATCTCGCTGAAAGCAACCCTTATACTCCTAGAATCTATGGTGCTCCTAAAATCCACAAAGAAGGAATTCCTATGAGACTCATAGTTAACACAATTGGGGGCCCTTCTTATCATCTCGCTAAACACTTAGCCAAAAAACTTAAACCTCTTGTTGGCAACACTAATTTTTTTATCAAAGACTCTACTCATTTTATTAATGAAATTAAAAATATTAAACTTGATCCCAATGACATTTTAATTAGTTTTGATGTTACTTCCCTGTACACAAACATCCCCATCAATGAAGCCGTGGATGTCATGAGAAAATTAACTGATCATGACACTTGTAGGCTCATCGAAACTTGCCTTAGATCCACATTTTTCAGTTTTAAAGATGACATTTATGAACAAATGTGTGGTGCCGCTATGAGATCTCCTCTATCCCCCATCATTGCCAACTTATTCATGGAAGACTTTGAAACTAATGCTCTTAATTCCATCCCCCTCAAACCTAAATGGTGGAAAAGATTTGTGGATGACACCTTTGTCATTTGGCCCCATGGGAAGGATACTCTAGATGGTTTTAAACAACACCTCAATAATCTATCTAACTTGACCAAGTTCACAATAGAAACTTAAATTAATGCCTTCTTTCCCTTCCTTGACATTATCCTCTCTGAAAACCCCGATAGATCTCTTTCCCACTAGGTTTATAGAAAAAAGATACACACCAAGAAATGCCTCCATGCCACCTCTCACCATCATCCCACCCAAAAACATGGTATCCTAAACAGCTTAGCAACAAGGGCTATAAGAATTTCTGACAAAGATCATTTCAATTTTGAAAAATCACATATCATGGATGTTTTTTCCAGAAGTCGGTATAACAAACATCAATCCATCCGAGCTTTCTGAAATGTCGACAAACTTAAGTACAACAACAACAAAAAGACTATAAACAATGATAGCAAGGTTGGTAGGGTCAGATTACTTTACATCCAAGGGATCACTGATCAAATTGCGACCATTTTAAGGAAAAATAACATCTTTGCCACTTTTAAACCTATGAACACTATTCTTAGAAACCTCAGGTCGGTTAAAGATCCACTAGACCCGAAATTCCAAAAAGGTGTTTATCTCATCCCTTGTTCGTGTGGAAAACCATACATTAGGGAAATAGAGCACTCTATTAAAACTAGAATCCAAGAGCACTCTAATGACATAAAACACAATACAATCGGTCCAAGACATTTTCCCTGGATGAGAATTCAATCAAGACCAAACATCACATATGCATTGAAGACTCTCGTATCATAGCCAAGGTTGACCATTATTTTCACAGGAAATTCAGAGAGACCGTAGAAATTAATAAACACCCCAATAACCTCAACTGCGATGAAGTGTAGAACATTAGTGAGAATTAGATTCCCACATTGACCTCTATAATAACTCACTCCCAACCCTAAAAAAAATTAATTTGCAAATAAGCTCATTTTACATTATAATTATCCTCATTATTACCCTTTTATTAAACATAATGACACTTAATATATTTAAACTTCTTAATATTTTGAAAACTTATCTCTTATAATATATAACTCTCACATAACTATCATAATACATTATAATACTCCTTTTTAAAATTATAGTGTTACTTATCTCTAATTAAAATTTTATCACAAATTCTCACCTTTATTAATTATAATTCAAAATATTATAAAATAATAAAATCTTATAATTTAATGAAAGATTACAATTTTTTTCATTATAATTTAACAATATTATATCTTATATACATTAAAAATATATAAATATAATACAATTTAATTAAATTTGAATATTATAATTTAATTAAATTTGATAATTATTTTCATTATAATCTAACATTATTATATTTTTATATACATTTAAAGAAATACATTAACATATCACATTTTTATATATTATAAAACCTTTCCTTATAAAACCTATCTTTATAAAAAATTTATAAATATATTTGAATTTATTAAGAATAAATATATAAATAATTTAAAACTTGTCAGTTCATTTTTTCCTTTCCTCACCACCTCTTATTTATTCTTTATTTATGAGATCTTTCTTCCACACATTTCTATCTTGATAATGAACCTTGGTAGAAGGTTCGAAACGTTGATATAACAAATAACCTGATGCGATGGATTACTTTATTTTTAAAATTCATGATTACTTTATTTTTAAGTGTGAAGAATAGTGCATTGTTAAACCAATGGTTGAGGTTAGACTCTCTTTTCCCAATCCAAAGCAAGCATGGGAATACCACACACCCTCATTAAATTTTAATTATCGTACAAGACCGTAGGGAGGAGACTAGATTAGATTCCTTTATTTTTAAAAATAAAATATTATATATTTAGAGTATTTATGATAAGTATTTTCTCACACACACACACACATATATATATTAACAAATAACATAACCAATAATGTTATTGTCGCAATTGTCAAAATTTGAAATTTGGTTGCTTTAATTTCACTACAAACAAAATAATGGGTAAATTTAATTAAGTATTTTTCTTGAACATTTACCTCGAGGTCACACAGAGTTGAAACCTGCTCTGATACCATATATAACAACCCCAAAATTTAATATGCAACTAATTATATCAAATATGCAATTAATAATCAACACAAAAACTATTTAACTAATTAGCATATAAGTTTCAGAAGAAAGTGAACATATACAAATTACTTGTAGCGATGATATTTATTACTTTTAATTTAAGAGTTGAACGCTACTGAATATTGCTAATAACAACAAAGTTTTGGAGACAAATCTCCACCTAACCGTAGACTCAGCTACACGTCATATTTCTATAGCTGGAGACCCCCGAGCCCTCAATCAATGTACTATTGCTAGGGAATCCTATCTCACAATAATTTTCTCCCAAGAGAATGGATAAAGGAATGATGAATATCATCTTCCTCATATTCCATTAAATAGATCAAACAATGGAAAGAGTGTGCATGCACACATTACATGTGTCAACATACAACTTTTATTTCTTTATTTTAAGTTTTACTTAATTTAATGTTTCTCTTAATTTAACTATTTTTTTATTTTATTCCTTTTTACTTTTTGTTAACTTCACTTATTTTTACTATTTTAGTTTTCTTTTATGTATATTTATTTAAAACTCCAGTTTATTATTTACTATTCTATTTATTTATTTATTATTGTATTCTCTTCATTATTCATTATTTATTTACTATTATTGATTTATTATTTATTTACTATTTATTTTAATATTATATTATAATATTTATTATTATTATTAGGGGACATTACACATATAACTTACGTTGAATCTTGTGTCTAAAATTTGTGGACATCTTATCTAATATCAAATCATGGTTGTTGAGACAACTTGTACAACTGTAAGGTTTATGAGCTATTTGAACTATGTGGATGCAACCTTCTTAAGTAATTATAGGTGGTTTTATATGACCTAGATTGATGATCTCATATGATTCAAGAGAGATTTGTAATGGAATGAATCTTTGTTATCTATATATTTTTATAAGGCTGGAAACTCACAACCATAACTATATTGGTGGACTACCTCATTAGTAGTGGACTCTACATGATAAGTGTATGTATTTATTTTTTCTTAGGAAGTTCTAAAATAATTTTGTATGATTATGTTGCATAGTTATGAAATCATGAGGAATGATAGCACGCCTACGATTAAGGAGTTGCTTACTTGCTAGATTATTTAGTATACTTCATCTAACCTATTTGGGTTCATAATTCCTATGATTTAATATGTTATATGAATCTTGGTATAAATAACTTGGTTTGAGGTTCTAGAAGTCTTGGTTAGAGGAGGAAGTAATCTGGTGTATGGAAACTTGAACATCCATAGTTGATATGATATAGCATGTGCATTGGTGTTCATCTAATATGTTTACAACTGTAACTTTGAGTTTGCATTGTCAAATTTTGAGACCCCATTTCCATAATGAGACCATGGAAGTTAGGTTATCTTGATGTAACACCTTCCACTACCTGAGAATAATCCAAGGGGGTGAGAGGGTGTGTTACAAAGTGGTATCAGAGATTATTTTAAAGCTATTAAAAGGAAAAATAAAATTTTGGGTACCCCTTAACCTGTGTAAGTCATTAAGGGAATTGGGTATGTTACAAAGTAGTATCATAGCTTCAAGGTTTAACACTTGGATTGGATGGGCTATAGGATAGGTGAAATGAAAAGCAAAGGTGTTATACTGGACCTTTGGATATTAAAATTTGGAACTATTTATTATTTTAAAAGAATGATTATTCATTGGGTGCAAGTGTTTGTTGTTTGCTGATTTTTTTCTAGTGATTGTGTACTACATGCATATGTGTTTATGTGAAATTATTTTATTGTATATACAAATACATTGATGCTACTTAGAGATTTATTTGAGTTGATGCAAAAAGGTAAAGATGTAGAATGTTGACTAGATTACTTAGGGCATCCCAACAAGATCCAAAATTTTATTACCAAATGATGCAGTCAAAATTAGGAGGAGGAATCTCTTAACTTATTTCTAGCTAATATACACTTTTCTTAGATGTTTGGAGAAGTTATCATAAGTTGATGAATAATAGAACAATCATGATATGATTCAAGATATGAATTAGTTTAGAGATGCATGTCCATCAAATAGATATTTAATAATGATATTCTAGATGCATGAAGGTATGCTAGGTGCATGCAGTAATGGATGTGTATGTATAAAGAATCCTAGTAGTCTATTGTAATAACATGATTTAGATTACTAATAATAGTTAATGGTAAATATGTAACTAGGAGTTGGTCGAAAACATGATTGGGAAACCAATGAAATTATTGCATGTAGCCTTGAGGAACCAAGGCTATGGATAATATGGTTCCGATGAGAGAATAGAATATATGAAACCTACAATTGTTGATATGCATGTTATGACAATTTTGTAAGTGCATTAATGAGAGGCTTGCTACCATCCAATAGTTTTCTCTAGATAAGTGTTCTAAAAATGATTGAATATGACTTTTGAATTGTATGCACATGTTGATAGTGGTGGAAGCCACCAAAAGTAAGAGTGTATCCCTGGTATTATGCCCAATTATACCTCACGCGTTTGGGATAGGATCCTCATATGAAATATGGGCCCAACCACCATTATAATTATCTTAAGGATATGCCTTTGCTGCAATAAACAACACAAGAGATCATACACATAAATTTGAGGTCAACAAGTGAATAAGATTTGTGAGACACCAATTGCAATGTATAAAAGGGACTTCCACTTAAGGGAAAGAAAGGGTGAGCCTCTAGTAGAAAAGTAATAGTATTATCCTAAAAGAGGCACAAAAGAGCAAGGAAAGACTAGTTAGTTAACTTGCAAAATAGTTCACAAGATAACAAAGATCATGAAAGAAAATAACAATGCACATTCAACATAATATATACTAAATCCAACAAAGTAGTTCATTTTATTTAGCATGTATGAAAATAACATATACGATAAAAATTAAAAGAATAGTCTTACAACATCCATGATACATGCAAGAAATTGCACTGGCTCTGAGAGCTTCTTATGATTAAGTGAAAGTTCCAAGTACACAATTACAATAATGTAACACTATAGTGGAACATGAAGCCACCACTTTCTTCTCCAAAGAATGATATTCTCTCCAATGTTAAGCTAGAGAATCCAAGGCTACCTCTCCAAAATTCCAATCCATTTGCTTGAGTTATGAGGGTTTATTTATAACAAGTGAGGTTTATACCTTTCACCTCCTCTTATGACACTTCTTGTTGAATGGTGTTTTCAATGATGCCAACATTAATTAATGAACACTCTTAATATTGCATGAAACTCTAACTCTAGTGTTTGGATTCACTATACAATGTATATACCCCACATATGATGAAGGATTTTGAAGAAGTAGATCAATATAGTTTCCTTAGAAACACCCCTTGTTAGATTCTCCTCGTTGACTTGTTTCCGTGGTATGTGACATGCCATGTGGTTCTTCACGATTTTTCAGTTATGCCAGTTTAAATATGAAAGACCCATCTTATTGGCTAAAACCCCAACATCAGGATGATGAGGCATGACATTAAAGATTCAAAGGGAATGGAAAATTAAATTTGAACTTAAAACTAAACGGAATATAAGAATAATTAAAAAGGAAATATTATTAAAGATAAATATTAATTATAATTATAATTTTATTAAACTAAACATTAAAGTTAAAGATTTTAATTTCATTCTAATTAAATTAAGGTTTTAAACTTTAATTTAAAACTAATACTTAAATTTGGGTTCGACTTCAAATATTTCCCATAATGTATTGTTTCAATTAATCCTCCAAAATTTATAAATATGTCACGTATTGCTCTCACAAAGTAAAAAATTTAACAAAATATTTTGTGACATTTACTCAGAAATCTTCGACCTTGATGTTCATTAAAAATATGACGAGAGACTCTTTGAGAAAGTTTTATACTAGTTTGGGTTTCTTTAGGGTTTAACATGTTAAAAATTTTGGGAATCGTTTGGATTTATTTTGTATTTGCAGGCAGCGACCAATCCAACAACGGATCAAACCTTGAACATCATAATAATTTTACAATAATTTTGTGACTCGCATATTCTAGAAATTTATATGATTATTTGGCTCCATTTGAAGATTAATATGCTTATTGAACAAGGGCATGGAAAGTTGCTAATATTTCCGTGGTTGAAAGAGCAGTAACTTAGGGCACATTTTGAACAAGCCAAAATCAACTTTGGTCTCTTTCTTAGAGATTTGGTTCGAACCTTGGGCGTGAATTTTCTGTGAGAAAATTGAATTTTTGAAGTTTACTTTTGTTGAACTGAAGGATCACGACCAACTCAATTAAAAAACTTAATATCAACCACTAATCACAAGCTCTCTTCAAAGGTGTGTCTATTCAAATTCAAGGATCGGGAAAGTATGATGTATGGTATTTTTTTTAAGAAAAAAGAAGTGCAACCATTGAAGAGGACCAAGGGCTCTATGAAGTTATCCAAGTTTTCGACTTTCATAAGCAAGCCGAGTTGTGGCTATGGATGCATATTGTAAAATTGGGCATTTGCCTATATAATATAGGTGGAATATTTACTTTAATGTTATTTTAATAATCCATTCTCTTGCATAATTGGTGGGAAAATCATTTGAACGTTATTTAAAAGGAATTAAATTGCAGAATATTCAATTAAATGGTTATAAAGTCCTTATTGATTTTTTTGAAGGAGTGTCACAATGAAAGCTATGTTGACACATAATAAGTATTTATGATGATTGGATTTCTCAGTACTAGGGCTTATGAGTAGGTTATAAAAGAGTGTTGTTATTGACGAAGTGTGGTAGTGAGAGTTTTAGTGTGAAGAAGTTGATGTTTGTCTAAACAACTAGGGTTTTAGTGTTCTATCTCTTTACTAGACCTATATAGGCTACAACGACATATACATTTTTTGTGATATCTATACTTGACATTGATATTTGTTAGCCCTTTTGGGATACTAGTCATTTTTTATAGTGATTGACTTAATATTATTTTCATAATTCTTGCATGCATGACCAGGTGGTTATGTTGATATCTTTGCATTAGTAAGCTAACATATGCAGGTACTTCGTAGGTACATCTGAGTAGCTATAAGATGTATTTCAGTAGGCCTCTTTGGGTTGAGCTTGAGACAATTGTAAGAAGGTCATAAATATGACCTAAGGGATCTACGATTGAGTCGTCATTGGAAATAAGTGCCAACAACATATTGGTTGATGCATCCTTTTAGCATTGGTGCAACAATGTAAGGTCATAAACAAATTGGTACAGTGGGTTTGGATAACTGCTCCATGATATTCTCAATCCACATTCATTCATGAGCATATACAATGTTAGCATTGGAAATATTACCAGATTGTGATGTGAGATAAAATATAATGTTAGCAGTGTTAGCAAAACTACAACATTAACAACTAGGGTTTGATGAGCATATTAAGTAGTATTGAGTAGTGAGGCTGCTAGGGTTTGAAAATGATATACAAAAGAAACAAAAATTGTACTGAAATTATTTTGTATCGATTTAGAGAACAGGTAGATCGAGTATGAAAATTGTGAAACGTGGTATCTCGGTGTGAATTGAAGGTTGGAGCCTTTAGGGAAAGTGGAAACTTGTTGGTTAGAGTGGTAAGGCAGTGTTAGGGAAGGTTGATGTTTGCATAGGGTGTTGGTGCAAACTTTCAGTCTAAGCTAATAAAACGCAACTAGGTTCAAATTCTTTTCTAAAAATCAATCATCACAAATCCAGGGTGGTAGGATGGTGTTACGAGGCAAGTTACAGTATGTCGTGGGGGTGAGAGCTTCCAACCATTTGTAGCTGATGAATCATGTCTTAATTTAGTTATAGTTGATAAACCATAGTAGGTTGTATCCTGTTAGGGGTCAGAGCCTCCCTCCAGTTGGTGCTAGTAAAAAGAATCTCCATATTTATGTTCATGAATTTTGGGGATTCCTTGTGTAGTTGCACTAAAATGATGTATTGAATTAAATATAAATATAATTTCGTGTTTTTATCTCGCATTGGGTTTCTATGTAAATCTCGTGTGTACTTTCTTTATTATTACACATTGTTGAATTGTGTTTTTTACTGTTTCTATTATCTGATACTTATTTATGTGAACTTAATTCTCTAAATATTAAAACTAACTAATTGGAAATAAATACTGATTCGATCCCCTCTTAGTATTTCCAATGATTCTATATACCTTTTGAGCTTCTCTTTAACCTTTGAACATAATAATGAATTTTTAGATTCCCTATGTTACTCTTGGTCTTCCACTTACACATTTTACATTATTTTCATTATTTTCAAAATACAAAATTATAATAAGAAAAAAAAAAGTGGCTATAGCCATAAGAAAAAATAATATGTTATGCTAAACTTATGGAAATTGTAACTCGATGATAGTAACATGTAACTTCGTAGTAATATATTGGCATGAAGCTTTGTACTTTTTTGTTATGTGCTCAACCTTCACTAGTACATCTGGATTGTATCTGAATCTGCCCTCTAGTGAATTTGGATATATGGTCTTGGAGTCTGTTTGAATGTTTGTCAACAACATGATCAAATTCATGTGTATTTTAGCTGGCCCAGTCACATACTATAGAATATATTATTTGGTCACCTCAAGCTCATCCTATGTGGTGGCTTGTTTGATGTTGCTCAAGAAATATTCTATTTCTTGTTTGATAATGTTATTTTCCTTTACTTATGTAAATGTGCCAACATAAGGTATCTTGTGCATCCTTTCCAAGGCATCCAATCCATTTACATTCCTGAATATGATGTTATGGTGCTGGTGGGAAAAGTATGGTGTTGCTCATAGATTTGTTTGAACATCCTGATTCTGCCCTATCCATTTCAGCATCCTGTCTACCTTTTTTTACTAACACCGCAGGTGTATTCATACACTTGGTTCCCTAGCATTGGATCACGTTTATTTCATAGGCTAGTCGATATAGTAAACTAGATCGGTTGAGTTAGACAACATACAATGTAAAGACAACTATTACGATAACTAAAGTGTTAGAATGAATCTTAATTCCAAGCGTACGAAAAAATACCACTTTAACTGTGCATAACCAACAGCCCTAACAGTAGAGATGACTACCAATATCTTCATATCTGCAGTTAGCTGATCAAGATAAATGCTGCAAAAATCTAGATCTATGCATCAGAAGACATTAAACAGTAGAAAAAACAAGATTTACTCCATGCATCCAATAGAAAAGACAAGAACATGTTGAATGAATTTTATATTAGGGGCACCTGGGAGGAAAACACAGGAGGGTGTTCCCATTTCTCCTCAATGGGATGGCTTCTTGAAAGTCCTCAGCACTTCAGATCTAGAATTCCTCTCTCTAGATGGTGTAGAAAACCCAGACACAAATGGTTACAAAATATGACTATGATGGTGGATCAATAGTTAGACCAATAGTATATATCCAGAGTGATCTTTTGACAACAAAAGTTGGTAAATGAATGGAAAAACCCTTCTATTTATAACAAAATATTGAGTTAGTCTAGATATTGGTGCATAGTTAAAATATTATTAACCAAGTCAAGATCCAACTTTTATGGAATATTTTATTATATTTGTTGGAGGGAAAAGGAATTTGACTTGGGTTAAATCCTTTTATTTGTAAATAATAAATAAATAAATGATTTATTTATCATTTTAAGGATGTGGTTGAGTAATAATCAAATAAATAATGATTTATTTAATTATTTATGGGTGATTTAGTTATATTTAGCAAATAATATTATTTAAATAAGGTTTAAATAACTATTCTTTAGGAAATAATAAGATAAATAATGATTTATCTAATTAATTTCCTTGTTTTTGGTTAAATATAACAAGGAATATTAATCAAACTGTTGTTTAATTAATTATTCCTTGAGGAAAATCAAACAAATGTAGATTTATTTAATATTTCCTCATGGGGTTTCCTGTTTAGACCATAAACAACTTAATAAAGGTGGTTTACTAAGTTATTTTTATAGTGAAAGCAATTTTACTTAGGGTAAAATTGGTCTTACATGGTTTACTTGGATCCATGTAATGATAATAGGTTAGATGACCAAAAAATGGTGTAACAAATTTCCCCCCAGCGTGCAAGCGTTAGGATCTAATCATATGACTGAATTAAGTTGTAAGAACTCAATCACTAGACACCAAATAGGAAGTCAAAGAGAGAGAAGTATAAGGTAGACCAAAGTGCTGAAAGGACTAGACCTTGAGGAGGCAAGAATTACAGGTGCGACAAGTCTCTTTTATAAGGGAGTACTTGCTATAGGCGGCGTGGGAGGCATACCTATGCCCGTCGAGGCAATAGTGCAAAAATTATGGTATCCAGAAAACCATGGGACTAGCCAATATAGTATATGCTGGCATAAACATGAGCCAAATAAATAACGTGCTAATGAATCCCATATACATATTGTGCTTGGGATAATAGCCAAGACTTTTACAATAATATCTGAGTACATGAGATACAAATACAACCTAGATGCCATTATAAACAGGAAAGCGCTCTGAAAATCTGATGGATATATGCAATCAAGAAGGTGTTGCAAACAGCTGAGGACGACATCATCAAATATATGGAGCTGTATCGAAGTTTGAAGTGAAGAAGTCATCCAGGTATGTGGGGGGCTACCTGTAGGGCCACCCCCTCATGAGGGTTGGGACAGCTCACACATACCCGGGAATCACCGATATCAGCTGCTGCATCACTAAACTATCAAGTATATGGATCTCGATCATGCTGAAAGGATTTTGAGCTGAGAAACAATCAAGTCAAAGGGAAATAAGGAGTCCCTTTTCCTGATCTGGGGCACTGAGCAAGAGTGGAAGCTGGAACCAAGGTACACCACCCTTTAGACCTGCCTTCTCGAATGAATGAGCTAATGTCGATAGAAGAAGGTCCACCAGAGGTGAGGCAAAGAGGGATCCTCAACTAAGGCACGAGAGAAAATAGTAGAGAAACTAACAGACTGACACCAATGATGATGATGAAATAGGGGGTACTGAATAGCGAACAGACAACTTCCCTTGTTAGAGCATAAAGGGCATGGATGACCTGGCAGCGATTGACACAACATCATGAGGGATACAGGACAGTGGGACTGAAGGCCATAATGTGCAAAATGAGAGAGGGACTGAGCAATGAAGGATGGAGGACTATAGCGGTATGCAAAGGGACTCGGGATAGACTCCATGAATGCAATGATGACTCAACTCGAATGCACTAAACAAGGGTGACTCGATGGTGCTGCCACACAGAAAAGGTCGAATGGGGACCATAAAAACATGAGTACAAGATGGTAACTCACGACGAAAGTTGACACGAGTGTGGAAAAGTATGGAGGCAAAGTGGTGCCCCCATTATGAGTGTTGCAAGTGAAGAAATTCGATTTTGAGGAGGGGTGAAGTGACGCTTCTTGGAAAAAATGTGTCGTGGTGAAGTATCAAATAACTAAAAAATAATAGGTACCCATTTGAGGGCTCGGTGAGAGCTTTCCAATGGTACAGACGGTTTGGTAAATGGAGCTACGGTTTAGCCACAACAGGCGAAAAAAAAATGGGTTTCTCTTTTAATAAGGCATTTTCTCTCCAAATTCACTCATTTGCATGTGGAGCTGTGGTGAATGCAGAGAGGACAGAAGGCCCTAAATCTTGCAGCGATCATAGCAAACAAACCAACTGTTGAAATTGAGATCTGTCAGTTGTAGGTAAGAGGCCTAATCCTACTCTTTCATTTTAGTGGATTGAAAGTTTATTTTAGGTACCTAGAGCTCATGAATAGACCAAGTTGCACTTTTTGGGGTCTGTTCTGCGACCTGGGTAGAAAAATGTGGCCTGTCCGTGGAAATGACCTGAAAAGTGCGACTTTTCAGAGAAAGGGGTTTTCAGTGTTGTTTTTGGCTGAGATCTAGGATTTTTATGCTTGAGGGGCATAGGTTCCCCCAAGCATGTTGTGGTCAGGCCAAAATTTATTTAGAAAAAGGGGAAGCTAAACACATTTTAATGATGTGGTGCGCCATTTGTTTTCATTATCATTGTGCAATTTTAGAAAGGGAATGGAGGATTACCAATATCTTTTGGTACTACATATATGAATCAAATGGACTTTAAGTTTCCAGATTGGCATACATGGTGTCACTATTCCAAAGAGAGGATTTGGAGATAATTAACAGGTGCTCTCCCAGAAAACTGAGAGGTTGGTCAACAACAATGTCGAAGGGACTGGGTTGTTTATGTAAGATGAAGGAATGATGAGGAGTATCATCCCTAGAGTGAAGTGATATGGGACTCTAGAGGTTCTTCTAAATGTGGAAGAATAATGGTACTAGAGTCGACACGACCAAATACACTAGGAGAGTTGTGGAGAATTTCTTCTCCTGATCTCTCAAATATGGGTGCCCCCTTACCCAAACATTGGGTGTCAATGTAATGGCCACAAGGTGTATTTGGTTCGAATTCATGGGTTTTATGTAAGGGGGAATACATAATGTGAGGGGTGGTGGCTACTTCCATAATTTCATCGTTGTAATAGAAGATGGGGTGACTGGTGGAAGAAAGACCACCTGACATGGCGAAGCTACCTGACTCATCATCATGAGAAAAGAGGTTCAGATGCGCATCGTCACAAGTGGTGATAGAATAGTAAGCAAATAAAGGATCTACCGATGTTGAGCCCAGTGTGACCACTGAAGGGATGTCAAGCGAAACATTAGGGGAAGTCTCGAAGGGGACTTCCACTGAAGGTCTCATGGATGATGATAGGTAGAAAATGGTGGAAGAAGGCTCCGTCATCTTGACATCAGGAGGGGGAATGTCAATGGGAGCATTCATGTCCTCTAGTTTTGCCGAAGCAAAACACGCAAATAAGGGAGCGGTACACTCTTTGCGCTTGGCCTCGAATTGGCGAACCGCTTCCAAAGAGGAGTGGTACTCTTCAAGGTGGGGATAGAGGTGAGTATATTGGCCATGGAAATCACACAAAGCACAAGAGTGATTTGTGTGCAAAGACTTGAGTTTCGGGACTGAATCGGGTATAGTGATATATACCTCTAGGATATCAGACTCCGGAAATGTCTCATTGACCCTGGACTTAAGGTAAGGCAACTTCGGACAAGTATCGGTGGTGTGACCGACAAAATCACACAAAGCACACTGGATGGTATGCTTTGGAGGCTGAGGAGGGGTAGGGTTTGTCTGGGTAGCCTTGTCCTTTGATGCCCCCTTGCAAGCTTTTCCCTTCTTACCCGAAGCAGTCACAACAGGAGGTGGTTCCCATTGAGGTGACTGAGGCACTGTTGCAGTGGGAGAAGTCACAGGGACCGGTTGAACCAAGGTCAAAGAAATATAAGGTTTTGGTTGACCAGGCGGGGTAGTGGCTGGAGGATCAAGGTACCAGACAGGAATCCCAAGGGTCAGGTTAGGAAGAGAGAGGGTGGCCATGAAAAGTACCGTATATACTCCTGGTGGGGGAGCTAGGAACGGTATCTGACCAGAGGGGTAATGGCTAGGCGAGACAACTCCTAAATGGTTAAGGCCTGGAGGAACCATTCCAGGAGGGTAAGGAGGCTCATTAGTACCAGTTGAAGGGCCAAGAGGAGGAGGTCCAGAAGGCTTAATTGAAGGGCTAGGAGAAGGTTTCAGAGGGTGAGAAGGCAGCTAACTAGCCGAAGCGGGCCGCTTGAGAGCAGCCCGAGATGATTGCATCATGAAAACATTCGATGAGCTAGGAACAGAGTTCATCATGAGAATATGGTAATCGGAGGTACTAGATGGAAGAGGTTGAGTGGCCATCTAACCTTCAGGTGGTTGGGTAGCCACAAATCCTTGCTAAGGGAAAGGATAGGTAAGCACAGCCAGTTGACTAGGTGTAGGACTGGGAAGGACAGAAGGGGTGGCTTGCTGTCCTCGTAATGTTGCTTGAGACTCCATCAATTTCTGCATCTATGTTAAAATAGGACAATCATGTGTGTAATAACCGTAAACACCACAAAAAGAACAAGGCTTGTTCGTGCGAACAGGCCTGTCCTGCTTAGGTTGAGTGCCCTGTTGCTGGTTCGTAGTGTTAGGAGCATTACCATGACTAGGTCCAGGATTACCAAGGGCAGACTAATTTTGAGTGCCTTTCCTCTTCTTTTTGGAGGGAGGAGGATTAGTCGCGCCCCGCTGTGCATACACCTACCCCTAAGGGGGCAGTGGCTACTGTTGCGGGGGTTGAGAAGGCAAGGGAGGAGGTGCTAATGCTACTGGAGCTGGAGCACTAGGTAGTGGATACGGATAATAAGGAGGTTGGGTAACAGTGTGGTAAATAGGAGGTTGGGCAAAATGAGGAGGCATGTCGTATCCTGGATATGTGCTACCAGGAGGGGTAAAACTGCAGGAGGTGCTGGCCCCCCCCTAAGGAAAACCATAGCCCATGGGAGGTTGAGCATACGGATTAGAGAGAGCTCCAATGATACCATCGACGGTGTGAGATTCCCCTAGTGCGTTGGCACCACCGAGTCTAGGAGGACCAGGTAGAACGGTATAAACATAACCTGACTAAGCGTAGATCAGGTCATATTTTAACGTAATTTAGAGAGCATCTTCTTCGGTTTGAGGAAAGTGTGATGTGACATATTTTTCAATAGGTGGAAAAAGATATCTAAGGAACCAGTCCATGTAGACACGGTCTTTGAAGGTAGGAGCTCGACATAGGCTCTTTCTTCTCTACCATTCTTGGACATGATCGGAAAGGCGAGTCACAGAAAACTGACGGAAAGAAGTCAAGAGTTCGGTACTAGTGTCATAACGAAGGGGAAGCTAGAAGTAAGACAAAAAAGCCGAGGCAAGAGTCGCAAAGGTGGTATGAGAGGAAGGGGACTGATCAACATACCACTTAGAAGCTTCACCTGTAAGCGTTCATTGGAACAACCGAAGATGGACATAGTCATTGGTAATGGAGTTAGATGAACACCACATGTGGAAAGATCGAACATGATTTGAAGGATATTCTCCAACAAGGCCTTCAAACTTTGGGATGTTGAAATGGAGCTTCATCGGCATAGTAGGCCAATTACGATCATGGTGTATAGGGTCATTTATCAACTGGTCAAAATCGGGGAGGCTGGGGCCTGCCATGAAGGGGAGTAAGGGCATAGCTGGGGTAGTGTCTGTTGCGGTCCCACTAGTGGTATTCCCAGCATGAGGGTCGGGGTTACCACTAGCATTAGGTCCTGCACCAGACATGGTGAAGGTGATAGGGGGAGAACCAATAGCGGAACGAGAAGGAGAACCTAATGGATCAGAAGAAGAGTCGGAGTGCAGACTCAGTGGAGGACTAGCTCAAATCCTATGTGGAGGAGTAAGTATTCCTACCGGAAACTGAGGATGAAGGCCAAGAAGTCTCCGGGATAAATGCCTTGGTGGTGCAATGATGACGACACAAACATGGAACAAAGGAAAAAGAGACCGATAAGGGCAGGGAGGTTTAGGATCAATTGATTACAATGTCGAAACAAGGGAAGAGAGGTGCAGGATCAATTGATTTCAATGTTTTAGAGTCTTTGCTGGGTAGTGTTAACCAAGCCCTTTTTTGCTTAGGGTGTGTGTGTAAAGTGTGTAAATTTTAATTTTTAAACCTAGACATTTGTAGAGAAAAAGAAAAAGTGTGTTATATAACTGTAAATAAACCTACAAATGACAGTATATAAGCTTGCAAAAATAGAAAATAATTAGCTACTAATGCAATAATCTAAACCCAAGGAGGTGGGCCCCTCAACAACTAGTCTATAGGTGAGCAAAAAACTAATCAAAACACACTAAACAACCCAATAGATCTAAGGTCAGGAGTGACAGGGATCCAAAGGACCAAATCTGTTGGAAAGTGGTGCATAAACATCAACAGATCAAAGGGAAAATTTGTTGTAAAAATAGGTGGAGAAAGGCTATCTCCAGGAGGGAAATGGAGTGAACCCTAGAGGAAAACCAAAAAAAAGCTAAATTGGGTGATTTGGATGGATAACAAGCCAATCTGAAGCAGATCTGAAGGTGAGGTATCAGATCTGAAAAAATGGCTGAAGACTCTGAAATTTTAGACAACCTGCAACAGCAAAAACTCTTCCACAAGAAGTGGAGGGTACTGAAGCCCTAGGGGGCTAGGTTCCCACTTAGTTGAGAAAAACAAAAAAAGTGCAGGTCAAAAATGGGTAGAGATGGAGGTCAGACAACCCTGAACAGAGGCTCATACAAACCCAGAAAGCTTTCAGAAAAAATCTTGCAAAAAGTCCAGGTCGCAGTTTTTGACCTGCTTTCAGTAGAGGTTGCAGATTTTCGGCTGTAAGGTGCGTCCTGAGGGTCCAGGTCATAGTTTTTGGGCCAAAAAGTGTGACCTACACTTCCAACACTCTTGGAAGCAGATTGCAGAAAAAATTATTGTCTCAGCTGCGGTTGATGTCTGTCACCTATGCAATAGGTCCGAGAACACGCAGAAGTTAGAATTTTTATTGTTTTATAGGTTAAAAACAACATCAATAAAAGAAAAAACAAGGGGATGAAGAGAAATCCTAGGGTTTGAAGCAGTTGGATATGCAAGGATATGAAAAACAATAGTTGTCGTAATCGTAAACCCGTGTGGAGTCGCCAGTTGTTAGTATGAATCTTAATTCCAAGCATACGAAAAAATACCACTTTAGTTGTGCATAACCAACAGCCCTAACAGTAGAGATGACTTCCAATATATTTAGATATGCAGTTAGGTGATCAATATAAATGTTGCAAAAATCTATATCTATGCATTAGAAGACATTAAACAGTAGAAAAAAAAAGATTTACTCCATGCATCCAATAGGAAAGACAAGAATATGTTGAATGAATTTTCTATTAGGGGCACTTGGGAGGAAAACAGAGGAGGGTGTTCCCAGTTTTCCTCAATGGGATGGGTTCTTGAAAGTCCTCAGCACTTCAGATCTAGAATTCCTCTCTCTTGATGGTGTAGAAAACCCAGACAAAAATGGTTGCAAAATATGACTATGATGGTGGATCAATAGTCAGACCAAAAGTATAGATCCAGAGTGATATTTTGGGAACAAAAGGTGGTAAATGAATGGAAAAACCCTTCTATTTATAACAAAATATTGAGTTAGTCTAGATATTGGTGCATAATTAAAATATTATTAACCAAATCAAGATCCAACTTTTATGGAATATTTTATTAAATTTGTTGGAGGGAAAAGGAATTTGACTTGGATTAAATCCCTTTATTTGTAAATAATAAATAAATAAATGATTTATTTATCATTTTAAAGATGTGGTTGACTAATAATCAAATAAATAATGATTTATTTAATTATTTATGGGTGATTTAATTATATTTAACAAAGAATATTATTTAAATAATGTTTAAATAACTATTCTTTAGGAAATAATAAGATAAATAATGATTTATCTAATTAATTTCCTTGTTTTGGGTTAAATATAACCAGGAATATTAATCAAACTGTTGTTTAATTAAATATTCCTTGAGGAAAATCAAACAAATGTAGATTTACTTAATATTTCCTCATGGGGTTTCCTGTTTAGACCATAAACAACTTAATAAAGGTGGTTTGCTAAGTTATTTTTATAGTCAAAGCAATTTTACTTAGGCTAAAATTGGTCTTACATGGTGTACTTGGATCCATCTAATGATAATAGGTTAGATGACCAAAAAATGGTGTAACATAAAGTAATATTAATTAAGAGTTTGGTTAGACAGTTAGAATATTGTAATTGAATCAACATGATATAAATATCTATCTATATATCAATTTATGAGTTCTACTTGGATTTTAAGAGAAATAATATAAAAGTGTGCTTCTGTTGGTTCTCCACTACTTGTATATCTTCTCTTTCTCTTTTTTATGTGATTTATATGTGAATACATGATGTCTATGCTACTGGTAACCATGTGAACGTTTCCCTAGATTACAACATTGGTTTTGTCATAAAAAATATGAAAGCATAGATTTTAACATTGGAAGAGATAGACTTATGGTGGGGGAAAAAATTTAATAACTACTTGAAGAACTCTACGTGAAGAAACAAAATTTCATTAGTATAAGCCAAAGCCAATTTTTTTACCAAATTGCACGAGTGGTTCATTAAAGGCACCCCGATAGAAATCAAGAAATTCCTTGATCAATTCGCTCATGAAAAAACCTCATAGCGAATCTAATGCTTGAATTTTATTGAAGCTCTCAAATCATGGTTAGATGAATCTGCATGAGTTTCTGAAGTGGATTTTGGGCAACTTTTGTGAAGAAAAAACCTATATTGACCATGCCAAAGCTAGATTATTTGACAATTTGCACAAAAAATTATTTTTCTCTATTCCCACCCTTTTACATAAGTTCCTCCTTGAAAATGGTGTAGGTCATATCATCGAATACTGACCTCCATTTCAAACTCCAATAAATATTGATCAATAGAAGTGACAAACCAACTCGCATAACTTCGTCGATGCCCATTGTAAAGATAAAAAAAGAAGCTCGAGATTACTTTTTTAACAAATAAACATGGTTGCTATGTACTCCCTCAGTGACTGGTACTTAGTTGGGATGACATGGGGGGGGCGGGGGGGTGGGTAATGAGTCATGAGAAATAAAGAAAATAAAAATAAAGAAACAAAGTTGGAAAAGTATTTAAAAGTTATAAAAATTGAATGAAGACGGTCGACTACTAGAAAAAACAATAAGAAAGTAATAAAAAGTATTATAAATGGAAATACAAGTATTCGCTCGATATCTATAAAATAGAAAGGTAAAAATGACAACAACAATGGGAACACATGAGAGAATAATACAAGAGAATGAAGATGAAAAGTCATGAGTGTTTCAGTGAAAATGCACGAGACTCCTCATACAAGTTGAGAGGCATTGCACTTCTCGCTCCGACAGAGAACAATGGTCTACTCATAAGTCCTAAAGGGAAAGTAGATACAATGGATATTGATGAATCTGGTCCCATAATCCATTAGATTGAAATGGTATCAATAACAAGTACTAATGTAAGATAAATCCTTCAACAACATTGTGAAATTACTCATATATACCTGTTTTTTCGAATAATGAAGATGATTGAAGAAATCATCAAAATGTATTAATTTATGATGAAAATCAACCAAATATTTAGAATCAAGAAATTGAACAAGTACTTCTCCAACTCATAAATCTCATGATCATGCCCCCATTTACGCAATTAGTATCAGTCGAAGAAGTTGAAAGTACGAATCCAGTCGGCGAAAAGACATGAACCAAAGTGATTTAGTTTACCGAATATATAAATAGAGTGTGCCAAATTGATGAGTCATTGTCGAAATAAATTGTTAATAACGATTAAAGTATCACACTTGAGAGAAGTTGACCTACCATCGACCCTCCCATAAATTACTAGTCAAGTAATAGTTGGAAATATGGAACATCAAAACTTTATATAAGAAAAATGGGATTAAATTGCATTCCCCTTTATGAGGGTGATGAGGATCCAAGAAAGCAATGGTTTGTTTGTGAAAAAAATTGTTTTGCAAATGATATTACTGATGAATACAAGTAAATGGCTCAACTTGAAGCCCCCTTGAGGAAGCGAGCATTAACATGGTTCATGAATATTACCAAGAAGCAACCGAAATTGAAGGATGAAATTAAAAATAACTTTCTCACCTTCTTCAAGGCCCAAGATATCAAACATCTTGCAACACAAAAAATAAAGGAAATTAAGCAACAACCAAATGAAACAATCATAGAATACTATAAAATATTTAAAAATATATTGAGTTAGATCCTATATATTATTGATGAAAACTTATTAGTACAATGGTATGTGGACGATATCCTCCAAAAGATCCGCGGTCCATTAAGAATGCATGAAGTTACAACATGCTCAAATATTCTTAAGCTGGCACAGTGTATTGAAACAAATGATGAAAGTCAATCAATTATCTCATCAACTGATAATAAACTTAAAGATAAAATTGAGCGACTGAAAAATTTGGTGCTGGCATTGACACTTCAAAAGAAAAACGTGTGGTGCACTAATTGTCAGACCGAAGGACATATGTAATATTCCCAATTAGCTTTTAGCTATTTGGAATATTATATGTTGCTTCTATTCATAGTCTAGATGAATAAGTGTGGTAAAGAGACCCTTAAATCTCTTTAGGAAGAATAAACCACCTCTAGTATGGATGTGCATTAGTTTAGATAGTCAAAATAAAGCAAACTTGGGTGTGAAAGGGCGCAATGCATGTATTCTAGGTCAAGATTGACCAAATCAATAGTGTTGCCAAAGGAGAGAGTGGAGCTAGTGGGGACAGTGCAGTTTTGGAGGAGGAGTCCTTGCATGAAAGGAGCATCATAAATGAGTGGGGACAAGGGTGAGGAAGATCACCAAGAATATAAGGAAAGGGATGGTAGCCATGAGAGGCATTCAAAACATTTTTTATGTTTGATTCTTATGACTTCTTGCATGCTTCAGCTATTTAGCGGAATTTGTTGTACTGTTTAGTACAAGGGAATTTCCAGGTGGGAATCTCGCACTCTACCTCCGGGGACTTTGAGTGCCCACTCAGGAGAGCTATTATGAGCTTCATTTCTACCATCCAACATTGGTCCAAGTAGCCACCTTTAGCCATAGTGCACTCTCCTTGATGAACTGCGTTATTTTGTAGTGTGTTGCAGTGGAGGGTTGAGAAACCCTGTTTATGAGCTAGTTTCCTAGTGCAAGGAGCAGTCTTTCACCCAGAAAGATATGGAGAAGGAGATAAAACCATATATTTTTTATTTCAGCCATATTTCAGTAGAGCTTCAGTGATACAGCATGATTCAACCATAGAGTTGCAATCTACATTTTTTGCATCTTATGTATTTCACGGAACCCTTGTCGGGTTATCATGGGATTGTGTTTGAGAGACTAGTTCTCCATTTTCAACTCTTTTTGAGTATCATATCAGTAGATCCGCTTGTTTCCATTTTCTAGTAGTAATAACCCTCACTGGGACTACGTTGTCATGTATTTCAAAATTTCTGTGTAGTAGCATCATTTGGGATTCTAGTGTATTTTGGCTTTGGAGGCTTGTTTTCCTAGTTGAGTGATTTGTTACTCAACACATTGTACATTTTGCTGTTGTGATACATAATATAATGGATCTGTGATTTTCTCATGTGTTTTACATTATTATTTGTTATACATTCCATTTTTTTGTTCAATATTATTGTCTTTCCTAATTTGGAATATTATAGTGGTATTAGAGCATAATATTGGCTAAGCTTGTGGGGAAATACATCTATAACCAATGGAGGAGAAAGAGATCCCAAAACTTCTTCTTCTTCAAACCATGCAGAACATTGCAAAATATATCAAGAAGATTATATTAGAAAGGCAAAAGGAATCCCCTAGAGGGTTTCATCATGGAGAAACTTCTGGCACTTCACATTCATGGTGTGAGCAACCAGTAGTACAACCTTCTTCACAACGCTCCACTATGCCCACATTCCCATCATTGGGAAGTGAGATGGGAGGGCCATAAAGGGAAGAAACCCTTGGTGACTATTTTGTGGAATATGAATCTCAATCTCAGAGGTTCAAGGAGCATTTTAACTTTCAAGAGTTTTGTCGGATCAAGGATGGAAGGAGATCCCACCATAAAAGTGGAGGGTAAATGCAGAACCAAGATCTACAATGCACCATGGGCAGGATATTTTTTCCCTCTTATGATGGATCACCCAAGTGAAAAACTAAGGCTTGGGTAGAGAATTTGGATACTTATTTCCAAATCAATAGAGTTTCAGAAATGGATGCTATCAAAATAGCAACAATGCACCTAGAAGGTGAATCACATGAATGGTGGTTTCATGGGCTATCTACACTTGGGAATGCTAGTGTCACTTCTTATGCAGAATTCACCCGGACGTTGGTGGAGAGATTTGATCCTAGGAAACCAGAAGCACATTTTGTTGAGCTAACTAAGCTAAAGAAAATAGGAGATCCAAAGACTTATATCTCTGAGTTTCTAAAGCTTTCAGTGATGGTGTTTGACCTCACTATGACCAGGACAGTGTGCATGTTCATTGATGGGTTGGTTGAACCATTGCATGGGTTGGTGAAATCCACTAGACCAACTATGCTCCAAGAAGCTATGGAGAGGGCTAGAGACCTACAACATGCTTTACCCAAGGTAACATCCCCTTTTTCAGCAGAATTTCTCCTCTCAAACAAAGGATAATCATGAGAATATATCTCTTGATGATAATGCCCAGGGTGATCTAAGGAAAAGGAAACTTTGTTTCACTTGTCGAGAGCCATGGATACTAATCCACTAATGTGTTGCAGGGAATGTACATTGTATTGAGATATTTTTTGATGAGGAGAAGGTGCACCACCAACAAGAGGTGTGGTGGGAGCATTTGCTCCGATGGGAGGGACTCTTGCAGCTTTATGGGGAGTTCTGAAGTATCTAAAATTAAGAGTTAGAGGCACTATTCTAGGACAAAGAGTATCGATATTGGTAGACAATGGAGCAACCCATAAATTTATTGATAATCAGTTGGTGCAAAGGAGGGGCATTCACATAGAAGACTTTGAGGGCTTCTCAATTTTGGTTCTAGGAGCTAGAACCATGTAGTGTGCCAAATATGTTCCAAAATTAACCATCACTATGGGGACCTACACATTGACAAACCACTTCTTTGTGGTTGATATTCCAGACACCAAGTTGATATTGGGTGTCCAGTGGTTAATCACCTTAGGGAAGGTTACCATAGACTGGGAAACATTAGAGATGGAATGGAAATAGAAGGGGAGTGGTAAACATTAGAAAATCAACGGCATACACACCTATCCACCACAGATTGTCTCAGCACACAGGATGGAGGCTGATTTGCGCAGAGGGGACATAGAGTGGGAAATAGAACCATGTATGTCAGAATCAGGGGGCAAGGATGCACCAGTACATCTGAATGTACAGTCTATTTTGGACCTATATTCTACAGTATTTAGATATATTCCACCCAGGAGACCTCCTGAACGAGGGTTTGAGCACACTATTGAGTTGGAGCAGGGGATCCAAGTAGTGATCACCACACCCTATAGGCATCCCAACGCCTACAGGGATGAGATTGAAAAATCCATTCAAGAGCTTTTGACCTTAGGACACGTTCGACCTAGCATTAGTCCTTTTTCCTCTTAGGTGGTTTTGGTGAAGAAGAAGGATGGCACATTGAGGATGTGCATTGATTATAGGGCCTTGAACAAAAAAAAAATGAAGCACATGTACCCAATTCCTAGGATCAATGAATTGATTGATGAGCTAAGAGGATCGAAGTATTTTTCTAAGATTAATTTGAGATCAAGGTATCATCAAATCAGAGTGAGGTATCAAGACATCCCCAAGATTGAATTCTAATGCCACTATGGCCATTTTGAGTTCTTGGTGGTGCCTTTTGGGCTAACCAATGCTTCAGAAACATTGCAATCTTGCATTAACCACATTTTTTGTGGTCACTTGAGGAAGTTTGTATTGGTCTTTTTTGATGACATTATTATTTACTCCTGCACATGGGAGGAGCATGTACACCATATTGAGACAATATTACGCATTCTTAAGGAGAAAAAATTCTATGCTAAGCTCTCCAAGTGTGAGTTTGGACTCACAGAGATGATCTATTTGGGCCACATCATTGGAGTATATGGAGTGAGAATCTATGAAGAGAGGATCCATGCTATCAGAGCTTTTCCCAAGCCAAATAATGTCATAGAACTTTGGGGGTTTCTAGGCATCTCCACCTACTACCAGAAGTTTCTTAAAGGATTCTCTCAACTAGCAGAACCACTCATAGATATAACTAACAAGGGAGCTTACATTTGGATAGCCACAATGCAGAGAGATTTTGATAGGCTCAAGGAGGTGATGAGTATCTACCTGGTATTGGTTCTACCAGATCTTACCCAACCCTTTGTGTTGGAATGTGATGCTTTGGGAGAGGGCATTGGAGCAGTGTTGATGCAAGTGGGACACCCCACAACTTTTAAGAGTCAGAAGTTGATGCCACATGAGAAAATGTATCTGATATATGATAAGGAGATGTTGGCTATTATGCATGCCTTAGCCAAGTTCCGACAATATTTGGTGGGTAACATATTCCGAGTGAATATTGATCACAATAGCCTTCCATTATTTCTTGAGCATAGAAGCTTCGGGAGAGGCAATAGAAATGGGTGAGTAAGATCCAAGCCTATGACTTTGACATTGAATATGTCAAGGGGAAGAGAAATGTAGTGACAGATGCTCTATCTCATAGGCCAGCAACACTGTCCTTAATGAGAATGAATACATATAGGAAGGCTCAGCTTCTAGTGGAGTATTCCAAATATCGCTCTGCATGTGAGATCCTAGATGGACAGGTGACTGATGAGAGGTATAGAGTGATGGATGAGGTCATCTATTACTGAGATCGGGTCTTATTGGCTAGAGATTCTAGACTCAAGAATAATATTTTTCATGCATCACATGATTCACCACTTGATGGGCATCAAGGATTCACCAAGACATACCAGGCTATTCGGGAGAGATTCTCATGGAAGGGTCTCAAGGAGGATGCGCTCCAACACATCAAGGAGTGCATAATTATCCATCAGAACAAAGGGGAGCACAACCATCCTACAGGATTGTTGCAGCCACTCCCTATTATGGATGGAAAGTGGGAAAGTATTTCCATGGACTTCATCACCGGTCTACCTACGGTTTGGGGTAGGGATTGTATCTTTGTAGTTATTGATATACTAACAAAGTATTCACATTTATTTTCTATTTCTCCGTGATATACTGCTTCACAGGAAGCTGAGCTCTTCTTTAGAGATGTCTTTAGACTCCATGGTCTTCCAAAGACCATAGTCATTGATCGGGATAGCCACTTCATGGGTGGATTTTGGCAGGAGCTTTTTCGGTTAGTGGGTACTGATTTGACATCGAGTACCAGCTATCACCCACAAACCGATGGACAGACAAAGATAGTAAACAAGTGGTTGGAAGGCTACTTGTGAAACTATGTTTCGAGGCAACAAAGTGCATGGCTACACTGGCTCCATTTGGAGGAGTATTGCTACAACACAACCTTTCATATTTCCATTGGCATGACCCCATTTCAAGCTATTTATGGGTATGATGCTCTATCATTTTTTCATCTGATGTTTGAATCAATAAAGGCTCCTAGAGAAAAGGAGTGGATTCATGAGAGTTAGGATATACTCCGGTCCCTCAAGGACATCATTGCTACGGCACAAAACGAACAGAAGTTATATGCAGACCGTGGCTGGATAGAGAGGTAGTTTGAGGTGGATGATTTGGTCTATCTTCATCTTCAACCATATAGACAGTATACACTTAAGGATAAGGGGGATGAGAAGCTTAAACTTCGGTTCTATGGGCCATACAAGGTGATTCGTTGTGTTGGGGGAGTATCATATGAGTTGAAGCTTCCTATTGGAAGTAAGATCCATAACATTTTTCATGTCTCATGCCTCAAGAAGGCCATTGGACAACATTTGGTTGCCACTGTGGATCTCCCACCTATTTATGATGAGGGCCATCTGGTTTTGCAACCGGAGGCTATCTTGGATACTCCAAAGAGACAGTTAAGAAACAGGGTGATTAGAGAGTATCTGATTCGATGGAGGAATCTACCTGATGAGGATGCCACTTGGGAAGGAGAGAAGGTTTTGTAGCATCCTTCTTTACTGTTGCTTGAGGAAAAGCAACATTTTGGAGGGGAGGACTGTACTATTTCCAATTATCTTTTATCTAGTTGGAATATTATATGTTGCTTATATTCATAGTCTAGATGAATAAGTGGGGTAAAGAGACCCTTAAATCTCTTTAGTAGGAATAAACCACCTACAGTATGGATTTTTATCAATTTAGATAGTCAAAATAAAGCCACCTTGGGTCTGAAATGGGGAAATTCATGTATACTGGGTCAATATTGACCAAGTCAACATTGCTGCTAAAGGACAGAGTGGAGCTAGTGGGGACAACGCAGTTTTGGAGGAGCAGTCTCTACATGGAAGTAGCGTCATAAATGAGTGGGGCCAAGGGTGAGGAAACTCACCAAGAATATAAGGAAAGGGATGGAAGCCATGAGAGGCATTGAAAATATTTTTTATGTTTGATTCTTATGACTTCTTGCATGCTTCAACTGTTTAGCGGATTTCGTTGTATAGTTTAGTACAAGGGCATTTGCAGGCGGGAATCTATCACTCTACCTCGGGGGACTTCAAGTGCCCACTTAGGAGAGATATTCTTAGCTTCATTTCCACCATTTTTCATTGGTCCAATCAACCACCTTCAGCTTCAGTGCAGTCTCCTTGAGGAACTGCGTTGTTTTGCAGTGTGTTGCAGTGGAGGGTTGAGAAACCCTGTTTATGAGCTAGTTTCCTAGTGAAAGGAGCAGCCTTTCACCCGGAAAGCTAGGGAGGAGGAGATACATGCATATATTTTTTATTTCATCCATATTTCAGCAGAGCTTCAATGATATAGCATGATTCAGCCATAGAGTTGTAGTCTGCACTTTTTGCATCTTGTGTATTTCAAGAAAACCTTGCCGGGTTATCTTGGGATTGTGTTTGAGATACTAGTTCTCAATTTTTAGCTCTTTTTGAGTATCATATCAGTAGATAAAATTTATTCTATTTTCCAATAGTAGTAACCCTCACTGGGATTGTGTTTTCATGTATTCTAGAATTTCTATGTACTACCATCATTTGGGATTCTAGTGTATTTGGGATTTGGAGGCTTGTTTGCCTAGTTGAGTGATTTGTTACTCAACACATTGTACATTTTACTGCTATGATACATAATATAATGGATATATGATTTTCTCATGTGTTTTGCATTATTATTTTCTATACATTCTAGTTTGGTGTTCAATATTACTGTCTTTCATAATTTGGAATATTACAACATACTAAGGACACTTATAAATATGTTGATTATTTTGATCAATATGTTCTACGAATACGATCTAATATATATTGCGACATATTTCAAGTTGATTCTAATCATAAAACTAAACACTACCAGTACAATCTTCAGAATGTTGAGCCTAAGGGGTGCACCATTTGTGAAGATAATATGTACTCAACACAAGAATATCCACTCAATGGAAAAGACAAGCCAAATTATCATGTTGTGTATCATATATAAGTCAAAAATCAATTCAATGAGCCACCATCATATAGTATATGAGGAAATGGTCAAGGAGGTTATGGTGGCTGGCGAGGGGGATACAACGACAGGGGTTGAGGTCGTGGTTGAGGCCATGCAAGGTTTTACTATTTTACTAGTTGGAAGGAAGGACATACAATAACGAAATTCCAATTAAAATAAAATACCAACCCGTGCTGCAACAATATGTGTGGCTAGGGTAGTCATTCATTGGAATATTTCCCTAAGATTATAGAAGAAGTTTTAAATAAAAGACTTGTAAATCTACTTCAAACTGTTTCAAAATAAGATATATTAAATTCGAGTAATATTCATGTTATTATGAGGTCAGGTGCTATAAAAGGTAATAATCATCAAGTTATTTGACAAACCAAAAATTTGACTAGATATCCAGATATGCAAGTACAAAATGACGCAATGGCAAGATCATTCAAGTTCTTTTCTAAATAGATTGACTCACAAAAAATAGAAAAGGATGTCATATTAGAAGATTTTTTAGAAATTTTAAGAGAAGAACATTGAGTTGGTTGTCTCTTAGAACTTTTGAACATGTTAAAAGATTGTGATCAAAGAAAAGAAAAATGTAAAAAATTTTGATAACTCTCATAGGGAAAAAATTTTGAAGACCATGATCCATAAGTTGACCTTGAAATAAATGGATATATGGTAAAACAAGTCATCATCAACTTTGGATCTCAAGTAAATATACTCCCTAGATAGACATGGAGAAGCATGGGCATACCAAACCTACATAAGATGACTAATTATCTTAAACTTGCTAACAAAATATTCATAGAACCTATTGGGATGTTAAGGAAAACGAAAATTTCAATCATGGGCATCCCAATGACAATTGATTTCAAATTCATTGATTTAGTCAAAGAAATATCTACATATCCTTATCTAGATGGAAGAACGTAGGGTTTGAGGATGAAATAAATTATATAATTAGAGAAATACATAATTAAGCTTAAAGGTAATGATAAGAAAATTATTATTCCTTTGGACCCACGTGAGGGAAATAAATCCATAGAAGCTTATGAAGAAGATGTCGAAACAAGAATTTTTTACCAAGTACTACATGAATACCAAGATAATATGGAACCGAATGCCTTTGGTGAAATTTTGAGAAGATCACCTCTCTATATTTGTTAGCATTATAACACGGAGCTCTACGAGTGGAAATTCAAGAACTATGAATCAAAAGATAAATAGTGTTGGACAATTGAAGTGATTTTGACAACGACAGTCTGACCTTGTTATTATATTAAATAATTAAGTATTATAAAAGATAATAATTATAGAGGAACACAATCATTGATTTCGACAAACTTAACCACATTGAGCAACTAACAAGTTCTATTGGTGAACAGGGAAGGATGTAGAGTCTGGTGCAAACCTTTACGGGTCAAGCAGCGAGACGGTGGTACAACCACTCATCTTGACTTCAAACGTGGACAACAAAGACAACATATATTTATTGAAATTTTTGGAGGTCAAAAGCTTTCTGCACAAGCAGATATACCCATTTTAAGCCCTTCCTAGGATCTTGTCTGCCACATACAAAACTATGAGTCAGAATGGAAAAGCATCAGATATAGACATAAAAGAGTCTAGCCTCATATGTTCCTGAAGACCTTAGATTAATTACATAATAAATGGTATAAAATAGAATAATCTCGAGGGATATCCTTATAATGGAAAGAACTGAGAGATAATTTCATCAAATATTTTGAAATTAAATCGAAGGAATGAGAATTGAACGACACAGTTAGAAAAATAATTGAATTTATAAAGGAAAAAAAAACCAACAATCATAAACCAACACTCGATACATCATCAACTTGTAATTTTGTGTCATATAAATCAAAACTGAAAATGCCGAGCTGACTAGAAATGGAAGAAGAACTTATCTCTTATGAAAGCTTTTGTTGGAAGAAAGATCATCTGAAGAACCACAAAAGAATAAAAATAGTGTACAAACTTGAAAACGAGAAATTGAGAAATAAAAGAAACCATATTTTACACCTTCCTACCAAGAAATAAAATTCAGGGACCAACAACTCAACAAGTCAAAGGAACTTGACTAGATGGATGCAAAAGTGAAAATATGAGAAGCCAACATATCTAATGATGATTGACCAAATATTTCCCGAATTGGTGACTATTGGTCAAATAAGTAGATAACAGAGTTCGTCAACTTGGTAAAATAATATCAAGATGTATTTTCCCAGGATTATAAAGATTTAAAGGGACTTGTGAAATAAATGGGGGAGGTTAAAATAAACCTAATTATAGGAGCTAAACCGATTAAAAAAGGACCATACAAGCTTTCTCATAAGTATAAACCCATTGTACAGAAAAAAATTGTGGGGATGCTTTCCACCGGCATCATCTACCTAACAGAGAAATCAGAATGGGCAAGTCCCATGGTCATGTAGCCTAAACATTGCGACCTGAATACATTACACAAATGCATCGACTACCATGGGTTAAAATCAAAGTCAAAGGATAAAATCAAAGTTGATATGGTGAAGATTAAAGTAATTTTAGACTTGTAACCCCCTTTAAATAAAAATAAAATTAAAATATTTTTGGATCATACTGGTTATTACAAACGGTTCAGCTGGAATTACTCAGATATAACACTCCCCATAGATTAAATTTTAAAGAAAGATGCTCCATTCATCTGATCAAAAGAGTACGACGAGTCATTCCAACTAATAAAAAATAAGTTAGCTGAAGAACCTATTCTCAAGTTTCCCAGCTGGTCAAAATAGTTTCACATGCATGTCGATGCATCCAATGTGGTAGTCAAAGCAGTTTGGGCATAACCTGATGATGAATCAATAGATCATCCTAATGTCTATGCTAGTCAGAAACTGAAAAAAATAGAGAGAAATTATCATTACCTTCTACAAAACCCATTTATATTCTACACTTATCATCAGGAACCAAAGTACCTTCTTGAAAAACCAGTGCATTAAAAGCATATTTTTCATTGGTTATTTTTATTTCAAGTATTTGAATTTGAAGTTTTTATTTGACCAGGAAAGAAGAATGTTGGTGTCATTCATGTTGTCTATAATCTTGAGAAGAACCAACAAATATTGAGGATGACCTCCCATATGCGCACCTATTTATAATTGAAATCATCCCTACAGATTTGGTCAAAATCACATAATTTTTACACAAAGGATATGCACCTGAGGGACTATTTGTGTTACACAGTAATTTGTCACCATGCTCATTTCTCATCCTTGATCATGAAATTCCCCATGACAGACCCTATACAGTGTTTCCACCATGAAGAGATATGTTAAGACATCCCTTGAAGATTCAAAGAAAACTGCCTTGGAAGATTACTGAAGAAACTTGGTCAAAATCATAGTTTCCTGGGTCAATGCATTTCCTGCTGTCATGCTCGTGTTGATGTCAGATTGACAGTTATGGCTTAGAATTGCTAACTCCCTTATTCCTTGCAAAATCATGATGATCCCTTTCTGGAAGTGTTTCTTCAAATGGATGAGAAGATTTGACCTCTAGAAGTTCCACGATGATGAGTTTGTTTGGTGATAGAGTCAAGCTCTATGATTTTTGAGATTTGATCTCATCCATGGGGGTTTATCCCTTTGAAAGTGGGCCTTCCTCCTCCTTTCGTGGGTTCCCAACCTCTTCTCCCTTCTTTTAAATTCATGCCCCTCATTCCAATAATGTTAGTAATGGTTGGTCATTGTTGGGTTAGTTTGAACTCTCGTTCCCTTTATATTATTGCACTGTGATGACGCCTAAGTGTTTGGGAGAAGAAATTATTTAGAGCTTCGGTGAAGGACTCAAATTTGCACCAAAGGGAGGCCTCCAACATCAAGGCCTGGTTGTAATCTCTTCCTTTAATATTTATAAATAAATACATCTGATGTTTGCTTTCTATGTTCGTCTAATATTTTATGAAAATATTCTGGAACTCCTTGATCTTCTAGATAGCTAATTTTTATGATTATTATGTATTGGATTATGTTAGTTGTTGCCTCTTGATCATCCACAAGTATTTGTGTGCCATTAGTAGCAAGGATAGAGCCTAAAAGAATTTTGGATCAAGGTCACCATGAACTGATTCAAACATTGTGTTGGGAAAAAGGTACTTCTATCTCTTTTATTGTCGCATTATGAATGTTATGTAAGAAAGTTTTTCATTAGAAAGTATCTCATGTAGCTAGACCCACTCTAGGGCTATAGATATCACCTCTAGGTATCTCATGTAGCTAGACCCACGGAAGGGATTTGTCTTGACTACAGAATTGGCGACTCCTTTGGGGAGGTTAGCCTCTTAGCCTTCCTTTCCCGTACTGATCTTGGATTATTTTGACCGATTAGTGAAATGTAAGATTGCTTAGGTCTCTGTGAGTTTTCATAGGGATTGTTTGTCATTTCATTGTGTCAGGTCTAGTTTTTTGTGAAACCTTTTTTTTTCTTCCTTATTTTTAGTGACCAGCTCATTTTTTGTTTACATATTCACGTTGCCACTGCTATTCTATATAGCACGAAAACATTGATTTCACTTTTAGCACCCTTTTTCTTATCACAGAAGCGCTGATCTCAGACCTAGAAAAATTTAGGGTTTCCCCTTGATTTTCTAGTGTGTCTTGGCCTCTGAAGAATGTATGTAGAGTCTTAGTGACCTCCTTGCTATGTGCTTGAGTTACTTGTCTTATTTACGTGAGTGTTTTCATCTCTTTGATTATTTTGTAAGATTGGATATTTTTTACTATTTCAAACACCTTTTATCGCATTGCTTCTGACTTGGTTTGAAGTGATTTTTCATATGCACTGGTCATCACTGCATTTTTTATCTTACCTTCAATTTAGTGTCAAACATAGGATAGGTCTAGAAGAGTGTGCCCTTTGTCCAAATTAAAAATAAATTTAAAGTTGTTTTCATTTTAGTTTTTGATTTGGCTTGTCATTATCATTTTAAAATGAGTGAAAAGCATTTCATTCATGCATTTTTTAAAGTGATGTTGATTTCCGTTCAATTGAAAGAAAAGTGCAAAATTTTGTTTTTCCATTTCTTCATTCGTGTCATTTATTCTACTTTTAATTGCATTTAAAAGTAAAAAAACAAAAAAATATATATATATATCATTTTATGTATCCTACTTGAAAAGAGAAATGTTTTCAATTTTTCAATGAGTTTCATTTTTTGGGAAAAGTGAATTCGATTGGAAAGAATTGCATTTCATAGTTTTGAACTAGTTTGGGGGGGCATCATTGTTGCTACATTGATTCCACTTTTGCTTGTATCTCTTCCCTGAAGAATTTAGACTTCATCGAAATGGAAATTTTTGCTTTTTGTATTTAGCCTGTATCATAGGATTCAGGTGACATTGATTTTGAGCCAAAATTGAAACTTAACTCAAGATCAACATTAAAATTCACCCAATTTATCTTAAGGAGAATTTGGAAATAACGAGAACATTTAGTGGTCTAGGCTAGAGACATGTTCCGATGTCATAAAGCATAGTAGTTGTTGCTAATGGTCTGAGTTACAACTCGGGGGTGATATCACATCCCACTTATGGAAGTATATTTATGTTTGATAAGTATATTTGGGGTGCTCTCATTGAACAGTTACACATTAGACAACACTTCTATGGACTAGACTCCCACGTATCGTCACGTATATTTGGAGAGTGTTGTGAAACCAGTTTAAAAAAGTGAAGAAAAGAGATATCAACGCCTTAGAAATAAGCCACTTTTAGGGGGCAACCTCCAATACATTACATGAATGAATAATTATTGGATGATACAAATTACAAAACCACATTTCTATATATAGGAGTCCATGGGGCCACAATGTAATCCTAGTGGGGCCAAAATGTAATCCTAACCGACCTAAAAATAATAATTTAAGGGCACAATAATAACAATATTTTGGTTACAGGGGTACAATAATAACAATAATGGGGTTACACTAACAACAATAAGGGACTATACTAGTAATATCAGGACCTAACATACCCCTCTCCTTCAAAAAAGTGTTGTCCTCAATGCTTGAGTAGCTCTGGGTGCTTCTGTATAAAATTCTCATCCTCCCATGTAGAATATTCATTGGGTAAGTTCTTCCACATGATGAGATACTCTAAAATTGATCGATTTTGTAGCTATCGAGTTCTTGTTTCTGTGACCGCTTCAGGTTCCAATATGATTTTTCCTTCCTCATCAAGTTTTGGAAATATTGTTTGAACTGGAAGATTTTCACCTATAACCTTCTTTAAGCATGAAACATGGAAAACTAGATGCACTCGTGAAGAAGTAGGAAGCTCCAATTTGTATGCCATAGTACCAATATTTTACAACACCTTGTAAGGACCATAGTACTTTGGAAATAATTTATTATCCTTCTTAGCTTGCTTGAGGGACATTTGTTTGTATGGTTGTAGCTGTAAAAATACCCAGTCTCCTACATCAAAAATTCTCTCGCTATGATGTTGATTTGCCTATTGTTTCATTCAATTTTGTGCCAAATTCAGGTTATCCTTTAAGAGTTGGAGAACTTCTTGTTGATGCTTGATGTGATCTTCCATTGCTTGAACCTTTGAATTTTCTCTTAAATATGATGTGATGGATGGTGGATGATTTCCATAAAGTGCCATAAATGGGGTCATTTTTGCTGCAGTATGGAAGGAAGTGTTCTACCACCATTCAGCGAGAGGTAACCACTTGACCCATTGTGTTTGTTTATCAGATACAAAACAACGAAGATATCCTTCCAAACATTTATTTACTATCTCAGTTTGACCATCAGATTGAGGATGCTAATATGAGCTATGAGCTAATTGAGTACCCAAACAAGAAAATGACTCCGTACAAAACTTTCCAGTAAAAATAGGATCTATGTCGCTCACAATAACCCTTGGGTTTCCATGTAGCTTTTGAATTTTGTCCATAAATGTAGTAGCAACTGTAATTGATTTAAATGGATGAGATAATGCACAAAAGTGTGCATACTTGGTAAGTCTATCAACTACCACCATGATGACACTCTTTCCTTTGGACTTAGGTAAACCTTAGATAAAATCCATTGAAATCTCCTCCTAACGTTGACTTGGAATGGATAAAGGTTTTAGAAGTCTCGGGGTCTTAATTGTCTCAACTTTATTCTACCGGAAAACCAAACATTCCGCCACAAAATTTTGAATATCAGATTTAAGTCCATCCCAAAAAAAATCTTTCTTCACCCTGTGGTAAGTTTTTAAAAATCTTGAGTGTCCTCCTAAAGGAGAGGTGTGAAATTCCAAAAGAATATTTCGTTTTAGTTGGGAATTCTTACAAAGATATAAGCGACCTTTGTACCATAAGGAATAATTTTTCCAACTAAATGTATCAGATGTACTGGGATCTTGCTGCAACTTTTGAATGAGTGTCCATACTTCTTTGTCCTTATTCCATTCATCTCTTGCTTCGGTTATTCAATCTGGTTGGATAATATAAATGGCACAAAGCAATGCTTCCACCTCTTCATTCTTTCTTGAGAGTGCATCTGCAACAACATTAAGCTTCCCTTTTTTGTAGATTATTTCAAAGTTATAACCCAACATCTTTGTGACCCATTTTTGCTACTCTTCTAAAGATATTCTTTGTTCCCAAAAAGTGTTTAATACTATCATGATCAGTTTTTACCTTGAAGTGTCTTCCCATTAGGTAAGTTTGGCATTTCTTTAGTGCATGCAGTATTGCTAACATTTCCTTCTCATAAATAGGTTTCTGTAAATACTTTCCTTTGATTGGATGACATTCAAAAGAAATGGGTCTTCCTTCCTGCATTAAAACAACACCAATTCCATTTCCTGAGGCATCACATTCCACAATAAAGGTTTCTGTGAAGTCTGGCGTAGCTAAGATAGGTGCTAGGCACATTGCCTCTTTACAACGTTCAAAGACCTTAGTTGCTTCAAGAGTCCATGAAAATGCATCTTTATTCAATAATGTTTTTAGAGGTGCTGCTATTCTCCCATAATTCTTAACAAACTTGCGATAATACCTTGTTAACCTGAGAAATCCTCACAACTGATTTATGGTTGTGGGGACTTTCCATTCCTTAATGGCTTTAATTTTGTTAGGGTCTACTTTAACACTCTCGTGAGATACAATATGACCTAGATATTCCACCTCTTGTACTCCAAAGAAACATTTGGATGTTTTTGCATATAATTGTTTCTCCTGCAATAGTTTGAGCACTCTGTCAACATGTTCAACATGATCCTTCCAAGACCTACTGTAGATTAGTATATCATCAAAAAATACTAGCACAAATTTTCTAAGGAAGGGTTTGAAAATGGAATTCATCAACCCTTGAAATGTAGAAGGTGAATTTGTAAGGCCAAAAGGCATGACCAAAAATTCATAATGACCCTCATGAGTTCGAAATGTTGTTTTTGGAATATCTTCAGTCTTCATTCTAATTTGATGATATCCTGAACGAAGATCCAACTTGGTAAAATAAATTGCTCCATTTAATTCATCCAATAATTCATCAATCACAGGAATGGGAAATTTATCTTTAATGGTGAGCTTATTGAGCTCCCTATAATCCGGACACATTCGCCATGATCCATCCTTCTTGTGTACCAATACTACAGGAGCAGAGAAAGAACTTCGACTAGGTTGAATTATACCCGCCTCTAACATTTCTGCAATCATGCGTTCAATTTCGCTCTTTTGGAAGTAAGGATATCTATAAGGCCGGATGTTTGGAGGAACACTTCCCGGAATCAAATGAATAGCATGATCATGATCACGAATAGGTGGGAGTCCTTTGGGAGTTTCAAACACCTTGGAATGATTGTCCAAGACTTTTTGGAGATCTGCAGAAATAGATGATTTTGATGTTGGAACTTCTAGTGAGCATAATTGTGCAATTACGCCTCGTTGTTATTTATTTATAAGCTTTGTCATGACATTAGAGCTTATTATCCTTCATGGCTTCCCTTCAATACCTCATAATTCAACTTCCTTTCCTTCTGAAAAAAATTTCAAGAAAAGTTCTTGAAAATTAAAAGCTACCGTCCCCAAAGATTGTAACCATTGTACTCCTAGTACAACATCAGCACCTCCCATAGGAATGGAAAGCATTGGACTAGTCAATACATATTCCCCCATGTTTAGCTTAATATTATGGCATTTTCCAGAGCAATTTATAGTTCCTCCATTTGCAACCATCACTTGACATTCTGGTGCTGGGTATAGGAAACAATTTAATTCCTTGGCTACCTTACAATGAATAAAATTATGTGTGCTACCTGAATCAATCAACACTATTACCTTTTTCTTCTTGATATGTCCTTCTATCTTGAGAGTTTGAGGAGTGGTAATTCCTGCCAATGCATTACATGATATGGTCAGACTCATTTCTTCCTCTTCTAGGGCTGGTTCCTGGTGTATATCCTCTTCTTATTCATTTTCTTCTTCCTCTTAACAATCTATGTAAAATAATTTCTTCTCAGCACACTTATGACCTTTAGTGTATTTTCTATCACAACAGTAGCAAAGCCCTTTTGCTCTTTTTTCTTCCAATTGTTGTGGTGTCAACCTTCTAGGTTGTGTAAATCTAGGCATAGCAACACTTCCTTCTTTATAGAAGTGAGTGGTAGGCTTCCTTGTTGCCATAATTTTACATTCAATTTTTCTTTCCAACCTAAATGTATTCTCCAATGAATCACGTTCCAAAACACGAACTTCATGTTGAATGTTATCCTTTAAAGTACCTATGAAGAGATCAATCTTGTGTTCCGCTCGAATATCAGTTACCCTTATATTCAATTTTTGGAAATCCTTAATGTGCTGCCCCACTAAATTCTTTTGTTTGAGATTTATCAATTGGCTAAAGAAGGTGTTTCTCTTTATATCTAAATAATGTGCTATCATTTCCTCTGTAAAAATTGACCAAGTGACAATTTTTTTACGGGAGCAAATCCATCAATACCATTGTTGGGCGGATTAATCAATCTTGCAGAAAAGATCGATCTCCCTAGTACCAAAAGGTAATCTAGAAACAAATAGCCAAATAAACCTATCTTTCTCTAAACATATATGATTTATAAAAGAATGCTATAGAGGTGTTTAAGAACTTACCGAATATCCAATGCTCATTTGAAGTCATTGTCCCTTGTGCACTTGAAGGAGTTGTCTTCGTAAACCTGCAGTCACAAATAAGCAAACATTAAATAGCACCTGTATAGTAAACATCATAAATCATGCTTATCAAGGTGATCAAGGAATCCATGGAATAAATAGTTAACTAACAGCGTATTGAGAAAAATGAATTCATTTGTATTAACTTTGAAAGAAGGAAAACCTTAAAACCTTAGCCTTGATGTTAAACATGCCTTCCCGGGGTCCGAAGCAGGAATCTCCTCTACTTTGATAAGCTCTGCACTCCTCCAAACGAGACAGATAGAGGTATGTGATCTCTCCTCACAAAAATCTCAGTCAAATGAGTCTGAATCCCAACAGCACTTAACCTCAAATAATTCTAAAGCTTGAACTCCCTTTGAGGCTACCCAATGCCTCTTTTTATAGTGGAAAAGAGGAATTTTCAGTTCCAACTATGAAGGGATAGAATCCTCCTTCAAAGGGATAAGCTCCTCACATCAAGGGGTTAGCTCCATAAGGTAAGGGATACATGAACCTCAAAAGAGCGGTTCTGCCACAGCAAGATTCTTTCTAGAGGCTTTTAGAATTTACTGAAAGCGAGCTTTTCTGAGTTTACTTGCACCTTTTTAATATTTACAGGGGTCTGCACCCATAACATAGAGAAAGTGCATTTAGGTATGTAGGATTCATGAACATTAGGTGCGGGACCACAGGAAAGATACAAAGAAAGTGCTATACCAAAGTTAAGGAGATTTTTAGGAACTTTTCTCTTATTTTCAAGGCTTGACATGAGAAAATGATATGTTAGACTTGCAAAGGAGGAAGTATGAGTGATAATGAGATCATACACATAGCAGAATGTCAGGATGACAATTTTCAGTGCAACAGATTGCCCCCTAAAGTGCAAAGTCTAGAATAGATGAAGCTGAAGTCTGTTATATATGAAGAGCACAGTTCTTTATCATTTCAAGGATCATCCTGTGAACACCCCAGTCGGAACCTGTAAAAACATTCAATGAAAAATATATATGTATACATATCATTGCTGAGGTAGGAATTCCCATACTCAGATCAAAACTAACTAGAAACTGATTCAAACTATTCTGATACATGAATGATTTTGAATACATCAACAGTATAGACATGTGTAGACACAGTATGGACATAGCCATATGTTTATGAATAGTTCATTGTATAAATGATAACAGAATTCCTCGCAGCCTTGATGGTAGAAACTAGATCCAAGGTCTTGATTTCCGCATCTCGAACTAGTACGATTATATCCATGTGAATGAATGTGTCGAAGTTGAACATGGTAGAAACCACTTGATTACTAGTCGATGATGTAAACTATTAACAAGTGTGAGAGTAACCACCAGTAATGTCAATGGCTCTCAAAGTACTCAGTACAATCCATGAAATGTGAATGTATGAGCTGAAGTCGAACACGTCATGGAATCATTCGATCGAAGGTCAACGATGCAACCTGTCGTCAATGGCGAGAAACCTGCCATTGAGGCATGTAGATTTCAAGGTACTGACAATTTCTGGATCAACTTCCTAGATAATGAGTTGTCGTCGATAGAAATTGATTTGTCATAGGCAAGCCCACAACACGAAATCATAGATCAAGTTTTGAAGAAATATGTTGGCAAGGACTGACTCAGGAATGGTCAAAATCAATGACAGATAATTTGCAGATGAATGGTTTATTTGAACTATCCTTTTCAACACATAACAACACTGCAGATGGCTTGGTGACAATTGACCCAAAGCTAATACCCAGAAACCGGCTGAAGACTTTCAATGTGGTTTGATTAATTGTTAGGCAAAGGATTTCCCAACCCATGTGGACAAAAAGTGTCGTGTTCAAGAGTGGTTAACTGAATTTTCAAAAAATTAAAATAAAACAAACAAGTCCATTTTTCTCTCTTTTCCCCAACCATTTCTGGCAAGTACCTCTTTATTTTTGACAAGCTTGAGGAGGATAAAATTTGCTTGTTTATAAGCTCATCCTTCGGATGAGTCCAATTTACTTTAAGATTCGAACCCTAAGAAGGAATGGTTCGTTCCTGTTTAGAATTGAACAGGTCCTTTACTGTTAAGTTTTAACGAGTCCAGTATAGGAGAAACTCGATGTTTTTTCAATTTTAGGGAGTCGAAAGAAAAAAACTTAAGAAGACTCCATGGGGGTAATTTTTCGTAAATTTAGTCTCTCAAGCCCGAAAAAGGATAAAAAAATGCGGGAGAGAACTCTATTGCCCATAATTAGTCAACGTATACCTTTTTCGTAAATAGTCCATTTGAGTCTGTAAAAGGAGTAAACTTATAGTGAAGGGACGATCATTCATTTACTTTAACGATTTTGAATAATCAAGTGCTCGGCAATCTTTTCATGTTTAGCGAGTCTGGAAAGGGCTTAAAAGAGAACTCCAAGTTTTCACTTTTTCGTGAATTTTTGAAACAGTCCGAAAAAGTGATAAAAGTATGCTCTTTGTTGAAAACAGTCAATTTTCTTGAAAAATCCATTTTTCTGCACAAAATCTTAAAACATTACACATACCTGTTTAAGATAAGTAAAAATTCTTTCAAAAAAAACCTTTTTAAAGTGAAAAATAAACAAATTAAAAACTCATTTATTCGAAAAAACTTATAAAAAGGACTTTCTAACCTCATTTTTACCATTTGTGTTCAGAGTGAAAAGTAAGAGCTTTGGGTAAAAAAGTTCCTGCAAATATTCTGGAAAATCTGTCCAACGAAATCGAGAACCGTCACCTCCAGGTAATCCACGACCTCTTAATCTTGCATTTCATTTGTTTTCATTTCATTTTTAGGTTTTAGATTTCATTTTCTTAAGCAAAAATATGTTGAAAAAATCGCCCGCGGGGGTCCGCAGGTGCAACACGCGGGCCCTGTGGACCCAGAATTTCTCTATATGGGAAAAATTCATGGGTCCGCACCTATTCCATGGTGCCCATGCGTATCTATGCACTGTGTATGATGTTCAGGTGCGGACCCCACGCAATTGAATTTTGAACTCAATTTTCTCAATTCCCGCCTAAAAATTTTCAAAAAATCTTGTTCTAATATGTCTTTTTATGCAATTTAGGAAATACAAGATACCTATTTGGAGGGAACGTGAGCATGAAGACATGGATGATGCCACAATGCTCCATTTTCCTACAATGCAAGCACTAAGAGCATGCAGTTTGTATAAATTTTGGGCCATTCAGGGCATGAGGGCACAGGTAGACCTCCTGACGTGGCTGGTGAACAGATGGAATGTGCAGGACCAGTGTTTCATTATTTTCTGACTGGTTTTTCCAAGAGGGGCAAACAAATTTCTCTGTTCGGGACTAGGCCAGGTGGCCAAACTGTCGCTAGTCTCCGACAAGAGTTTTGTGATGATCAGGCAGACCCTTGGGACAAACGGATTGACATAAAAAATATCATCCGTCTCGAGCTAAGAGTTATTCCATTTACTATCACTAGACTGTGTGGGAGTGCAACGTTGCATGTGGCTACCAGTTCCCAGATGCGCATTGCTGTAGACTGTTTTTGAGGATCCATTTTCAACTGGTGCAAAGCTGTGTTGGCCAACGTTAAAGGCCAACTAACCAGAGAAAAGAATGGAAAGCTAAATAACTTTGGATATGGATCTATTGTAGTCACCTTTGCTCTAGAGAGGATCCCCATGTTAGCTCCACAGAACATTCTTGTTAATGCCGGTCGACCTCGAGAACCTAGGATGGTTTGTTGGGTTGCATTGATGGCCCGTCACACTATTGAGGGCATCGAGATTGTTCGATTTCCTCCTTCATAGTTTCGTTTGCTGGAACGCCAAATTTTTTTTATAGAGGACTTTCCACATGCCGGGATAGATTTCTACGACGACCGAGAGATGGCTCTCCCAGCAGGGGAACAGTGGGATGAATCATGTAAAACTCATTTTCAACAATTTCTAATTTCTATTTTTTTGTATTTTAAACATCTCAAAACTAATAATCACAAAGTTTTAAATGCAGATGTAGGCTCATGGCGACTAGCCCATCTCCAACCTTATGAAAGGAGGCAACCAGCTGCAGCTGTACCAGCCCCAACAGGCCAATCAGCAGAGATCCTGTCCGATTTAGAGCATCACCTAGAGCGCCTGACTCTAAATATTCCAGATATGGACATAGATGATATTCCTCTCATATTACAGAGATATGTGATTGGTGTCCCAGGCCCTTTTAGGAGGTTCCTATGTAGGATGGCTCAGGCAGTGGTTTCTTATCGTGATCATCATCAGTGATAGGATGATTGTGTCATAGACTCATATTTTTGACCTTTTTTATTATCATTTTTGCCGATCATAAGGTGTTTCCAACCTATGACCGAAGACGATGTATATTTTTTGAAATACTTCTATACTATGATATATCACTATTTACCGGCTATCTGTGTACATTTTATGAATGTTGTTTAATTTACTGTTTTGATTATTGCAAATGTCGATTTATCATACTAGAAGCAACTGCATCTGCTAAAGTATTTAAATGTCTTGGAATATGCTGATATTCAATGTAACCAAATTCACGTTCCAAGAGATGAACTCTTAAAAATAACCATAGTAACATTGGATTTCTAATGGCATAAACCTTGTTAAGCTGTAATACAACAAGTTAAAAATCCAACCTAATAATCAAACTTCGAATTCCAAATGATATGGATTTAGATAATAACTCAATCACTGCACTATACTCTGCAATGTTATTCGTTGTTTGACCGAGGCTTACCCCATGCATGGATACTAACTCGTCAGAGGGTGAATAGATAACCCAAGATGCAGAAGAAATGTTCCATTTACTACGACAAGCACCATCAGCAAAACCAATGTAGGTCTGAAGAGACGTCGACATCTGAAATATCAAGAGTAAAACTCAGATAAGCAGGAATAGTGATAAAAACACACTCTAAACTAGGTATGCTTTTCTAATCTAAAACACACCAGCAGTAAAGAAATCTAATATAATAAATCTCCACACCAAATTTAAGCATAATATATTTTTATATCAAGCCCATTTCTGGGTTTATATAAAGAGACAACGTCGAAATCTATCAACTCATAGGCCCCTTTTGCTAGCTTTCGCTTAACAATGAAAGGACCATGCCACATGGGTACAAATTTTCCAGCTCCTAACTTATCGTTGGCTTGATTGTACACTAAGACTAGGTCTCCTTCTGAAAAATTATGAGGGGTAACACTTCTATCATACTGAGCTTTTATTTGTTTAACATGAGCCTCATTTGCTATTGCAGCATTTCGTCAATTATCATCTAGCTGATCCAAGTACAAAAAATGTTTCCCCTCTTCAGACGTAGCTGGGAGTAATTCTGTGGCTAATTTCAATGATGGAATTTCGCATTCAATAGGAAACATAGCTTCCAAACCATAAACGAGTTGAAAAGAAGTGAAACCAGTTGATGTTTCTACTAAGGTCCGATATGCCCAAAGTGCTGAAAATAACATGGAATGCCAATTCGACTTATGAATACCAATAATTCATCTGATCATAGTGACTAGAACTTTATTAGCCTACGGATAATAAGGAGTAGAACTATCGTGGCACAGGCCAAGTTGATCTGTCAGTTCAGTCATCATGATATTTCGAAAATGGCTTCCATGAACTGTAACAATGGCTTGAGGAACACTGAATCTAGAAATTATATGATTGAATACGAAAGTTGCAGCAGTCTTGCCATCTGCCGAAAATGTAGGCATCGCCTCGGCCCACTTAGTAAAATAATCTACTGCTAAGATGATATACGCATGCCCGCTGGCCGAGTGAGGGTTACATGTAATAAATTTAATACCCCATTTTGTGAAAGGACCGACAACAATTATAGGGTGAAGAGGAGCAGGTGGCGCACACATTTTACGATCAAAGACTTGACAATTGTGGCATTTCCGGACTGCATAGATACAATCTTTGAGTAATGATGGCTAGAAATAACCAGCGCGCAATATCTTTTGGGTTGTGGCATACCCAGACATATGAGAGCCACATGCTCTAGAATGGTAGTCATTTAAAACCTCCTCAGCTTCTTCATGAGTAAGACAACGTTAGAAAACAGAATTCGCTCCACGACGATAGAGTGTATCACCAACAATATTGTATTGTTGGGATTGGAAGTGAATTTTCCGTCACTGAGATCGTGATATTCCAGGCCAAAAATATTGGATTTGAAGATAAATGATAATATCCCCATACCATGGATCAAGTGTACTGATAAGAAACAAAGATTCATTCGCAATGGGCTGCTCTGCCACAGTTTCAGTATCAGTAGAGGGGAAATCACACATCAGTTCTGTAGAAACCAAAGATTTATTTGCCTTAGAATTTTCAAATTCCAAGTCAAATTCCTGCAGGATAACTATCCATTTGGAATACTTGCCCCCTAGAAATTGTTTGGTTAAAATGTACATCATAGGGTTACAGTCAGAAATTACTATGGTTTTACGTAATAAGATGTAGTGTCTAAATCTTTGGACAGCTTGAACAACTGCCAAGGCCAATTTCTCGACATGTGTGTATTTGATCTCAGTCGGATGCAGATTTTGACTAAGATAGTAAATAACATGTCTATTGTTGAGTTCATATTCCTGAACTAAAACCATCCCAATTGTGGAATGAGAGGCGGCGAGGTAAAAAATGTAGTCCTGGTTGTAATTGGGAGGATGCAATAACGGTTCATGGGTCAATGCATGTTTAAGTGCATTAAAATATCGATTAGCGATCTCATCCCAAAAGAATGGAATGTTTTGTTTCAAAAACTTGGTAAAACCCTTTGTTAGCTCAGCATAGTTAGGAATGAACCGACGTAAAAAAATTTATTTCCCCTACAAACTTTGGAGTTGGTGCAAAGTCGAAGGAGGAGGTAGATTGACAATAGCTTCGACCTTCGTTGGATCAACTCGAATTCCTGCTTTCGAAACAACAAATCCCAGTAAGCGACCCGATTCTACACAGAAAACACATTTGTGTGGATTCATCTAAATTCGATATTGCCTACATCTCATAAAGATAGCTCGTAAATGAGTGAGATGGTCGACCCTATGTGATGAATGAGCAGGTAAATCATCGAGATAAGGTTGCACAATGTGCTTAATTTCATGAAATGCGTAAGACATAGCCCTTTGAAAATTTACCCTAGCGTTATTTAATCCAAAGGGTAGTTTGCAATAGGCAAATGTTCCCCATGGACAAATGAAAGTTGTTTTTGGCTAATCAGTAGGAAGTATATTTATTTGATTGTAACCGGAAAAACCATCCATGAAGGAGAACATTTCACAGCCGGCACAATCATCAATTATTTGATCGATATAGGGGGTTGGATAATTGTCTTTAGGACAAGCTCGATTAATATCCCTATAGTAGATACATACTCTTATCGTTCCTTGTTTTTTGTTAATAGGAACAATATTCGATACCCAATCCGTTAACGGGATTGGATAAATGAAACCTGCATGAAGTAATTTTTCAACTTCGGCTTTGATAGCAGCAGCTTTTATAGGATGTATTTGACATAAATGTTGACGGATAGGTTTGGCATCTGGGTAGGTCTTGATTTCATGTATGACAATTGACGGATTGATTCCTGGAATTTATTCATATGACCAGGCAAACACATCATGGAATTCTTGAAATAGGGCTTTATAAGTTTGAATTTCATCTTCTGTACAGTAAGAACCTATATGAATGTTTTCAATTATTCTTGGCTTCACTGAAATGTCAATTGGCATCGTTTGAGAGATATTTTCCAAATTTAATTCAGAATCTAGATTTTGCAATGGATTCTGTGGTTCTTTGACATATTCAGAAATAAAAATAGAAGCGAAATCATCTTCAAAATGATCTAGCTCAGGTAAAAACGAAGATCGGTGATGCAGATCTTGCCATGGTAAATCATCAACACACAAAAGTTAACAAATTTGCTCATCAATATGAACAATATCGGGAAATGTCGTTGTGGCTGAACTAGATATAGAAAGTGATTCCTCATGGATCCCATTCATTGGATCAGTTTTGGTTGAAGAAGGGTCAGAAAGTGACTGTACAGCCTGATATGCAATTTCAAATAGACTCAAAGGCATCATGCCATCAAATGAATCTAACTCGGAGTCAAAAGGTACGATCCAAGGATCATCAAACATAATAGTATCTGATGAAATCATATGAATAGTTGCGATAGAAGGTGATACGTTAGGAGGAGGAAAGGAAAAATTTCCTAGTAAACCTGAATCTTTAATCAAACCTACTCCAACATCCTTGTAAGGGATAGCCGCTTTACCAACGTGCTGGATTGTTTCTGTAGAGACTGGATCGGAAGAAAAATAAGTTAACTAATCTATTGTAATGATATTTCCTTGATGTGGGAATTTTATAAGCCGAAAGACCGAAGAAACAAGAATAGTCATAGCAAAAGACCAACTACGACCCAGAAGAAGGTTGTAATCTAGAGGGGCATCAACCACTTCCACATCTAGATTGACGGTTTTACCTTCGACCCCTATGGGTAAATCCTGCAAAATACCAAAAGGGTGGAAACCTCGGCCATCAAAAGCCTTTAGAATTGTCAGAGACTAATTGAGTGTAGGAGAACCAAGTGATTTCCAACACTAGATCGACATAATACACGTTGAAGCTCCCTCATCAGTCACAGTCTGAAAGATCGGTCTATTTTTTACTAACACTGGAATCTAGAAAGCCATTTGGTGAGGTAGACGAGGTGTACTATTCTCTAAATCGAATATTATTAGGTTAGAATCGTGAACATCGACAACTCCTATGGCAGAAAAAAGTAATTTACGCTGTGCTGGGCATGATTGCAGCACTTCCAAAGCTGACATTGCTGAAGGACAAATAGCTAAGTCCTCAACAATGTTGTAATTCTAAGCAGCTCTCGCATGTGGATTGAAAGATGATTTACGAAGAACACCTTTAGCAGGTGGTTTGATTACTAAGTCTGGATTGGGTTTCTCGATCTGTAGCAGATCAGAAACTGGAGGAGGTGTAGTTGATGTGTCTGAATTATAATATTCTGCTTCTTTACCACCAACAGGATTCTTACTACCATAATCGTGCGATCACATCGCAATCCTAATATGAGACATCATCATAATAGGTTATTCAGAGGCATTCGAGGTGGAACCAATCATCTTACTGTCTTGAGTTGGAAAAGGATCTTTCAAGACAGTAGGTTGTTGAGAACCTTTAACTAATTTCGCAACCTCCACTCGATGCGGGCATTCTTTAGTAAAATGATCCTCGTCGCAAATGAAACAAGGATAGCGAGGCTTACGTTTTTCATCATTAGATTTAGTTTTATCAGTTTTCTCTTTTGAATTATTTTTGTTTTTATTCTTCCCTTTCTTTTTACCACCGGATTTAGATTTGGCCATATATGTCTCTACGACATGAATGTCGACAGAAATTTCGGGGGAAGATTCTTCTTTCGGGGAATCAGGTAAAGTTATAATAGGAGAAGATTTCTTCGAAGATTTCTTCTTGCTTTTAGTATTGACTGTACCAATCATACCATCAGTGGCATGAGACCCTGAAGGAGCTGCAGTTATTTGACCTTGTTTTGGAAGATCGTGGATTTTTTCATGTAAAGTACCTGACTGCGTATAGATGAGGTCAAGGTACTGAGCTTGGGCAATCACTTGCTCCTCAGTAACAACTCCAGCCTTAGCTACATCTTCAGTGATTTTGGGTAACAATGATTTAACAAACCATTCCGCCAAAATTTGATTCGGACTGTAAAATTTCACCAAATGCCTTCTATGTCACCATTCATGAATATGATCAGAAATATATGTGGACATGGATTGATTTAGTGAAGTTAATAGTTCCGTGCCATTGTCATATCTGATAGGCAACTGAAAGTGAGTCAAGAAGGCAGTTGCTAACTAACTGAAATTATTAAAAGAGCCTCGTGGTAACTCAATGTACCATTTGGCGGCAAGACCAATAAGAGTTCTTTGGAAAAGACGTAAGTGAATCGAATCATCAATTATTGAATTAGACACACACCAGAGGTGATAAGTCATAATGTGATTTGATGGATCCTCTCTTGACTTACCTTCAAATTTTGGTATATCACTGGGCAAGTTATGTGGCATTGGCGGCCAGTACAGATAATAGAAAATTGGATCTTTAGTAAAGCATGTCAAATCAGGTAAATTCAAAGTTGCAATAAATGGTAACTGACGGTTAGGGTCACGAAAACCTTGAGTAGCCAAAGCAGTTGTGGGAGGAGGATACCCAGGATAACTGGGAATCAGATTTGCATTAGGAATTGTGTAACCTCCCAGGTAACCAAGATTAACCGGACCAAACTGGGGTTGTTGAGGCTATTGATAAGTATAGCCAAGGTACGGTTGATACTGATAATTTGGAAGTTTTGAAAAGGGACCAAATTGAGGTTGTCCCAGGTACAGTTGATACATGAATTGTGGTTGAATTGTGATAAATGTACTTGTACCAGCTTGTCCCGCAGGCATCTGAACCGAAGTCTGAACTGAAGGTCCTGACTAGGGTATTGAGACTTGAGGGATTTGAACGAATGAAGGGATAGAAGAACTTGGAGCTACAGATACTCCAAAAATAGGTGTTATAGGTTGAACAGACGTTGTAGCAGTTGCAGCAATTTGAGTCAGAGTTTGAGGTGTACTAGGCCCAGACTGCTGAACAAAACCAGTCACAGGAGTTTGAATAGTAGGTTGGACAGGTTGCTGGGTTGGAACAGAAACCAAAGGCTATCTAGATTGAGAAGAAAACTACACATTAGGCTGCAGAGGCTGTTGATATTGGGATGGATCCCACACCATGCTCATTCCAGGGTATTGTCCCGTAGAAGGTTGAACGTAAGGACCATAGCCTGGTTTAATGTAGGGTTGATAAGTACGTGGTTAATTTCTGGCTCCTTCTACAGATGATGGACCAGAAGGCGGTTGGAAACCTTGAATTGGGTATTGACCTTGAGGTTGATAACCCTGAGGCGCGTACTGAAGCTGCGGTTGATAAGGACCCTGAGGAGCATATTGATTTTGGGGTTGACCTTCGGGTATGTACTTTCCTTGAGGTTGTCCTCCAAAATAATATGATTCCATAGTTTGTCCTGGGAAAAAGCTACCTTGAGATTGCCCCCCAGGTGGTATTCGACTGCCTGAAGGTTGCCCCCAGGTGGTAATTGACTACCTTGAGGTTGCCCCCAGGCGGTAACTGACTTCCCTGAAATTGTCCTCCAAGCGGTAACTGACTTTCTTGAGGTCGAGGATTCGGAATATTACCAGACATCATAAATATTTTCTCTGTGTTCGACGTTTCAGTTTTAATTCAATTAAGACCAGATGATAATACCTGTTCAATCGGTTGAGGAGGTGGTCCAGAGAAAGTACCAGAAAAAGCTAGATATTCCAAAGGAATAGAAGGACCACCTTGTAAAAATGATTTCGGTGCCTGGGAAAACATAGATGACTCTCCTGCCATGATGGGTGAAGGATAGTAACCTTTGGGCGTAGGATGAAATGGAATTCGAGGTGGAGAAAAACCAAGACCTGGGTTCTCTAAAAATTTTGTCAAAGATAGATACCAAGCGTCAGTTTGAATAGGGCTGTAGAAAATAGATTCACGCTCCCTAAGATTTAAAAACTGAGGGGATTTCGGAAGAGATAACTCTTCGCCTGGACTAGTAAGCTCTTCAATAGAAATGAGGCAAGATGGAAGATCTTCAGTAACAATATTTCTTGCCCTAGGTGAACCAAGATCACTAGAAGTTAGTGTAATAAATCCTGAGGATGTTTCCAAAACAGAAGGTTTAGCTTCAGGCTCGGAAATTTCAGGATCGTTAGCTAGTTCACTGGAAGGAGAAATGCTACCAGTAACTTCAAAAACTGAAATTGGTTCAGAAATATGTTCTGTCGTGGGTATTTGATGATCAGGATGAACCACTATAGATGAATTTCCAATTTTTGTTGATCTAATTCTACCGCTACTAGATGAGACTAGAGCACACATCCCTTCAAGTTGTTACTGACGATATTCAGGGGGTTTCCCTTGAAGTATCTAGGATTATCTCGGCAATTCCGCCACGATTAAATATTAAATCAATCACACGCAAACAAATAAAATTTCAATGAAAATACCTAAAGTCTCTAAAGAAACAAATAGCTGAATCACACGCTTAAAAATATAAGAGTTCAAACCACACACAAACAATAACTCCCCGTACTAAAAACACTAGTTGGTGATGAAATCCATCTTAGTAGAAATTTAATACAGAAAGGGCGGTTGGAACAGTTACCCCGACAACCTACTTAATGAAATAGACTGACACAAGTTTCTTCACAAAACCATCTCATGTGAAGAGAACCCCCGAGAGAGTCCAAGTGAGTCTATTCAACATCTGCTCCAGGTACAGTGAGATCTTTCTTTCACCGTCACCTTAGGAAATAATCTTAAGTTTATGGACACTAAGGTTACCAACAGTAACAAATACAACTGGGGGAACAGTCTATGATCTGATCCCACGCGCAAGGGACGAGTAACTAAGCTCAATCCCCTTGAAGGTTCCTCGACATGGTCAATCCGAGGTTTACCGACAAGTGACCCCAGGATCCTCGACAATGGTTAATCTGAGGTTTACCGTTTGTAATGCGCGTAGAATCTTCTATCTTTCCCAATGAAATAGAATTGATTGTCTCAAAGGTTCGGACATGATCTCATGATTAACTCCTTTAAGAGAAGCTTCCCAGATTGTACCAATTACAATTGGATTTATTTCCTACCGCAAGATTTATCTACTTGTTTGTTTTTACTATCTTGGAGAGTTAATTACTCCCTACTCCAAGATACTAGCCTAAGCTATGTTGGTGATAAGAGTCCTAGAAATAAAAAGATTACTAGATGAATTTTAATTAAGCGTTACTTTTATGAGCTGTTCTTTAAGTCAATAGGTACGGAAATGAAAATTTGATGGTGTGAAGACTCGACTTCCAAAAACACTAAAAATGCACCTAAAAGTTATAATCAATTCGTTTTCTTTCAATGAAATTCTAGCTAAAGAAAGAGTTCGAGAATGAAATTCTTTTAAGAGACAATTCTTTCTTCAAACATAAGAATAACTAAAAGAAAATATTTTTGTCTTTTCCAAAAATAACTCAAAATGAGACAAATTATCAAAGCTCACAATAAAATCCTTTTGTTTTCAAAACTTAAAACTACAAAATCAATTTTCCTTCAAAAGAAATCTACAAATTTTAAAAGCACTCAAAACTACAAAACAAATTTTGAGATCTACAAACTTTAAAAATCTAATTGAATAAAAGCTTTAATATTGTTCAAGAATGTTTTACTTAGTTGTTCAACAAATTAAGGATCTATTTTTCCAAAATAACAAACAAATTAAAAACACTCAGATATGTTTTATCTATAAAAATGAAATTCAAAACCTATAACAAAGTTTTTTTTGAAGATTTGCAAAGAAACAAATAGATCTATTTCTCAATAAAGGATGGATTTCACAATCAAGTCAGACTCAAAAAAAAGGAAAAATACCAATGTAATCTGAGGTATTTCAAACTGCCAATACTTCAAATCACTACAAAGACCAAGAGAAAAGCAATCCAAAATGCAAAACTTCTAGAAAATCATCAAAACACAAATACTGCTGGAATTCATTCACAAAAGGCTTTTGACAGAAATAATGTCAATCTGGGAAGATACTTAAAACTCTAAATCAAACTAAAGATAAACTGAAAAAAGAAATCTAGAGTTTTTCAAAATTTTAACAGGGTCCGCAGTCTCCCAGAAGTAACAGGTGTGGTCCCGCACTGTTTACTCAAGGAAAGTGCGAAACTTCCCGCACTGTGCAAAAGAACAAAGTGTGGTCCCCAGAAAAGTTCAAGAAAAACATAAAAAGATTTCAAAATTTTCAAAAACAGAGAAAACCTAAGTTACCCAAGCATATATCCATCAATCAAAAACCAAGAAAAACTTTTCATCAAATAAAAATAAAAGAGAACCAAAAACAACAAGTTCTTTCCCCAATGGAGTCGCCAAATTGTTGAGCGGATTAATCAATCTTGTGGACAAGATTGATCTCCCTAGTACCAAAAGGTAATCTAGCAACAAACATCCAAATAAACGTATCTTTCTCGAAACATATATGATTTATAAAAGAATGCTATAGAGGTGTTTAATAACTTACCGAAGATCCAATGCTCGTTTGAAGTCATTGTCCCTCGTGCACTTGAAGGAGTTGTCTTTGCAAACCTGCAGTCACAAAAAAGAAAACATTAAATAGCACCTGTATAGTAAACATCATAAATCATGCTTATCATGGTGATCAAGGAATCCATGAAATAAACATTTAACTCACAACTTATGATAAAAATGAATTCATTTGTATTAACTTTGAAAGAAGGAAAACCTGACAACCTTAGTCTTGATGTTGAACAGGCCTTCCCGGGGTTCGAAGCAGGAATCTCCTCTACTTTGATAAGCTCTGCACTCCTCCAACTAAGACATATAGAGGTATGTGATCTCTCCTCACAAAAATCTCAGTCAAATGAGTTTGAATCCCAACAGCACTTAACCTCAAATAATTCTAAAGCTTGAACTCCCTTTGAGGCTACCCAATGTCTCTTTTTATAGTGGAAAAGAGGAGGTTTCAGTTCCAACTATGAAGGGATAGAATCCTTCTTCAAAGGGATAATCTCCTCACATCAAGGGGTTAGCTCCATAAGGTAAGGGATAAATGAACCTCAAAAGAGCGGTTCTGCCACCGCAAGATTCTTTCTAGAGGCTTCTAGAATTTACTGAAAGTGAGCTTTTCTTAGTTTACTTGTGCCTTTTTAATCTTTACAGGGGTCCAAACCCATAACATAGAGAAAGTGCATTTAGGTATGCAGGATTCATGAACATTAGGTGCGGGACCACAGGCAAGATACAGAGAAAGTGCGATACCAAAGTTAAGGATATTTTTAGGAACTTTTCTCTTATTTTCAAGGCTTGACATGAGAAACTGATATGTTCGACTTGCAAAGGAGGAAGTATGAGTGATAATGAGCTCATACACATAGCAGAATGTTAGGATGACAATTTTCAGTACAAAAACCATACAAATGTATTTTTTTCTAAATGTAAAGTTGCAATGCCTACCTTTTGTGTGTTTTGCACATTATGGAGATCAAAATATTGCTCCATCTGTAGTATCCATGTTACAGGATCCTTTCCATCAAACTTCCTCATATCCATTTTTGGAATATGGTGGTTCTTCCCACCAACATTAGAGTTCATGAAATCACGATTAACATTTATTTTTTTCTCATCATGAGTTTCCTCTACTATCTTTTCACCATTAGGAAAAATTTCTTGTATCAACTTTGTCAAACCTTCCATGTTTGCTTTTAGATCATTCTTCATGTTTTCCATGTTGTCTTTCATTTTTTCTTCCATGTCATCCATCTTAGCTTCCATGCCAGCTTCCATGCCATCCATATTAGCTTCCATGCCTTTCTTCAAACCATCCATCTTCGCTTCTATGCCTTTCTTCAAAACTTCCATTTCATTTTTTTTTGCTCTTTGCGAGAGCGAAATTTTGTGCAATTGCTCTTGTAATTTTGATAGATCATGTTGCAATTCTTCATCTTCATGAGTCATAGTAGAGTCTTCTGAAGGCTTAATAGGTGTTGAATTATTTTTATAGGGCATTTTTTAGAACCCAATACTGATATCTATTCTACAATATGCCCTTGGAATCAATTCAAATTGATTCTTCAAACAAGACTTATGTAATTCGGAAAACATTACCCGCCTTTTTCTTGCTTTTGAAGAGCTCGGTATTTAAATTGGATTAAATCTGTGGTTACAACTCTTAAATATCTGAAATTTGGCACTCAGGTAGCCTTTTGAATCCTCTTTTGAATGCCATAGGTCTGAGCTAATTTGGATTCTTCAAGACAAAGTTATATCCAATCTCTCACAATGACCTAATTATGGACGGTTTCGGTAGATCGAACTTGTATGACTTACCTCGTGTCACTGTTTATTCTTTTAGCTCTAAAATTGATAGCAAAGAAACTGCAATCCGTGTACTTGTGACCACTTTTTATGGCACTCCAATCCGATGCTTAGAGAGAGAGTTGTGAAGATTTTCCCACGATCACCTCTTTGAGATGAAATTCAGGAGCCTGAAAAAGCACTACCTTCCACAGATCATATCCCCGAAAATATTGTGATCCAAGCTCTAAAATTTTGGGACGAGTTTCCTCAGGATTTCAGCTTCGTGCCCTAAAAATTTCCGATTCTGAACCTTCATAGAAAAAAATTTATAGCACAAATTCCACGATGAACTGTTTAGATTAAATTTAGGATCTTACAAAAATACCTAACTTCCACAGATCGTATCTCTACAAATATTGCGAACCAAGCTCTGAAATTTTGCGAGGATGTTCCTCCGGATTTTGGCTTCACACCCTACATATTTCAGCTTTTGAAACTTCGTAGAAAAAATTTATATTGAAAATTCCATGATGACCTATTTGGAGCAGTGAAACCCTAGAATCCAAAGCTCTAATACCAAATGTTGTGAAACTAGTTCCAAAAAGAGAATAAAAGAGATATCAATGCCTTAGAAATAATCCACTTCGATGGGGCAACCTCCAATACATTACATGAATGAAAAATCCTTGGATGATACAAATTAAAAAACCTCCTTTCTCTATATAGGAGTCCATGGGGCCACAATGTAATCCTAGTGGGGCCACAATATAATCCTAGTCGACCTAACAATAATAATTTAAGGGCACAATAATAACAATGTGGGGGTTACAGGGGTACAATAATAAAAATAAGGGGGTTACACTAACAACAATAAGGGACTATATTAGTAATATAGGGACCTAACAGAGAGACATCGTTAGGTTGCAAGCCTACCATAAGTAACCGATTCGGCCGCCTTGTGGACGTGATACACAAAACACAACATTCGGGGTGATCAGCTGTAGTATGTGTTAGTTACCTGTAATTTTTCAGATTGGCAAGACCAAATTGAACAAGGGTAACATCAAACAAATATTTGGAGCCCTAGGACCTATCGCTCTTGGACTCAGAGAGGGCTCTCTCTATATTTGTGTGAAATATGTAACTTGTATGATTTTAGGGTTTTGATTTTAGGCTAGTTATAAGGATAGGGTTTGTTTGTTTGTTTTTTTGGTTGGGTAGGTTGTCAAGTAGAATAGATAGAGTAAGAGAGATTCATACCATTGGGCTATGGAGTCTGCAAAAGGTCTTGAAAAGTACAACAATGGTCAAGGGTGTTTTCTGGGGCAAGTTAACAAGGCCAAATGGATCTAAATATGTTTAGTGAGTGTGAAATGAACATGAAGTTGTGATTTTAGTAAGTCTTAAAGGGAAATTAAGGATCCTTTAATATACTTCAAACAAGAAAATATTTCAGGATGATAGCATATTAAAACTGAAAAGCAGCTAAGGATTCTTCAACTAGACTTCACTAAACAAACCTCGAAACAACAAACAAGTAATCCTAGAGAGCATTTAAGAATTATCTAAATATTACTTTCAGACAAAGAGATCATTTAAGACAAAATTTCAGTGAAACTAAATAGCATTTACGGATTATTTAATCAAACTTCAAAGAAGAAAACATTAAGATAAAAGGATGCAGACAAAAGTAGGGTGCCAAGATAGCATATCCAACTCTTAAATTTATGTCCTAGTATCGGAGAAAACATGAACATAATGTAAACAAAGGAAAATATTAACAAGAGTGTAATAACATCACCATCTAACAAAGTTCATGAATCCTAGGAATGTGTTGGTTCCATTGATATTCAGTCCAAAAATATCTACAAGGCTCCAAAGCCAAACTTCATCAAAAACTCAAAGTCTATTTTCAGCTCAACAATCAACCAACCATTAAAATGAGGCCCTCATGATGTATTTAACTTGAAAAGGAGGAAAAAAACCCTAGCTAGGGTTCCAAAATGTCATTAACTACATCATAAATGCATTTTACCATTGTGACCATGCAAGGCCCAAGGCACAAATATCCTATCTCAAATAAATGCAAAAATAAATGCTAACATAACTCATCGGCTAAATCTGGATTGATTTGCCTAAAAAACGCTCAAAATATATTTTTCATTAACTCCAAGTGTCTTTTGTTGAATTTCTGGGAAGCATGCAATGCCAAGGCCAAGGGCGCAGCGCAAACACTGGGAAAATAGTCTGTTTTGCAGCTAAGATTTGGAGGCCTTCCAGGTGTCCAAATGAGCTCCATGATAGTGCATTGGAAATCTTGTCCTATGTAGTTTCCAAATATAAATTTGATTTTCCATTTGGTGTCCATTTTCCTGTCCAAAAATCCATTCTCCCGAGACTAGAAAGGGTGCAGTGCCAAGCCTAAAAACATGGTAGAAAGGTGGTTTTTTGCTTGTTTTTGGTACTTTTAGAGGACCAATTCCGCTCCAAATGACCTAAAATTTTGTGTGGGTGATGTAATTGGCCTGTTGAACACAAAAATGAAACTTTTTCCTCATTGGGTGCCCCAAAAAAGAGTGTTGCGCCAGTGGTGCTGTGCCTTTGGCCCTTCAAAACAATCAAAATTTTAAAATCTTTAAAAATGTGCTTAAATTTGGATTTGTCTTTCTGGTCATGTCTTGGATGCTTGTAGGGATGCATCAGCAAGAATTTCAAGTTTTTATTTTTCCTTTTCCTCCTTTAGGGATTGAATCTTTGCAAGGTCTCTTTTGAGCTTGGCCCTTGCAATCTTGTTTCTTAAGGCATAATTCCTTGCCATCTTCCTTTGCAATTCAAGGACTATCTTCATCTTCTCCAGTTGATCCTCTAAGTGTACATTAGCCCTCTCTAACAAATATTACATATAATAATATATTTCCATGGCAAGCAGCTCACTCGGCGTGAGTTTCTTTGCCAATGTTGTCTCTTGCTCCCTTTCTCTGGCTAAGGATTTTCATAAACCAATTGTTCTTGGCCTTTTCCTAGGAAGTTGTTATTCATATTCTTAAGTGTCATCATGAGTGCCCAAGAACTCATATAGCTTTGCCTTGGCTCTTCCAAACTCTTTTTGAAATCTGATAGATTTGATCTCATAGATGGCTCTTTCTGCCTCCTGCTGCTTGTTTTCAACCTCAAAGAAGTTGATCACATTCTTGGCGCTACCTAGATTGGCTTGCAAATATTTAATCTAAGCATCCTTGCTTTGAAGAAACATAATTATGATCATTGCCTCATTCTCATCATCACTGTCAAGGTGAATGAGTTGAAACTCTTGTTCAGTCTCATGTTTGTCTTCCTCTTCTTCATCAATGAACTTTTCCTTACCTTTTTCAAGCGGCTTAGTTGATGTAGAAGGCATGGCCCCTTGCCTCTTAAGGGTCGAAAACACATGCCTATTTCCCCTTTGGTAGGTCAAAGGAAAAAGCTCAATGTTACTAATCATAGTGCCATTTGTCTCACTCCCATCATCACTGCTCTCATGGCTGCCATCATTACTGTTCTCATGGCTCCTTGACCCACTTCCATCATCCTCACTGATCTCTTGGTTGCCATCATTACTGCTCTCATGGCTCTTTGACCCACTGCCATCATCCTCACTGATCTCTCCCTCATTTCCATCTTCTTCACTGATATGTGCCTCATCACTATTTGCCTCACTGCCCTGTGCCTTATCACTATTTGCCTCACTGCCCTCACTGCTCTTTTCCTCAATATTTTATTTCTCATTGTTTTCTTCCTCATTATAATTTTCCTCACTAACATTTGCCTCATTATTATGTGCATCACTACCCTCACTGCTCTTTTCTTCACAAATTCATTCCTAATTGTTTGATTGCTCATTGCCATATCCCTCACTATTTGATGCATTAGTACCACGAGATGATGGTGATGGATTGTGAGAGGGCGATGAAGGAGGATTATCCTAAGGTGAAGGTATGTGAGTGAGAGGTGATAGTGAAAGGTCATCATGGGGTGAAGGAATGTGAGTTGATGGTGAAGCATGAGTAGTGGGGTGTGATGGTGAAGGAGGAATGGGAGGATGAAAAGATGAAGGCATATCTTGTTGAGGATGGGGTTGTGGAGTAGTAAACACTTCATTGTCAATGAAGGTCTCCCATGGAATACCTTTCTGCTATAATTGGTGCATAACAACCATTTTAATGAGTGAGTGATGGAAGAGGCTTTGCATCTGCTAAGGGAAATCTCTCTTTTGTACTATATAGGCCATTTTTTCAATGCTTATATAGAGGTAATAGGGTATATGAAGCATCCTCACTCTAGTAAAGAGCATAAGCAACCTGATATGGTAGGAGTAAAGATGGGAGAACCTTCTCTCACATGTAAAATACTTCATGATTATTCCCATCATAGGTGCATAGGTGAGAGAAAGGAAAGATGGATTTATTGTGGTCTTTGTACCTAGGTTTTAAATATGGCTCATAGTAGCTCATGTCTAGGTTTTCCTGCTTGAACCATTTCTCCCCTACACTAGGTATGCCTATGGAATAGGAAATAGCATCTATAGATAGCTCAAAAGTGACCCCTGCAAGGTTAAATTGTTTTTCATGCAAGATAATGATAAATAATCTAGTTAGTAGAGGGTGGTTTTGCACCTATTGTGCCTTTTCACAAAAATCAAAGCATCCTTCATGCTTGAAACATGAAACAGTTAGGGGAGATGCCATTATCTCTCTTGTGTTTGGGGGTTCAAATATGTTGATCTTTCCAACTTTGTTCTCATGCCTCCTTGGCATTTGGCCTTCTCCTCCACTACCACTGTCTTCTTACATTGTGAACTCTACCTTTAAGAAAACTTAGGACTACAAATGGAAATGAGATGAAGGGATGGTGATGAAAAAGTTAGCTCTGCAAGTGAATGAGATGAGTGAGTGAGGGTATAGGTGTATGAGAATGAATGAGATGCTAATTAACTCAATGAAAACCCTTTTTTGGCATGTTTAAACTTTGTTTTGAAACACTCTTGGGTTGGTGTGAAATTGAGATGAAGGAGGGTAGTGGAATGGAAGCCTTTGCAATGTAGGGGGTGAATGAATGAGTGTTATGACTAGATTGGATAAATGAAAACCCCTAAACCAATGTAAGCACCCTTGTTTTGAATAATACTTCTTTATAGGCAGATGGAAAGAGTTTTAAACAGTGATTTCAAGCATGAATTTTAGGGTTTCTTTGAGGGTTTCAACTTATTTAAATTACAAACCATCAAAAAACATGAAGATGAGTGTATGTGATGGTACTTACCCTTAGGAATGCTCGAATATCCCTTGGTAGAGGTTTGGAAGAAACTTCAGGTGTTTTGAGTGGTTAAAGCACTTGGAGGACCCTCCTGGCCAAGCGTGCAATGCCTAAGCCAAGGTCACATTGCTCAATCCTAGGCACGCAATGCCAAGGTTTTCTTCAATCGGGCTATTGGGTAAGGGAGCGACGCCTTCCCCAGTGCGCAGTGCTTGCCTCCAGACATGTAGCACCAATGTATTTTGTATGGGGAGAATTTTCCAAACACGTGGTGCCAGTTTCTAGGGGCGCAGCGCTAGAAGACTTTGCCCAATTTTTGGCATGGAAACTCCAAAATTATTCACTCTTGAATGCTCTGAGGGTTTTTTCAAGGAAACAGGGATTTTTTTGGAATAAAAAATGATCTTTTATAGGCTTGGGATTTATATTTAACTTTGCAAACCCACTTTCCTAATGTTTTAATCCTTTTTCTCTCTTTCACTGATATTCTTTGACTTTTTTCTTGTAGGTGACAAAAAACACTAACTTGGCTTTCCCATTTGCTCCCTGAGGCATAAAAGTTAATTTTGACACCCTTTTGACTTAGCCACATAGCAACTTCCTCAAATTCTTGTGTAATTTCCACTATGAAACTTAACTTAACCTTTTCACCTTTTCTCACTAACCTTTTTACACTGTTTGCATGTAGGTGACTGAAATGATGAATTTGACTCTCTTTTTGCTCATTGATGCAAAAAAAGTTGATTTTGACAAATTTTATGGATATATTACACATGATAAAATCTTCAAAACTTTCTGTGGTTTCCATAAAAATACACGACTTATCTTTTTTCACCTTGGCTGGCAGTTTGCTGGAGTTGTGAAATTGGTTTTCCTTTTGATCCTAAAGATTTGAAATACTTATTTTTACAAAAAAATAGCCTCAAAATCCTCTTTTGATTATTTATGCAGGATAAAATAATTTTGACAAGTTTGGGATCCGATCAAACAATGACATCTTCAAAAAAAAAAATTGCTTTCATCAGGTAGTTCAACTATGTTTTTTACCTTCTTTGGCCACTTTCCCAAAACCCTAGGTATCTAGAGTGCTTTAATACAATCATTAGTGTTGTATTCTAAGTTTTCTATATCCCTTTAAATTTCATTCATTTCTATCCAGTTCACCTCACCTTTTTCCCTTTTTCATTACTAGTCTCTAATGTACTTTCTTCATGCTTGGTTTTGTGTGCCTCCTCTAGGTAATTTCTGCCATTTGATCACTGTTTGGTACCTTTTTGGAACATTAAGCTCAAAAACCCTAATCATATATAAGAACAAATGTCCCCTCTTCTCCTTGCTGGGAGTTTTCTTCATTGAGGAATAGACCACCTACCTTACTAGTACTTTCTGATGATAGACCTTTTAACACTCCTGCAGCAGTGCCAAAGTTTGTCCATTTTCCTCATGTGCAGACTCTGAACCGAAGGATAGTCTTATTTGGAAAATCTTGAGTTATTTCTTGAATAACTGTTTGTTGAACTTCTATTACATCTCAGCCAACTTCTAGCAAAGGAAAAACAGTGTTTGGAACACCAATGATGACCTTAAAACATGTGAAACCCTAATTGACCTAGTGGGGGGGTTCTTTGACCTGACCTTGACTGAAAATTGGCTTGGAGGCTTCAAGTGAAAATAGAGTATTTGTCAAAGTGTTGTATTGAAGATCCAAAATCCAATGTACTTGATTTATCTAAAGAGCCTACAAAGATGGTTTTGAGACCATCAATGCTTGAGGGACCTCGGGAACGTGGGAAAAAATTAGCTATAGGAAACCCTAGAGGGAAAGTGGAGTTATGGGAAAGGGAAAAAAAATTAATGAGGTCATAGGCAGGAAAGAAGGATGGAGATGATAAGAATAATCCCATAAGGAGTTTTTCAAGAATGACAGGGTGACCATGAAATGGTAAGATTGACATAATAGTGAAAAAATTTCTATAAGGATAATGAAGGCAGTGAAATTTCTGAAACTCATAATGTTCAAAGAATGTTGTTTTCAAAAATATAGGACCAATCTATATTCATCTACAAATAGTGAAAAATATTGATGACTAACAGTGGCTCCACTTAGGGAGAGAAACTCCTTTTTTAGGAGGTGTCCAGAACCTCAGAGTTCAGATCTCTGAGTTTTGAAGATCAGTACCTTACCTGTACTTGGAAGATCCCTCTTCCTTCATTTTTTGATTTTACTCCTGTTCTTTGAAGCTATGATCTCAAAAATATGAAAATACATGATTGCTTCAATATTAGCTCTACCTACCCATCATACTTTTCCTAACATGTTTTCTTCTTCTAGGTGCATTTGGATTGGCAAACCCTTGACATATTTTTTTCTTTTGAAAGCATAAAAACTATCTACTTCTACCCTTATCACTTCCAATAGCTAAGATTAGAATGATCAACTCTTTTATTCTCTACCTATTCTACTTATCTATCAAGATTAAGTTGTTTGATAGATTTTTATTCTCTAAGCTAATAACATGAAATTTAAAACATGATCAAATGAGGTTTAAGCAATCAGATTTGTCATGGGCTGTGGAATTTTGGACAAGCTACACACAGACTTTATTTTTGTACAAGAAAAAACTAGAAAACATGAGGGTTGTGATTTAGAATTGGTTATTCATCCCTCTCTTTCTCTTTTGGTTCAGATCTGAGCATTGAAACAAAATATCTTTTCCTAATCCAATCTACTTGCAAGCCAAGTTTACATGGTTTCAAAAATCTTCATTCACTAACCTATCAGCATATATTTAAAACATGTTCAATCATAATTAGGCTAAATGACTGAACAAGACTTTCTTTTTTCAAAGGTAGTGGCATTTAGGCTTGCACACTTTCAGCAATACTCTTTTTTGGTATGGGGCTATACCTATTCTTTAAACCTACCCTCTTTTTCCTCTTTTCTTTGTTTTTGTGTTTCATTTTTTTGATCTTTCATCATGCAATGTTATGTACAATGAATGAAAGCTTCAAAGTAGGAGTTTCAAAAAAAATATTTCTTGAGTATCCTACCATTTACAGGACCTCCAAATAGCTATGTTCCATCTAGTTCTTGTAGGAATAATGCATTGTTACCTCTAACTAAATGGATGATGTATGGACCCTTCCATATATTGTCAAATTTTCCATGATTTCCTTTGTCCTCTCTTCTTGAATCCCACTTCAACACTTTGTCTCCAATCTGGAAATCATTAGCCTTGGTTCTTCTGTCAAAGATCTTCCAGATGTTCTCTTGCATTGCTTGTGTTATGTTGTAAACTTATTCTGTCGATTGCTACAAATGAATGGTTTGGTTTAGCCTCCTTTGCATATCATTCTCTTCTGATTGTTCCTCTTGAAGGAGCTTCATCATTGGAACTCCCAAGGATTCTGGGAAAACTGCATCCATGCCATACACTAGTTGATAGGGAGACATATTGATTGATTTATTGCTTGTCAATCTGTCAGCCCATAGTGCATGCACCAATTTTCTATGCCATGAATTTTGGTTCTCTTCCAACATCTTCTTAATGATGCTCACCAAACTTTTGTTAGAGGATTCAGCCAGCCCATTACCTTGAGGGTAATAAGTTGTCAAATTCCCTATCGTGATGTGATACTTGTAGATAAATTCCACCATTCTCTTGGACTTAAATGCAACAGCATTACCGGAGATGATTTTTCTTGGACAACCAAACCTCAACAAGATATTGGTTTCAAGTAATTTGATGATGACTGAGTCATTTCGATTCCTATAAGGGATGGCTTCTATCCATTTGGTGAAATAGTCAGTTGCAGTGAGGATCCATTTGTGTTGGGCAGATGAAGCAGGCTGGATTTCTCCAATGAAGTCCAAACCCCATTGTTGAAAAGGAGTTTCAACACTGATAGGATGAAAAGGCAAAGGAAATATTTTTCTCTTTCCATCAAATATTTGGCATTTATGGCAAGTCATTACTCACTTGTGGATATCAGGGAAAAGGGTGTGCCAATAGAAACTAGCTCTAAGGATTTTTTTGGCAGTGGTTTTCCAGTAGAGATGACCTCCACACTCTCCTTCAAGAGACTCATGCACGATTATATCTACATCATCTTCAAGTAAAATTTTTAGCAAGATACCAACATAATTTTTCCAATATAAATCTTTGTCTAGAATGAAGAAATTTACAACCTTTAATTTCAAGAATCTAGCTTTTGCTTTGGAAAAAGAAGGAGGATCATTTAGATTAAAAAGCACATATAATATATCAACATACCAGAGTGAGTTCATAAATGCTTCTTCAATGGGTGGAATCACCAGTTCCTCTTGTTGATCCAAGGAATGATTCATGTTTATGTCTAGTGATTGAAAGTTTGCTTCAACCATGAGTTTGGCAAGTCCTTGTCCTTTGATCAGTTTAGTGGGTCTTATTTATAGATCATATTCTCAGATGAAAGCAATCCACTTACCCCTTTTACCATTAGGATCTTGATTCAGTATGTCCTTAACAACTGTATGTGGAAAAAAATCAATGACATGTGAATGAAATATGTAAACTCTGAAATCATTTAATGATTTAATTAAGGTAAAGGCTTGTTTCTCCATAATGTTATATTTTAGAGGGGAATATCTTAGTGCCTTCCTAAAGAAAGCTATGGGTTTTTCTTGTCCCATCATGTTCTTTTGTAGCAATACTGTAGCAATAATGTGTTCTGATGCTAATGAAAAGATGAAGAATTCCTTGGTAAAGTCAAGACTGATTAGAACTGGTGTTTGGGTAAGTGCTTGTTTTACCAATTCAAAGGATTGTTTTTCTTCTATAGTAAATTTGACGCATATATTTATTTTTAGCATGTTTGTCATGTTTCTTAGGATTTCAGCAAGGTTTTTTTGGGAAAAATACTGAGAGGGGGGGGGGGGGGGTCAATCAGTATTTAGGGCTAAACAATTTTTCTTTTCTTTCTCTTAAAACCATATGTTACAGTACTGCATCCAACATGTATGTACAGATATCTTATTATGTATTTACTTAGAGCATTGCATTAGATAAGCATTAAGCATGAACAGAAATAACAGAACAAACCATAAAATATGAACAACACATATGAACACCATGATTTAAGGTGGAAACCCAATTCGGGAGAAAACCACCACTGCTGTAATCTCAGTCTTCAATATTTATCATAGAGAAAACTTCTTACAATATATGCTAGTGCAGACTTATACCAGCACACAGGCACCCACCTGTAGAAGGCTAAAACCTTCTCTCGTTTACCAGCCTCTCCTGGAAGGGAGCTACTACCCCCTGCTCTCGTTTACCAGCTACCACTGGAAGGGAGCTACTACCCCCTACTCTTGTTTACCATCTACCACTGGAAGGGAGCTACTACCCCATGCTCTCATTTACCAGCTACCACTGGAAGGGAGCTACAACCCCCTCTCTGAAGGCTTCGACCCTCAACACCACTGCGGACCACGTTTCATCAATTTTCATACTAGATCCACCAGTTTCCATACGACATACCTTGTCGGTCACCAGATTTATTTATTTTCTGTATACTCGCACCACTTCTTCATGATTTCATCCGTCAAATCATTATATTCATGGCTGCATTGTAGTTTCGTATTTATCAGTTAAGAACAGAGCTCCCCCATACAGATATTCTTTGGAGAAATTTTTATTCACAACCCTTACAATGCACACCTTGTTCTCTATTTTTCCTTCTCCTTATATAGTTTTTCCTTTATTAAAACCATGAGTCAAAACCACAAACCGCTAATGGTATTCCTCTGTCAGTATTCTTTTTAGTTTATCCCACGGGGCTTTTTTTATCTCTTTTTAATTTTTATTTATCAATTTTAAAGAAATTGACAAATAAATATATTTACAACTTTTGAATTCCCAAGCCTTATGTCTAAACTATAACCCTTCAGAATTTACAGAAATATCCAATGCTTCCAAATAAATTAATCTTATGATAAACCTTTACCCCGAGCCCACATACATAGTCAATAGCCAATCCAATACGCCCATCGTACCATAGTAAACTTCGCGCAAGTCTAGCGTCCGATCACCGTTAGATTAGCAAGCTTCCAGATCAATGGCATATATACATATCGCTCAACCTCCAATGCTGAACGTTAACGTGCGATGGTCCACTGTACCTGTGTTAATCTTCGCGCATCTTCAACAAATGATGACCGTCCGATGACCCCTTTCTAGATCAACGACGCTCAATGATATCACTGGGCGTCCTGGGTTGAACTATAACGCACGATGGTGCACAGTGAAAAGTTGTTTTGTGAAGTCGTACATGGACGCGTGTCGAGCACTCTATGGAATCGCTCCTCATCCAGGAAATATCGCTTGCTCCACATAGGTGGTGTGATGAAAACCATAAACCGCCTTCACTGTTCACTTGGTCATGGTTCCGCTCTTCCACACGGGGTTCCGTCGCCTTTTCAATGTATTATTATAATTAAGTTGCACTCTAAGGTTTTACCTTTCTACTCCTAGTTCTGTCCAACTTCGTGTTCCATCGTCACCAAGTGTTCCGCTACTCCATTAATCTGTGCCATCTCCCATCAACTCCCTCATCAGATACAGAGTATCATTCAAGCCTTCCAATTACACAGGACATCATTTGACTCCATTACAGAGATTATCCACACAAGAATTACATCTGTCAATACACATATAATACACATATCCCTAACTCTGCAACAATGATTTCATTCCTCTCTGAGCACCATAGGTATCCTCTGCCCATTATGAAATTGGTCACACAGGTCATATATATTCCAGATTTACTCAACCATACTTAACACAATTCCACAGTTCTTCATTCACATATACAAATCTTGGCCAGATATTTAATTTGTCCTTTAATCTATTACCTTGTTTCTTCTTAGCAACTCTCCCTTTTGTCATCTCCTTTGCAAATTGTATTAAACCCCTAATTCAACTCTAATGCTCTGTCTCTAATTCCTCTGTTTCATCTGCTACCTCTGCTACCTCTCTGTCTCTTTTGCCTTATGGATAGTTTAGGTGTTGCTCCTGTCTTTGCCAATTCCTTTGCCATCAATGACAACATTTCCAACAATCTCCCCCTTTGGCATTGATGGAAATAATCTCCCTCTGATGGCCTTATAGAAGCCCTTTGTTTCTTTTCCTCCCCTTTTGACATCAATGGCAAAGAGTTTGATCAAGATCCTTTGAAACGACAATGGCATGCTCCCCTTGAGATCATGCTACATCTTCAAACATAATATGACCAACAATTCATCCTTTTCATATGACCAATGCTCCCCCTAAGCCTGTGCATTCATAGATGCCTAACAACACCTCACAACCAATTTAATCTTCTGTATTTAAGTAGACCTGATCCTCTACATGGCAGAGACTACTCCCAGTTTCTGTTTGAGATATTCGAACGCTTCCCTGGGTAGAGGTTTGGTAAATATATCAGCAACTTGTTCTTTGGAGGAAAAATACTCCAATTTCACCTTTTGTTCAAGCACTTGTTCACGTAAGAAGTGATATTTGATGGGAATGTGCTTGGTCTTGGAATGCATAACAGGATTATTTGAGATACCGATAGCACTTGTATTATCACACATAATGGAGATAGGAGGTGAACATTTGATTTCAAAGTCTTGTAGGGTTTGCATCATCCAGAGAATTTGAGTGCAACATGATGCTACAGCCACATATTTTGCTTCTACTATAGATAAGGCAATGGAGCTTTGCTTCTTGTTGAACCAAGATACTAACCAGAGCCCCATATAGAATGCACCACCACTAGTGCTTTTCCGATCATCAACACTTCCAGCCCAATCTACATCAGTGTATGCATGAAGAGTAAGATCAACATTCTTTGGATACCATAGTCCAAAATCTTGAGTTCCTTGTAGATATTTGAATATTATTTTCACAGCCTGAAGGTGAGAATCTTTTAGATTGGCTTGAAATCGTCCAACAATCCCAACTGCATGCGTAATGTCTGGTCTTGTCCTAGTGAGATAAAGTAGACTTCCTATCATAGATCTATATTCTGGTTGATTCACCATGGGGGAGTCATCACTAGAATTGAGATTACATCTGTTTATCATTGGTGTACTTACAGGTTTTCAATCTTCCATGCCATACTTCTTCAGGATTTGCTTGAGGTATTTTGCTTGTGATAAGAAAATGCCATATGTTGCTTGTTGCACTTGCAATCCAAGAAAGAATGTTAGTTCCCCAAGTAAAGACATTTCAAATTCTTGCTGCATATCAGAAGCAAATTTCTGACTCATAGACTCTTCATTACTTCCAAAAATGATATCATCAACATATACAACCACAATCAATAGTTTTTCATTTTCAATTTTTGTGTATAAGTTGCTATCAGCAGACCCTTTTGAAAATCCTTGTTGATGAAGATATTTGTCAAGACGATAGTACCATGCCCTTGGAGCTTGTTTGAGACCATATAGAGCCTTTTTAAGTCTACAAACAAGTTTTTCATCATTTCCCAAAATGAATCCTTCCGGTTGTTCTATATAAACTTCTTCTTCTAGATCACCATTGAGAAAAGCAGATTTAACATCCATTTGATAAACTTTGATTTGTTGGAAGCTTGAAAAAGCAAGAAACATTCTTATGGCTTCAAGTCTCGCTACAGGAGCAAAAGTTTCTTCAAAGTCTATACCTTCTTGTTGAGCATACCCTTTGCAAACAAGTCTAGCTTTATTTCTTATAACATCCCCATTCTCATTTAACTTGTTTTTGAATATCCATTTAGTTCCAATGACATTTTTGTCATGAGGTCTTGGTACTAATTCCCAAGTGTGATTCTTCTCAATTTGATCAAGCTCTTCATTCATGGCTTGAATCCAACATTCATCTTTGCTAGCTTGATTGACATTGTGTGGTTCAATAGTGGATAGAAATTCCAGATAGCTAGAAGATCCCACAAGAGTCCTTCTTGTTTGTACACCTGATCCCTTTTCTCCCAAAATTTGAGATTCTGGATGATTCTTTTGAACATATTTGGATGGAGCCTTTTTAGACAAATCATCTTCGGGTTCTTCACTGGGTTCACTGTTTGTATCATTACTATTTGATGTAGAAGGATATGTGTCATCATCATCTTCATCTATTGTTTTCTTTTCTTCTTTTGGATCTGCAAGAGACTCATGAATAACAACATCAATACATTCAAAAATCTTCCGATGTCTTTTATTGTAACATTTATATGCCCTAATCCTATAGGAGTAACCAAGAAATATTCCTTCATCTGCTCTGGGTTCAAACTTGCCAAGTTTTTCATCATTATTATTGATAAATCATTTGCTTCCAAAAATTCTAAAATGCTTTATAGTGGGAGGATTACCATACCAGAGTTCATATGGAGTTTTATCACTATTTACACGAACATGTGCCTTGTTGAGAATGTTTACTGCTGTATGTGCTGCTTCTCCCCAAAATGTGTCAGGTGTTTCGGAATCATCAAACATAACTCTAGCCATTTGTTGAACTGTTCTGTTCATTCTTTCTGCAACGCCATTCTGTTGTGAAGTGCCAGCTACAGAGAACTGCCTTTTTATGCCATGTTGTTCACAAAATTCAAAGAATTAATTGGATGTATATTCTCCTCCTCGATCAGATCTAAGACACTTGATTTTCAGATCTAATTCATTCTCAACTAGTGCTTTGAAGATCTGAAATTTCTCAAATGCTTCATCTTTGTGTTTAAGCAGCCCAATCCAACACATTCTAGAGAAATCATCAATAAATAGGATATAGTATTGTTCACCACGTGGTGAATTTTTCTTCACAGGTCCACATATGTCAGTATGAATGAGTTCAAGAGGCTTACTTGATGATCCTTCCTTGGCATTAAATTGTACTCTGGTTTGCTTACCAAATTGGCAAGATTTGCATATGATATTTTCGGGTGGAGTAATATTGGGAAGATCACGGACAGCTTTAAGTCTGCTTGATTTGTTGATCTGAGAGAAGCTCAGATGCCCCAACCTTCTATGCCATAGCCAGTTTTCTGAAGATTTACTCAAGTAACATTGTTCTTTGCAGTTCTTCAATACATACAGGTTGCTTGGAGTTCTTTTTCCTTTTATAATTGTTTTACTTGTATCAAGATCACGTACCACACATTCTTTTGAACTAAAGACAACTTCAGTTCCTTGATCACACATTTGAATTACACTTAACAAGTTATGCTTTAATCCATCCACATACATGACTTCATTAGCTTTCACCTTTTCTTTTAGAAAAATAGACCCTTTTCCCTTAATGACTGCAGGAGTATCATTTCCAAATGTAACATTCTTTTCCTTTTCTAGAGCACTATATGCAAGTAGTTTGGTTTTATCACCTGTCATGTGTCTTGAGCATCCACTATCAATGTACCATTGGTTTTCTTCATCTTCTGCAAACAACGCTATGCCACAATTTTCAACCTGTAATTCCTTCTTTTTCCATACTTTGGAGCTTGAAGGAACATGTTCTTTTGGCTGAAATTTGCTCCTGCATTCAGATTCTTCATGGCCAAAGTTATTGTAATGAGCGCATTCAACTTCATTTTGAAGAGGAGAAAAGTTGTTATAGGTATTCTTCTTTGTTTCAATATCAATCATTTTCTTTCTTGCTTCTCTTGTCATGATAGTTCTATATGCTACACATTGAACAACTTTATGACCAAAATTGTGACATGAGAAACATTGTCCATTGAAGAAGAAATTTCTGCGATCATAAAATCTTCTCCATGAATTTACCTGTTGATTGGTGTTTCTTTGAAAGACATTATTGTTAGTGTTCTTTGAATTGAGATGATCATGCTTTACCTGTAAATATTATTTATTCCCTTGCTGAGTGGCAGCATGTTGTAAACCGGCTATAACTACTTTTAGATAATTTGGTGTTGAAGCCTGAGAAGATTCTCCAATATATCCAAGACCTGTCTTTATAAGAGGAGAATGTTGTACCTTGATAATCTCATCTAAGGTTTCAGATCCTTTAGCAAATCTAAGATTCAGAGTCTTTAATTTCTCAAGTTCTTTTCTTAAACTTACTACTTCACACTCTAATTTCTCATTGTGTTTCTCCTTTTCTTCAAGCTGATTTTTCAGAGTTTCTATGGTTATTTTACTCTCTTCTAAGAAGATTTTGAGTTTATTGTTTTCATCAAGAAAATCACTGTCTTCTAGAGCATCCACAAAAGTATCATTTTCTTCTTTAGATTATTTTTCAAATGCCATGATAAGTCTAATATCTTGTTCACATTCTTCCTCACTATCAGATAACCCATCACTATCTTCATGAGTATAGTAATTGTTTCTAGTGCTAAAATGATTCTTATTCCTTCTTGCTACTTCCTTCCCCTTTTTATGTGTTTCTTTATATGGACACTTAGAAGCATAATGACCAACTCTTCCATAATCAAAACATTTGAAAGGAAGCTTACCTCTGAACTGTCCTATGCCAAGTTGAAGTTTCTTTACAAAGTTTATCTCATCTTCTTCTGAGATATATCCTGATCCTTCTGTTTTTTGTACTTCCTTCCCTTTTGTAGAAGTTCTAAAGACTGCTTCTTTGACTTCAGATGGTCCTCCTCTTCTCATTTCATACGCAGTTAGTATGCCATGAAGTTGCACCACAGTAAGATTTTGAAGATCCTGCTTTTCTTCAAGGGAAAAAACTTTTGACTCAAATTTTGTCGTTAGTGATCTTAAGACTTTCTCAACCAAAGTAGATTCGGTTATTGTTTCTCCCATATTTCTCATATGATTTACAATATCATCAAGATGTAAAAATAAACTGGCAATGCTCTCCTCATTATCCATTTTTAGATTCTCATATTGAATTCTGAGAGTTTGGAGTTTAGCACTTTTTACCTTTGCATCACCTTCATAACTTAGAATGATTTTGTCCCATATTGCCTTGGTTGTATTCAGCTGCATGACTTTGACAAATTCTGATTCAGTTAGACTTCCCAATAGAGCATTTACTACCTTTGAATTTGTTTCATAATTCTTTTTTCCCGTCGTATCTGTTGGTACTATAGCTGGATATTGATATCCTCCTTCAGCAATTGCCCATACCTCTGCTCCTAGAGACTGAAGATAGGATCTCATCCTTGTTTTCTAGAAGATTAAATTGTTTCCATTAAAGAGCGGAGGCCTGATAGATGCTGTTCCATCTTGATTTCTCATCTTGCTTTGATCTTCCTTTTAGCGGCTAAGCTTTTTCAGAAAGACCTGCTCTGATACCAATTGTTGGGAAAAATACTGAGGGGGGGGGTGAATCAGTATTTAGGGCTAAACAATTTTTATTTTCTTTCTCTTAAAACCATATGTTACAGTACTGCATCCAACATGTATGTCCAGATATCTTATTATGTCTTTACTTAGAGCATTGCATCAGATAAGCATTAAGCATGAACAAATATAACAGAACAAACCATCAAACATGAAAAACACATATGAACACTAGGCTTTAAGGTGGAAACCCAATTCGAGAGAAAACCACCGCTGCTGTAATCTCAGTCTTCAATATTTATTATAGAGAAAACTTCTTACAATATATGTTGGTGCAGACTTATACCAGCACGCAGGCACCCACCTGCAGAAGGCTACAACATTCTCTCGTTTACCAGCCTCTCCTGGAAGGGAGCTACTACCCCCTGCTCTCGTTTACCAGCTACCACTAGAAGGGAGCTACTACCCCTTACTCTCGTTTACCAGCTACCACTGGAAGGGAGCTACAACCCCCTCTCTGAAGGCTTCGACCCTCAGCACCACTATGGACCACGTTTCATCAATTTTCATACTGGATCCACTAGTTTCCATACGACATACCTTGTCGGTCACCAGATTTATTTATTTTCTGTATACTTGCACCAGTTCTTCATTATTTCGTCCGTCAGATCATTATATTCATGGGTGCATCGTAGTTTCGGATTTATTAGTTAAGAACAAAGCTCGCCCATACAGATATTCTTTGTAGAAATTTTTGTTCACAACCCTTACAATGCACACCTCGTTCTCTATTTTTCCTTCTCCTTATATAGTTTTGCCTTTATTAAAACCATGAGTCAAAACCACGAACTGCTAATGGTATTCCTCTGTCATTATTCTTTTTAGTTTATCCCACGGGGCTTTTTTTATCTCTTTTTAATTTTTATTTATCAATTTTAAAGAAATTGACAAATAAATATATTTACAACTTTTGAATTCCCAAGCCTTATGTCTAAAGTATAACCTTTTGGACTTTACAAAAATATCCTATGCTTCCAAATAAATTAATCTTATGATAAACCTTTGACCCCGGGCCCACATACATAGTCAATAGCCAATCCAATACAACCATCATACCATAGTAAACTTCATGCAAGTCCAGCGTCCGATCACTGTTAGATTAGCAAGCTTCCAGATCAACGACGTATATACATATCGCTCGACCTCCAATGCTGAACGTTAACGTGCGATGGTCCGCCATACCTGTGTTAATCTTCGTGCATCTTCAACAAATGATGACCGTCTGATGACCCCTTCCCAGATCAACGACGCTCAACGATATCGCTAGGCATCCTGGGTCGAACTATAACGCGCGATGGTGCAAAGTGAAAAGTGGTTTTGTGAAGTCGTATAGGGACGCATGTCGAGCACTCTATGGAATCGCTCCCCATCCAAGAAATATCGCTTACTCCGCATAGGTGGTGCGATCAAAACCATAAACTACCTTCACTGTTCACTTGGTCATGGTTCCGCTCTTCCACACAGGGTTCCGTTGCCTTTTCAATGTATTATTATAATTAAGTTGTGCTCTAAGGTTTTGCCTTTCTACTCCTAGTTCCATCGAACTTCGCGTTCCGTCATCACCAAGTGTTCTGCTACTCCATTAATCTGCGCCATCTCCCATTAACTCCCTCATCAGATACAGAGTATCATTCAAGCCTTCCAATTACACAGGACATCATTCGACTCCATTACAGAGATTATCCACACAAGAATTACATCAGTCAATACACATATAATACACATATCCCTAACTCTGCAACAATGATTTCATTCCTCTCCGGGCACCATAGGTATCCTCTACCCATTATGAAATTGGTCACACAGGTCATATATATTCCAGATTTACTCAACCATACTTAACAAAATTCCACAGTTCTTCATTAACATATACAAATCTTGGCCAGATATTCAATTTTTCCTTCAATCTATTACCTTGTTTCTTCCTAGCAGCTCTCCCTTTTCTCATCTCCTTTGCAAACTATATTAAACCCCTAATTCAACTCTACTGCTCTGTCTCTAATTCCTCTGTCTCATCTGCTGCCTCTGCTACCTCTCTGTCTCTTTTTCCTTATGGATAGTTTAGGTGCTGCTCTTGTCTTTGCCAATTCCTTTGCCATCAATGACAACATTTCCAACAGGTTTGGTATGAACCTTCTTAGGAAGTTGATATTTCTAATAAAATATTGCAGCTCTTTAATGTTCTTAGGGTGTCTGATCTACAATATACCCTCAATCCTTCTTGGGTATATCTTAATCACTTCTTCATATATGATGTGGCCTAAGATTTTTCCTTCTTGAATACCAAACAGAGTTTTCTTAGGATTCATAGATAGACCATACTTCCTACACTTTTCAAAGACCTTTCTGAAGTGAACTAGGTGTTCTTCATCGGTTTTAGAATAGACAGTGATGTCATCAAGGTATATCACAATGAAGTAACCTATGTCTTCAGAAAAATAAATTTACATGGTTCTTTTGAAAGTGGCCCTCGCATTCATTAACCCGAAAGGCATTTTGACATACATGAAGGTGCCCCAAGGTGTACTGAAGGCAGTTTTGTGTTGATCATTCGAAAGTACTACCACCTGATTGTAACCTAAAAAACCATCAAGCAATGATATGCTTTTAGATCCTACTACCCTTTTCAATATATGATCCATCATAAGTAAAGGGTAGTTGTCTTTCAAGGAGGCTTTGTTTAAGTTTCTAAAGTCTATGCATATCCTAATCTCCCCTGTTTTATTTCTCACTAACACAAGGTTTAAAACCATTATGAGTACTTGAGTGGGAATATGATTCCGACATCATACATCTTATTTATTTCCTTCTCAAATAGAGGCACTAGGACGTGGTTTATTCTTACTAGGACATGGTTTATTTTTCTCAATTTTTTCTTGAACGGTTTATGGTTTTCCTTGAGAGGAATCTTATGTTGAATAATGTTTGTGTCATAGGACTTCAAGTCCTCATAACCCCATGCAAACACATCTTTAAACTCTTTGAGAAGCTCAATCTATTTCTGTTTTATGTCAGGTGGCATATATTTGGACAACTTTATCATTTTGGGTTCCTCTACACTACCTATGTTGCATTCTTCTACATCAGTTTCAGAGGATTCCATTTTTGGCTTCCTAGCAGCATCATTGAAATAAAACAAATCTTCTAAGGGTGTAAGACCTCCTGGAAATGAGTTATATTTTCATTGCAATACCTCAAGGTCATTTTTATCTAAATCTTCAAAAAATTCTACCTCAAGAGGGTGTTCTAGCAGATTTATATCAGTAGTACAAGGTAGCTCTATTTTGTGTGTTTGTTCTTTGGAAAAACAATCCTCTTGATGATTTAAGTCTGATTTGGACATTTCAAACTTGGTTTTGGGCTACAAAAAGTCTTCAATCTGTTTTTCATTTTCAAATACTTACCAATAATCTATGTTAATAGGGATTGATGGTCTGTACTTGACTTTTACTATGTATTTTTCATTGGCATGAGGTAGTTGGCATGTGCTGGCAGCAAAGGCTAGTTCATTGGAAAGGTTGTTTTGAGCTCTTGGGATAGAGGTAAGTTCATATTTATCAAATTTTTCCAGGAGGACTAAGATAGCATTCCTATATTCTATTAGCCTAGGATTCTTGGTTGAATATTCTCATTTTAGTTATCTAATGATTACCTCAGAATCTCCTTGAACGGAAATCCTTTTAGCTCCTATAGTTTTCAGCATTAGTAACCCTAGGACAAGAGCTTCATACTCTGCAATATTGTTTGTAGATTGAAAATCTAGTTTGTAAGAGTAGCCTTCATTGCTGTTGTGTATCCAAACACCTATTCCCGAACAAGATTTTCCACAAGAGCCATCAAAACTCATGTTACAAAGTGTTTCAAGTTCAGATTCACCATTATGTTGTGTTTCATGGTTGCAAGGGTTTTGACTGTTAAGTTCTTCATCTTGTGTTTGGTTTGACTGCTCTGACAGGTCTTGTTCTTCCTCCTTTTCATTTACTTGTTCATTAATGTCATATTCATTGTATAAGATAAATGAGTCAAGGTATGAATGGATAGAATAGAGAGGGGTGTTTTTTGACCTGTCTTGGCTACTTACCATGTATTTCATGTGAGATTCTCGATAAAATATTTTTGTTTGGTTAAAGACTGGAATGGAAGCATATTTCATGTCCATTTGGAGGTTTCCTTGGAGTTTGGATCCCCATGATCTAGATAAAATCATGCCATACTTCGGAGGAATGTCAACCACTATAATGTCCATGAATAGGCCCTTAGTTGGTATTTGTGCCAAATTAACACACAAATATTTTATCAAACCTAGGCATTTAACTCTACTTGAATCAAAAGTGTATAAGTCTTTGTAAGGTTTGGTTATTTAGAGGCCTAATATCTCCATCACTACATTTGGCATAACATAGTCTAGCATGGCATTGTGTAAAATTTTGTCATGAATGTTCAAACTGACATAGAATGGAGTTACAACTCCTTCTTGATATTTTCCCTTTACCTCATGTCCAAACAACAACTCTGGGTTGTCATCAGATAGATTCAGAGTATCAGTGTCATTTCATATGTTCAAAACTTTCAAAACTTGAGACCTATACACATCTTGAGTTACCAGTTCAGTAAGAGGTATGGCTATTTTTATCTTGGACATCTCTCCCTCAAAACTGAATGGTGTTGGTTTTTTTGGCATATTTACATCAGTTTTATCATACATGGTCTTTTCAGCAACTTTAGTTTGCTGATTTTTATTTGGAATGTTAGTTAGAGAATTTTTTTCAGGGCCACTAGTTGATGTACTAGGGCAGCTTTGGTCACCATTATGTTGGTTGGTTTTTCCTTTGTTTTGATTAGAATTTTTAGCCATGGTGTTGGTGTTTTCTGTTGTCACTTTGAGAATGTTTTCAGGGGTCTTTCTAACATCAGTTTCTAGTTTGTTTTTCTTGGAGGCATCTTGGGTTTTCTTACTCCTAAGCTCATACTGCCTATGAACCTCCATGATAGCATTTTCAAATCCTAATTTGTACTCTTCAGTATCCTCATAATTTATTTCATTTTGGTTTGGGGAAAATAGACATTTTTCTTCTTCTATGAGAAAAACATCATCCTCATTATTGGAGTCTATTAGATTGACACGATTTTCTTCTGGCTGCTTAGTTTCTCTTTCTTCTTCATCTACATAGTTTTATTGGAAAGGAGGTCTGATTTGCTGGTCATTGTCTCTTTGTCAGATTTGAGGAGGGCCTTTTCTAAATTTTTGGTTTCTATTTAGTTTTAAAGATTTTCTTGGCTTTCCCTAGGGGGTGCTCTTTCATTTAAGTTGATCCTCTCCATCATTCTTTCCATTTTCCTAACTAGACTGTCAATTTTAGCATCAGATGTGGAGGCCATAGTTTCCTCTTTTATGTAACCTTATTTATTGTCCTCATTTTAGCCCTCTTCTCAATTAGTTTGGCTTCCACACTCACATCTCCCCTTTGCATGTCTTCTAAGGTTAGGGGATCTCTTTATCTCAATTGGTAGGCCATATTGGGATCAAATCCATCCAAAAAAATTTCTAAGGCTAGGCCTGGTGAGGATTTCATGTGAGGTGGGAGTGCATTGTATACACTAATGAACCTAGTGTAGTAGTATTGGACACTTTCCTCAACATTTATCTTAAGGTTATTATATTCTGAGGATTTAAAGAGGATTTTTCGTAGTCTACCACTTTTTTATGAGTTTTTGATAAAGGGAAGGGAGGTCATGTATGCTTTTAGGAGTTACGTTTTTGAACCATTTCTTTGCTTCTCCTCCTAGACTTTGGGCAAACACTCTCAATTTTATGGTCTCTTCTTCTATTTCTTGGTAGTCAAAAGCATCATTATTTTTTTCTACATGTTGTTGGGAAGTTGTAGAGTAGGCCCCAGTCAAGTGAGGTATTTTAGATTGATAGTCCTAGGGCATAGATAGTAAAGGTTGTGGTAGCACCAGAGGGGGCATACCATGCTGCCATGATGGGAGCTAATGGAATCCAAGGAATATTTCCAAGAGGAGGGTTTATCAGTGGAGGTGGAGGATGAAGTGGAGTAGTTTACATAATGAATGTATGAATGGGAGTGGCAGGTGTACTTGGACCAGCTGACTGATTTTGAGCAGATTTGGAACATAAGGAGTCAAATTGTTGGAGAAGCTGAAAATCAGGAGGAGTGGAAGGAGAGGCTTCTCTACTAGGACTCTGTTGTAAGTTTGTAGGCTCAAGGTATATCTTGTGTATCCCACTTTGGGACTTATTTCTGAATAGGTTTCTTCTATGGTGTAATTCAAATTGGGTATCTTGCAAGGTCGTGAGGTTTTTAGGGACATAACTTGCTTTTTGAATGGGTCTAACAATAGTTAAGTCTCCAGTCCTAGAATTTTTCCATAAGATTCTTTCTAGGTCATCAACTATGGTAGGAGGGTTTGGGTCAGGGTGAGATCTGATGTTGATTCTTTGTGAAGCCAGATTTGAGACCAAAAATGCGGAGAGGCTGAAAGTTTATGAGAGTTTTGAAAAACAAACCTATCTGTAAGGGTACTAAGTTCACACAGCATGTAACTATTCTTGGCATTGTTGTGATTGATTTATACATTCCTAGGGGAGTCTGTGAGAACTAGTGGGGTCAACAGGGCTACTGAAGAATAGTGGAGTCACCAGGTGGATGATGTTTACTGTTTTGAGGATGTACTTGTTGTCCACCATCAACAACTAAATACCAATCTAGAGATTTTTTTTTTTTTGGTTTTCTGAGTTCTTTATGTAACACTAAGCTTATAAATAAATGTTCTCCAGTATAGTCACCATGGTGCTAGTATGATGAATCAACTAGATATCACTCTTGGCTAACACTTGATTTATCTAAGTTTGATAGGGTATTTATGAGTACTTAAGGAATGCCTAAGCTTGTTACCTACTCAGATTCCCTAGTGGAGTCGCCATTATGTTAGGTCCCTGTAATTTGTTAGATTAGCAAGACCAAATTGAAAAAGGGTAATATCAACTAATCTTTGGAGCCTTAGTACCTAGCCTTCCTGGAATCAGAGAGGGCTATCTCTATATTTGTGTGAAAGATGTAACTTGTATGATTTTAGGGTTTTTATTTATGGCTAGTTATAAGGATAGGGTTTGTTTGTTTGTTTTTTTGGTTGGGTAGGTTGTCAAGTAGAACAAATAGAGTAAGAGAGATTCAGACCATTGGGATATGGAGTCTGCAAAAGGTCTTGAAAAGTACAACAATAGGTCAAGGGTGTTTTCTAGGGCAAGTTAACAAAGCCAAATGGATCTAAATAGGTTTAGTGAGCGTGAAATGAACATGAAGTTGTGAGTTCAATAGGTCTTAAATGGAAATTAAGGATCCTTTAATTAACTTCAAACAAGAAAAGCTTTCAGGATGATAGCATAGTAAAACTGAAGAGCAGCTAAGGATTCTTCAACTAGACCTCATTAGACAAACCTCAAAACAACAAACAAGTAATCCTAGAGAGCAGTTAAGAATTCTCTAAATATTACTTTCAGACAAAGAGATCATTTAAGACAACATTTCAGTGAAACTAAAGAGCATTTAAGGATTCTTTAATTAAACTTCAAAGAAGAAAACATTAAGATAAAAGGATGCAGATAGAAGTAGGGTGCCAAGATAGCATATCCAACTCTAAAATTTCTATCCTATTATCAGAGAAAACATGAACATAATGTAAACAAAGGAAAACATTAACAAGAGTGGAATAAAATCACCATCTGACAAAGCTCATGAATCCTAGGAATGTGTTGGTTCCATTGAGATTCAATCCAAAAAGATCTACAAGGCTCCAAGGCCAAACTTCATAAAAAACTCAGAGTCTATTCTCAGCTCAACAATCAACCAAACACTACAATGAGGCCCTCATGCAGTATTTAACTTGCAAAGGAGGAGAAAAACCATAGCTAGGGTTCCAAAATGTCAATAACTACATCATAAAAGCGTTTGACCACTGTGACCATGCAAGGCCCAAAGCACAAATATCCTAAATCAAATAAATGATAACATAACTCCTTAGATAACTTTGGATTGACTTGCCTATAAAACCCTCAAAATATCTTTTCCATTAACTCCAAGTGTATTTTTTTGACTTTCTGGCAAGGGCGCAACGCCAAGGCCAAGGGCACAATGCCAACATTAGGAAAATAACTTGTTTTACAGCTAAGATTTGGAGGCCTTCCAGGTGTCCAAATGAGCTCTATGATATGTCATTGGAAATCCCCTCCTGTCTAGTTTTCAAAGCTGCCTTTGGTTTTCCTTTTGGTGTCCATTTGCCTATCCAAAAATACATTCTCCCAAGACTGCTAAGGGTGCAACACCAAGCTTGAAAATAGGGCAGAAAGGTGGTTTTCTGCTTGTTTTTGGCACTTTTGGAGGACCAATTCTGCTCCAAATGAGCTGAAATTTTTTGTGGCTGATTTCCTTGGCCTAATGAACACAAAAATGAAAAATTTTCCTCCATTGGGTTCCCCAAAAAATATTGTAGCGCCAGTGGAACTGTGCCTTTGGCTCTTCAAAACAGTCAAAATTTCAAAGTCTTCAAAAATGTTCCAAAATTTTGATTTGTCTTCTTGATCATGTATGGGTGCTTGTAGGGATGCATAAAAAATAATATAAAGTTTTTCTTTGTCCTTCTCCTCCTTTAGGGATTGAATCTTTGCAAGGTCTCTTTTGAGCTTGGCCTTTGCCATCTTGTTTCTTAAGGCGTAATGCCTTCCCATCTTCCTTTGCAAGTCAAGGTCTCTCTTGGTATTCTCCAGCTAATCCTCTAAGTGTACATTAGCCTTATCTAACCAATATTCCCTATCATAGTCTATTTCCATGGCAAGCATCTCACCTGGAGTGAGTTTCTCTGCCAATACTGTCTCTTGTTCCCTTTCTCTGGCTAAGGATTTTCTTAAACCAATTGTTCTTGGCCTCTTCCTAGGAAGTTGTTCTTCCTCTTCTTCAATGTAATCATGAGTGACCAAGACCTCATCTAGATTTTCCTTGGCTCTTCCAGCCTTTTTCTGAGCTTTGATATCTCTGATCTCATAGATGGATCGTCCTGCTTCCAGCTACTTTTTTTCAAGCTCAAAGAAATTGATCACGTTCTTCGCCCCACCTAGATTGGCTTGAAATTCTTTAATCTAAGTATCCTTGATTTGAAGAAGCATACTTGTGATCCTTGCCTCATTCACATCATCACTATTGAGGTTAATGAGTTGAAACTCTTTTTCAATCTCATGTGTGCCTTCCTCTTCTTCATCAATGACCTTTTCCTTACCTTTTTGAAGATGCTTAGTTGATGTAGAAGGCATGCCCCCTTGCCTCTTAAGGGAAGCAAACACATGCCTATTTCCCCTTTGGTAGGTTAAAGGAAAATGCTTGATGTTACTAATCATAGTGCAATCTGTCTCACTGCCATCATCACTTCCATCATCATTGCTCTCACGGCTGCCATCATTACTGCTCTCATGGTTATTTGACCCACTGCCATCATCCTCACTGCTCTCTTGGCTACCATCATTATTTCTCTCATGGCTCTTTGACCCACTACCATCATCCTCACTGCTCTCTGCCTCATTTCCATCTACTTCACTGATATGTGCCTCATCACTATTTGCCTCACTGACTTGTGCCTTATCACTATTTTCCTCACTGCCTTCAATGCTCTTTTCCTCACTGTTTGATTTCTCATTGTTTTCTTCCTCACTGACATTTTCCTCACTATTATGTGCCTCACTGCCCTCACTGCTCTTTTCTTCAATAATTTATTCCTCATTTTTTGATTGCTCATTTCCATCTCCCTCACTGTTTGATGCACTAGTACCATGAGATGATGGTGAGGGATTGTGAGAGGGTGATGAAGGAGGATTATCCTGAGGTGAATGTATGTGAGTAAGAGGTGATGTGGAAAGCTCATCATGGGGTGAAGAAATGTGATTGGATGGTGAGGCATGAGTAGTGGGGTTCGATGGTGAAGGAGGAATGGGAGGATGAAAAGATGAAGGCATATCTTGCTAAGGATTGGCTTGTGGAGTAGTAAACACTTCATTGGAAATGAAGATCTCCCATGGAATACCTTTCTACTATAATTGGTGCATAACAACCTTTTTAATGAGTGAGTTATGGAAGAGGCTTTGCATCTGCTGAGGGAAATCTCTCTTTTGTACTATATAGGCCATTTTTTCAATGATTTTGTAGAGGTAATAGGGTATATGCAGCATCCTCACTCTAGTAAAGTGCATAAGAAGCTTGATGTGGTAGGAGTAAAGACGGGATAACCTTCCCTCACATGTAAAATGCTTCATGATAATTCTCATCATACGGTCATATCTATCAAGATAGTGAAAGAAAGGAAAGATGGATTTATTGTGGTCTTTGTACCTAGGTTTTAAATATGGCTCATAGTAGCTCATGTCTAGGTTTTCCTGCTTGAACCATTTCTCCCCTACACTAGGTATGCCTGTGGCATTGGCAATAAAATATGTAGATAGCTCAAAAGTGACCCCTGCAAGGTTAACTTATTTGTCATGCAAGATAATCATAAGTAATCTAGTTAGCTCTGGGTGGTTTTGCACCTGTTGTACCTTTTCACAAAAATCAAAGCATCCTACATGCTTGAAACATGAAACAGTTAGGGGAGATGCCATTAGCTCTCTTGTGTTTGGGGGTTCAAATCTGTTGATATTTCCACCTTTGTTCTCATTCCTCCTTAGAATTTTTCCTTCTCCTCCACTACCACTGTCTTCTGACATTGAGAACTCTGCCTTTGAGAAACCTTAGGACTGCAAATGGGAATTAGATGAAGGGATGTTGATGAATAAGGTAGCTCTGTAAGTGAATGAGATGAGTGAGTGAGGGTATAGGTGTATGAGAATGAGTGAGAGGCTAATTAAATCAATGAAAACCCTCTGTTGACATGTTTAAAATCTATTTTGAAACACTCTTGGGTTTGTGTCAAATTGAGATGAAGGAGGGTAGTGGAATAGCAGCATTTACAATGTAGGGGGTGAATGAATGAGTGTTAAGACCAGATTGGATCAATGAAAATCCTTAAACCAATGATACTTCTTTATAGGTAGACGGAAATAGGTTTAAAAAATGATTTCAAGCATCAATTTTAGGGTTTATTTTAGGGTTTCAACTTCTTTCAATTACAAATCGTCAAAAAACCTAAAGATGAGTGTATGTGATGGTACTTGTCCTTAGGAATGCTTGAAGGACCCTTGGCAGAGATTTGGAAGCAACTTGAGGTGTTTTTTGTGGTTAAATCACTTGGAGGACCCTCCTGGCTAAGCGCGTAGCGCATAAGCCAAGGGTGCAACACTCAATCCCAGGTGTGCAGCGCTAAGGTTTTCTTCACCGAGCCTGTCGGGTAAGGTCGCAACACCTTCCCCAGTGCGCAGCTCTAACCTCCAGGCATGCAGCGCCAATGTATCTTTTTTGGGGATAAATTTCCAAACACACAGCGCCGGTTTCCAGGGGTGCAACACTAGAAGGCTTTGCTTATTTTTGGCTTGGAAACTCCCAAATTATTCACTCCTGAATGCTCTGAGGGTTTTTTCAAGGAAAAAATGATTTTTTTGGAATTAAAAATGACCTTTAAAAGGCTTGGGAGTTAGATTTAACTTTGCAAACCCACTTTCCTAATGTTTTATACCTTTTTCTCTCTTTCACTGATATTCTTTGACTTTTTGCTTGTAGGTGACAGAAAACACTAACTTGGCTCTGCCCTTTGCTCCTTGAGGCATAAAAGTTCATTTTTACACCTTTGTGACTTAGCCACGTAGCAGCTTCCTCAAATTCTTGTGTTATTTCCACTATGAAACTTAACTTAACCTTTTCACCTTTTCTCACTAACCTTTTTACATTGTTTGCATGCAGGTGACTGAAATGATGAATTTGACCCTCTTGTTGCTCTTTGAGGCATAAAAAGTTGATTTTGACAACTTTTAGGGCTAGATTACACATGATGGCATATTCAAAACTTTCTGTGCTTTCCATTACAATACTCAACTTATATTTTTCACCTTGGCTGGCAGTTTGTTGGAGTTGTGAATTTTTTTTTCCTTTTGATCCTGAAGATTTGACATATTTATTTTGACACAACAACCTCAAAATTCTGTTTTTCTTATTTAGGCACGATAAAATCATTTTGACAAGTTTTGGATTTGATCAAATGGTGACATCTTCAAAATCCTTTTTTTCTTTCATCATGGAGTTCAAGTATGTTTTTTACCTTATTTGGCCACTTTCCCAAAACCCTAGGTATCTGGAGTTCTTTAAGACAATCATCAGTGTTGTCTTGTAAGTTCTCTATATCCCTTTCAAGTTCATTCCTTTCTGTCTAGCTTACCTCACCCTTTTAACTATTTCATCAGTAGTCTCTATTAGACATTCTTCATGCTTGGTTTTGTGTGGCCACTCCAGGTCATTTCTGCCATGTGATCACTATTTGGCACTCTGTTGGACCATTAAGCTCAAAAAACCTAATCGTCTATAAGAACAAGTGTCTCCTCTTCTCCTTGCTGTAAGTTGCCTTCATTGAGGAATAGACCACCTACCTTACCAGTACTTTCTGTTGATGGACCTTTCAACACTCCTACAGAAGTGCCAAAGTTTGTCCATTTTACTCATGTGCAAACTCAGAACTGGAGGATAGTCTTATTTGGAAACTCTTTAGGTCTTTCTTGAATAACTATGTGCTGACCTTCTATTAAATCTGAGCCAGCTTCTAGCAAAGGAAAAGTAGTGTTTGGAACACCAATGATGACGTTAAAACATGTGAAACCCTAATTGACCTAGTGGGAGGGTTCTTTGACCTGACCTTGACTGAAAATTGGCTTGGAGGCTTCAAGTGAAAACAGAGTATTTGTCAAAGTGATGTATTGAAGATCCAAAATCCAATGTACTTTATTTATCTAAAGAGCCTACAGAGATAGTTTTGAGACCATCAATGCTTGAGGGACCTGGGGAACATGGGAAAAAATTAACTATAGGAAACCCTAGAGGGAAAGTGGAGTTATGGGCAAGGGAAAATGGAGTAATGAGGTCATAGGCAGGAAAAAAGGATGGAGATAAGAGGCATAATCCCATAAGGAGTTTTTTGGGAATGACAGGGTGACAATGAAATGGCAAGATTGATAGAATAGTGAAAAAAATTTCTATAAGGATAATGAAAGCAGTGAGATTTCTAAAACTCACAATGTTCAAAGAATGTTGTTTTCAGAAATCTAGGACCAATCTATAGTCATCTACAAATAGTGAAAGATACTGATGACTAACAGTGGCTCCACTTGGAAAGGGCAACTCCCTTTTTAGGAGGTGTCCATAATCTCGGAGTTCGGATCTCTGAGTTTTGAAGATCAGTACCTTACTTGTACTTGGCAGATCCCTCTTCCTTCATTTGTTGATTTTACTCCTGTTCTTTGAAGCTATGATCTCAAGAATCGGAAAAGACATGATTGCTTTAATATCAATTCTACCTACCCCTCATACTTTGCCTAACATATTTTATTCTTCTGGGTGCATTTGGATTGGAAAACCCTTGACATCATTTTTTCTTTTGAAAGCATAAAAACTATCTACTTCTACCCTTATCACTTCCAAGATCTCAGATTAGGTTGATGAACTCTTTTATTCTCTACCTAGTCTCTTTACCTGTCAAGATTAAGCTGTTTGAAAGATTTTTATTCTCTAACCTACTAACATGAAATTTAAAACATGATCAAACCAAGTTTAAGCAATCTGATTTGTCATGGGTTGTGGAATTTTGGACAAGCTGCACACAAACTTTATTTTTGTACAAGCAAAAGCTAGAAAACATGAGGGCTGTGATTTAGAATTGGTTATGCATCCCTCTCTTTCTCTTTTGGTTCAGATTTGAGCATTGAAACCAAATATATTTTCCTAATATAATCTACTAACAAGCCAAGTTTACATGGTTTGGAAAATCTTCTTTAACTAACCTATCAGCATAAATGTAAAACATGTTCAATCATGATTAGGCTGAATGACTGAATAAGACTTTCTTTTTTGAAATGTAGTGGAATTTAGGCTTGCACACTTTCAACAATACTCTTTTTTTGTATGGGGCTATACCTATTCTTTAAACCTTCCCTCTTTTTCCTCTTTTCTCTATTTTTTGTTTCATTTTTCTGATCTTTCATCAAGCAATGTTATGTACAATGAATGAAAGCTTCCAACTAGGATTTTAAAAAAAAATAGTGCTTGAGCATCCTGCCATTGAGAGGTCCTCCAAATAGCTCTATTCGATCTAGTTCTTCTAGGAAGAAGGTATTGTTACCTCTAACTGAATGGATGATATATGGACCCTTCCATAGATTATCAAATTTGCCATGCTTTCCTTTGTCCTCTCTTCTTGAATCCCACTTCAGCACTTTGTCTCAAAATGTTAATCATTAGCCTTGATTCTTCTGTCAAAGATCTTCTTGATGTTCTCTTGCATTGCTTGTATTATTTTGTAAACTTCTTCCCTTGATTGTTTCAAATGAATGATTTGGTTTAGCCTCCTTTTCATATCATTCTCTTCTGATTGTACCTCTTGAAGGATATTCATCACTGGAACTCCCAAGGATGTTGGGAAAACTACATCCATGCCATACACTAGTTGATAGAGAGACATATTGATTGATTTCTTGCTTGTTAATCTGTCAACCCATAGTGTATGCACCAATTTTCTATGCCATAACTTTTGGTTCTCTTCTAGCAGCTTCTTCATGATGTTCACCAAAGTTTTTTTAGAGGATTCAGCCAGCCCATTACCTTGAGGGTAATAAGCTGTAGAATTCCCTAGTGTGATGTGATACTTGTAGCAAAATTCCACCATTATCTTGGACTTAAATGTAGCAGCATTATCAGTGATGATTTTTCTTGGACAACCAAACCTAGTCAAGATGTTGGTTTCAAGGAATTTGATGATGACTGAGTCAGTGGCATTGCTAGAAAGGATGGCTTCTATCCATTTGGTGAAATAGTCAGTTGCAGTGAAGATCCATGTGTGTTGGGAAGATGAGGCAGGGTGGATTTCTCCAATGAAGTCCAAACCCCATTGTTGAAAAGGAGTTTCAACACTAATAGGATGAAAAGGAAAAGGCAGTATTTTTCTCTTTCCATCAAAGGTTTGGCATTTATGGCAAGTCATTACTAGCTTGTGGATATCAGGGAAAAGGGTGAGCCAATATAAACAAGCTCTAAGGATTTTGTTGCCAGTGGTTTTCCAGTAGAGATGACCTCCACACTCTCCTTCATGAAACTCATGCATGATTCTGTCTACATCATCTTCAAGTAAACATTTAAGCAAGATACCAACATAATTTTTCTAGTATAAAGCTTTATCTAGAATGCAGAAATTTATAGCCTTTAGTTTCAAGAATCTAGATTTTGTTTTGGAAAAAGAAGGAGGAGAATTTATATTAAAAATCATATATAATATATCAGCATACCAAAGTGAGTTCAGAAATGTATCATGTTTATGTCTAGTGCTTGAAAGTCTGTTTTAGCTATGAGTTTGGCAAGTCCTTGTCCTTTGATCGGTTTAGTGGGTATGATTTCTAGATCATATTGTAAGATGAAAGTAATCCACTTACCCCTTTTACCATCATGATCTTGATTTAGTATGTCCTTAACAACTGTATGTGGAACAAAATCAATGACATGTGAATGCAAGATGTAAACTCTGAAATCCTTCAATGCTTTGATTAAGGCAAAAGCTTGTTTCTCCATAATGTTATTTTTCATAGGGGAATCTCTTAGTACCTTGCTGAAGAAATATATGGGTTGTTCTTGTCCCATCATGTTCTTTTGTAGCAATACCACAGCAATAGTGTGTTATGATGCAAATGAGAAGGTGAAGAAGTCCTTGGTAATGTCAGGACGGATTAGAACTGGTGTTTGGGTAAGTGATTGTTTTACCAGTTCAAAGGATTGTTTTTCTTATATAGTCCATTTGACTCCTATCTCTCTTTTAAGCATGTTTGTAATGTTTGTTAGGAGTTTAGCAAGGTTTTGTATGAACCTTCTTATGAAGTTGATCTTTGCAATAAAATATTGCAACTCTTTAATGTTCCCAGGGTGGTTGATATTCAATATACCCTCAATCATTTTTAGGTCTTTCTTAATCCCTTCTTAAAATGTGATGTGGACTAAGGGTTTTCCTTCTTGAAGACAAAACAGAGTTTTCTTAGGATTCAGAGATAGACCATACTTCCTACACTTTTCAAAGACCTTTCTTAAGTGAAGTAGGTGTTCTTCATCGATTTTACAATAGACAGTAATGTCATCAAGGTATATCACACTGAAGTAACCTATGTCTTTGGAAAAAGCAATGTCCATGGCTCTTTGGAAAGTGGCCCCCTCATTCATTAACCCAAAAGGCATTTTGACATACATGAAGGTGCCCCAAGGTGTAGTGAAGGCAGTTTTATGTTGATCACTCAGAAGTACTAGCACCCGGTTTTAACCTGAAAACCATCAAGCAATGATATTATTTTAGAGCCTACTACCTTTTGTAGTATATGATTCATCTTAGGTAAAGGGTAGTTGTCTTTCAGAGAGGCTTCATTTAAGTTTCTAAAGTCTATGGATAGCCTTATCTCCCATGTTTTCTTTCTCACTGACACAAGGTTTGAAACCCATTATGAGTACCTGAGTGAGACTATGATTCCAACATCATACATATTCTTTATTTCCTTCTCAACTAGAGGCACTAGGATAGGGTTTATTCTTCTCAATTTCTTCTTGAATGGTTTTTGGTTTTCCTTGAGAGAAAGCTTATGTTGAATAATGTTTGTGTCATAGGACTTCAAGTCCTCATAGCCCCATGCAAACACATCTTTAAACTCTTTGAGCAACTCAATGTATTTCTGTTTTATGTGAGGTGGCATAGTTTTGGACATATTTATCATTTTGGGTTCTTCCACACTAGCTATGTTGCATTCTTCTACATCAGTTTCGGTGGATTCCATTTTTGGCTTCCTAACAACATCATTGAAATCAAGAAGCTCTTCTAAGGGGGAACGACCTCTTGGAAATGAGTTATCTTTGCATTGCAATACCTCAAGGTCCTTTTGATCTAAATCTTCAAACAATTATACGTCAAGAGGGTGTTCTAGCAGATTTATATCAGCAGTACAAGGCAACTTTTTTTTGTGTGTTTGTTCTTTGGCAAAATAGTCCTCTTGATGATTTAAGTCTGATTTTGACATTTCAAACATGGTTTTGGACTGCAAAAATTCTTCAATCTATTTGTAATTTTCAAATACTTTCCAATAATCTATGTTATTAGGGACTGCTGGTTTGTACTTTACCTTTAATGTGTATTGTTCATTTCCATGAGGTAGTTGGCATGTGCTGTCAGCAAAGGCTAGTTCATTGGTAAGGCTATTTTGAGCTCTTGGGATAGAGGTAAGTTCATATTTCTCAAATGTCTCAAGGAGGTCTAAGGCAACATTACTATATTCTCTTAGCCTAGGATTCTTGGCTGAATATTATCCTTTTATTTGTCTAATGATTAGCTCAGAATCTCCTTGAACAGAAATCCTTTTAGCTCCTATAGTTTTCAACATTTGTAACCCTAAGAGAAGAGCTTAATACTCTGCAATATTGTTTGTAGATTGAAAATCTAGTTTGTAAGAGTGACCTTCATTTGTGTTGTGTATCTGAACACCTGCTCCTAAACCAGCTTTGCCACAAGAGCCATCAAAGCTCATGTTCCAAAGTGTTTCAACTTCAAATTCGCCATTATGTTGTGTTTCATGGTTGTAAGGGTTTTGACTATTAAGTTCTTCATCTTGTGTTTTGTGTGACTGTTCTGACAGGTCTTGTTCTTCTTCCTTTTCATTTACTTGTTCATTAATGTCATCTCCATTGTGCAAGATAAATGAGTCAAGGTCGGAATGGGTAGAATAGATATGGGTGTTGTTTGGCTTGTCTTGGCTACTTACCATGTATTTCATGTGAGATTCTTGGTACAATATTTTTGTTTGGTTAAAGAACAGAATGGTACCATATGTCATGTCCATTTGGAGGTTTCCTTGGAGTTTTCCTCCCCATGATCTAGATAAAAGCATGCCATACTTTGAAGGAATGTTAGCCTCTACAATGTCCATGAGTAGGCTCTTAGCTGGTATTTTTTCCAGATTGACACACAGATCTTTGATTAGATCTAGGCATTTAACTCTACTTGAATCAAAATGGTATAAGTCTTTGTAAGGTTCAGTTATTTCAAGGACTAATCTCCCCATCACTACCTTTGGCATAAGGTTATGTGAAGCACTAGAGTCTAGCATGGCATTGTGTAAAATTTTGTCATGAATGTTCAAACTGACATAGAATGGAGGTGCAACTCCTTCTTGAGATTTCCCCTCTACCTTAGGTCCAAACAAAAACTCTGGTTTGTCATTAGTTAGATTCAAAGTATTAATGTCATTTCTTATGTTCAAAACTTTCAAAACTTAATACCTATACACATCTTGAGTTACAAGTTTAGTAAGAGGTATGGCTATTTTGATCTTGGCAATCTCTCCCTCAAAATTGAATGGTGTTGGTGTTTTTGGGATATTTACATCAGTTTTATCATACATGGTCTTTTTAGCAACTTTAGTTTGTTGATTTTTATTTGGAATGTCTGTTAGAGTAGTTTTTCCAGGGCCACTAGTTGATATACTAGGGCAGCTTTGGTCACCATTATGTTGGCTAGTTTTCTCTTTGTTTTGATCATATTTTTTAGCCATGTTGTTGGTGTTTTCTACTTTCCTTTTGAGAATATTTTCAGGGGTCTTTCTAACAACAGTTTCTAGTTTATTTTTCTTGGAGGCATCTTGGGTTTTCTTACTCCTAAGGTCATACTACCTATGAACCTCCATGATAGCATTTTCAAATCCTAACATGTACTCTTCAATATCCTCATAGTTTATTTCGGTTTGGTTTGGGGAAAATAGACCTTGTTTTTCTTCTGTGAGAAAAACATCATCCTCATTATTGGATTCTATTAGATTGACATGATTTTCTTCCGGCTCCTCAGTTTCTCTTTCTTCTTCATCTACATAGTTTTCTTGGAAAGGAGGTCTGATTTTTTGGTCATTGTCTCTTTGTCTAATTTGAGGAGGGTATTTTCTAAAGTTTTGGTTTCTATTTCTATTTTGAGTATTTTCTTGGTTTTCCCTAGCAGGTGCTCTTTCATTTAAGCTAATCCTCTCCATCATTCTTTCCATTGTCCTAACTAGACTATCAGTTTTAGCATCAGATGTGGAGGCCATAGTTTCCTCTTTTTATGTAACCTTCTTTTCTGTCCTCATTATAGACCTCTTCTCAATTATATTGGCTTGTACAGTCACTATTGGTCAAATGACTATTTCGATTGGATCCTCTACCCCCTTTTTGCCTTCCATGATTACTGTTGTTCCACCATTGAGTGGAAAATCCATGGTTTCATCCGTGCTTGGGGGGAAATATAATCCTCTTTACATACCTCCCCTCTCGGGTGGGGGGCCACTAAAATTTGGACCTATTCATGGGGCGGGACAACCTGATGCTAATTTGGGTGGGGCATGGTCTTCACAACATGTGAACGCTATTGTAGGTGTTATCCTTTCGGGTGGTCAACCTACTTCAGCTGCATTATTCTTTCACCAACCTCACATTCAGTATTCTCAAGTTCAATATCCCCTTCAACAACCAAACGTACCATATTTGTATATTCAACAACCTAACATCCCTCATCAGTATGTCCTGTTGAGTCTCAAAAGTGTTTTCCATATTCATACATATTTCCATTATGTCATAACCATCTAGCCCTTATTTCATAGCCATCTGACCTAAAGCCCTACATCAAAAAACCATTTTTCATAAATATATGGGTTAGGATCCTTGTTTTCCAAAGTTATTTATTTTATGTATTTAAAGTGAATTTATGATTAGAAACTAGAAAATTAACATAGTTTCATATATCTATATATGTGTTGTGAGTTTTGTGACATGTGTAGGTCAAAAATGAGACTTCCAGAAGACCCTTATGTGGCACTCTAAGGCCAAATTCGAATTTGGTTGGAGAAGATCATGGAATCATGAGAACATGTCTCTCACTTCCTTGTTGTATTAAAACTCTAAGAGGATATGTGACTCACTTCCTTGTTGTATTGAAACTCTAAGAGGATATGTGTCTCCTTTCTTAAGTTGTGTTGAAATTCTAGAAAGACATGTGTCTTATCATTTCATATTTTGATTGTAACTCTAGAGTTGGAGGGAGAGATTCATGGACTCTCATTAATGAGATGACTCATCATATTTTGTATAAATAGGAGAAGCTTTCTCCTATCATGGTTAATGAAGAAGTAGGAGAAAATATGAGTATTTTGTAACAAAGTTCAAGATGGAATGGACAGATTTGTGAGATTTTCATCCATGCTATTTCATCCATGCTTTACTTCATTTAAAATAAAAAAAAAAAATAAAAAAAAAAAATTCAAAAAAATTCAAAAATAAAAAAAAAAAAATTGAATCAATGAAATGAATAAGTTATTTGCTCACTTTTCTGAAGGTATTGATTAATTTTGGACTGATGATGAAAGATGAATGACTAATTTTTTTTTATTCAAGATTTTTTTTAGCAGCTGAAAAACCTCATTGTTCAAATCAGCCTAACTTTCTCATACAAAATCAGATTTTGATGATTGGAAAGGTCTTAATAAGATCTACATAGTGAGAAATCCATCATTAGAGTTTGAAATGGTAAATAATGAAATAAATTGCTGAAAAGAAGCAACATTCAACTTGAGGCACTAATTCCAAAACAGGTATAAATTCTTTTGATTTTTCCTTTGAGAACTTGTTTCATTAATAAAAATTCTTAGTTTTGTGTGTAAATATCATAACTAGAGAGATTGATCACCTCTCTCCCTTTGATAATCTTACATTCCATTGCAGAAGAAGTATTAGTTTTTTTTGCAGGTTCCAGGAGGAAGGACAAATGACTACAAGAGAATGGTGTCTCTAAGAGACCAATTTGTTTCATAAAAAGATGATCAACAACAAAGAGGAGGAAATATGCTGATGCAAAATCAGATCCAAACACTTGAAAAACTTTCAGATACTATTGTCTCCATCACATCCATACCTCATAATAAACCATTCACCTCATTTCACTTCATACTTTCCATTTACATTCACATCCACTTTCCATTTCCTTTTGTCCATTCATAACCCACAAATAAAAGCAAGAGGCTCATTCACATGCTTATTGCCCATTTCCATTTTCATCTTCCATTTCCATCTTCCATTTCTTGTCGTTTTCATTCTGCAAATAAGCCCTGCTTCAATGCAAATTATTGATTCCATAGTCTTTTGAGTCCAAGTTCTTTGTAAAAACACCTTGAAGCTTGCATGCCTTAATGGCAAGTTCTCATGCTGAAAAACAATGGGAATACATTAATGTCCCTTGTTTGTCAGATCTTCTAGGTGACTCGACATCAGCAAAATCATTCGTACCTAGCAAGATGTGTTTGGGCATCTTAACTCTCATTGTCATCAATGGTGAGAGTTCTCGTGTTGAATAGTGGCATCCATTAATGGCCACTAATTCAACAATTTCCTACTATGTTCGACATCAGAACATCTTTCACATAGTAGGAATTGTGCCAATGAGTTTTGAAGACATGAAGACTATTATTTTCAGCATTTTGGAGCAGATTCAACAAGTTTTAGTAGGAGCAATAAAAAGTCATCTCATCTCTTTATCCGTGACTCCTCTTGTTTAGCCACTTGAAGAAGAATATGATCAGAATTTTGCAGCCACCACACATACACAACTCATCCACATTTAAGGTAAGTGAAGGTATGTTGTTTTCTAATTTTTAGTCATGTAATTCATTAGAATGCTAAAATTGTAACTTTGGAAAAATTCCTCACTCCCCTTTTCACATTGTCATATCTTTAGTTGGGGGGAAGGGACATCATTTCATATCCACATGTCATACACTATCACACATTTTCATTTCATTTCCATCCACATATACTTCCCAACCAACTATTGTTGCAACATGATCCAAAAGATTATATGCCTTGTAAATGATCAATTCATTGATGAAGTAATTGATTGTAAATGTTTTCATGAACTTTGATGCAACAAAGAAAATAAAGCATTGTTACACAAGAACCATTGCTCAAAAATAATTGGTTGTCACACAAGAACCAACCATTAAAAAAAGAGGTTGCAATCAAGGTATTATACTTTGCCAAAAAAAAAAATATCAAGAAGCAAAGTTTGGAACGAATTTATATGAGTCAAAGATCAACTCATGGACAAATGAATCATTGCAATAGTTGCATGAGGACATGCAACAATTTCAGTTGGGGGGTATGTTGAGTCTCAAAAGTGTTTTCCATATTCATACATATTTCCATTATGTCATAACCATCTAGCCCTTATTTCATAGCCATCTGACCTAAAGCCCTACATCAAATAACCATTTTTCATAAATATATGGGTTAGGATCCTTGTTTTCCAAAGTTATTTATTTTATGTATTTTAAGTGAATTTATGATTAGAAACTAGAAAATTAACATAGTTTCATATATCTATATATGTGTTATTAGTTTTGTGACATGTGTAGGTCAAAAGGAGACTTCTAGAAGACCCTTATGTGGCACTCTAAGGCCAAATTCGAATTTGGTTGGAGAAGATCATGGGATCATGAGAACATGTGTCTCACTTCCTTGTTGTATTGAAACTCTAAGAGGATATGTGTCTCACTTCCTTGTTGTATTGAAACTCTAAGAGGATATGTGTCTCATTTCTTAAGTTGTGTTGAAATTTTATTAAGACATGTGTCTTATCATTTCCTATTTTGATTGTAACTCTAAAGTTGGAGGGAGAGATTCATGGACTCTCATTAATGAGATGACTCCTCATATTTTGTATAAATAGGAGAAGCTTTCTCCTATCATGGTTAATGAAGAAGTAGGAGAAAATAGGAGTATTTTGTAACAAAGTTCAAGATGGAATGGGATGTAGATTTGTGAGATTTTCAATAAATAAATTCAGTTCTTTGATGATGTTTTGATTACAACTTTAAGGAGTTGAAGGACTTCACCAAATTGGTAGCAGAGGGCCCATGCTATCCAAGGAGGCTTCTACATGCTTTCTATATAAGTAGCTTTTAATTCATGTCTTGCATTATTTGTTTAACTAAAAGATCCTCATCATCTTACAATCATTGTTTTCTTTAGAAACAATAACAAAATCATCATAAATTAAGATGAGAAGAAGTTTGCGGATGTGTTGCTGTTGAGTTGATTAGCTTCTGGTTTATATTAGATTAAAAGATCATCATTATCTTACAATCATTATTTTTCTTAAAACGCTCTTCCAAAATATCATTATTAGATGAAAAAGATTTGGTTGTATCATGTTAGTATCTTAGTTGCCTTTACGTTTTTGAAGTTTGAATTCGTAGTTGTTTTCATTAGCCATTATAGTTATACTCGTTCTAAAAACTCTTCCAAAAGAAGAAGCTCTTCAAAAATATTATGATAATGAATGGGAAATAGGCTATAGTTTTGGAGGATTTAATTGTAATTTCTTTGGAGCAATCATGGGATAAAAAAACAGATTTACAAATACTCTTCCAAAAAAACTCTTCAGATCCTTATGATGTCGAGCATATTGTGATCTTGAGCAGTTTTAGTTGTGTGTTTTCACTAAAAACTTGTACGACAGTTCTTTTGTCATCTCGCAGCTTGTCAAGATGTCATGAAGTGCAGGCAGAGTGACATGATTGCTCTTGATTTTCTCATTGCTTTAGTTCTTTTCTGGCTTTTTATTTACTCAATTACAGTCATGATTGTTCTAAAAAGCTCTTTCAAAGGAAGCCAACCACAATACAATAATGATGTGGACTAAATGATTTGTAATTCATGATGAGTTGCGTCATTGGATTCAGAAACACTCAGGTAATTCCATAAAAATATGAAAACACATACAATGAAGTAAGGAAGAGGTCACTTAAGCACATATAGTGCACCACACTTCATCAGTTTACTAGCCCTGGTTGATAATTTATGTTAGCAATTTAAGACGCTAAATTGACTACACATTTTGGCGCCGTTGCCGGGGAAGTGTAATTAGGAGACCTTATTTCTTACAACTAAAAAAAAAATTAATAATTCTTGAGTATGCTCTCCTCCTACACTTTGTGTGATCTGGAGGATCAGAAAAAGAATTGTTATGTGAAAAAAAAAAAGGAGACAAAATAAAACTTCATCATTTCAATTGATTCAACAATTTAAAAAAAAAATTGTTTTCATGAAAAACTTTGATTTCAATAAATTGTTTTGTTTAATGAATATATATGTGTATTTTTAAATTTTTGAAAATATAACATACATAATTTTATTAACAAATCAATTTAAAAAAAAAAAAAAAAAACTCATGGAAATAACACCCATGCATACGCATGAGGCCATTCTTTGGCTTGGCTTTATGCATATATGCAGGCTTTCAATCCACACAAAGACCCATGCACTTCAATTTAAATTTAAAAAAAAAAAAAAAAAAGGAACCTTTTCTTTTTCATATTCATTTTTCCTCAAACAACAGTTATTAGAAATCATTTTTAAAAAAATTTGCACACAATGAATGTATATCACATGAAGAAACTGATGATGAGGAAAAGATTACAAATTGTTGATGAGAAGAAGAGTGTAAATTGCTGATTAAGAGAAGATTACAAATTCAATTGTAGGGACATACAATGGAAGTGTATCATATGAAGAAATTGTTGATGAAGAGAAGATTTCAGACTGTTGATGAAGAGAAGATTGTAGATTCCATTGCAACTAATTGGAATGAGGAAGATCAATCTGAACTTCTCTGTGAGATACAATTCATTACACTTCAAAACCTGCAAAATAAAAACAAATCAAACCACAAATAATTGCCAGAAAACGAAATGCGTAATTGTCAAAAACACCCGATTTTAAAACGAATTTTCTGAGCAAACCAAAACGAATTAGAAAAAACTAAAACATGGGTTTTTTCGGGAACGGGGTGAGTTAGGTAATCCTATAAAAACTTTCTGAAATTCGCAGCCATTTGAGATAAATTCAGGGTTCTTCGGAGCACTAATTTGTAGTGTGCGTGAGAGAAAAATATTTTTTTTATTATGAAAACAGTCACGGTTTTGAGAAATAATCAAGGAACTAATTTCCTTATTTGAGGGAAAATGTGGCAGAATTCATGTGTGGTGGCACATGATGAATGACAAATGGATTATTTGAGGCAAACACATTATCACATGTGCATCAAATACAAGTTGTATAAATTGAAAAGGACTCTGCCTTCATCTCCTTCATAGTTAGGAATTTGACTTTAGAAATTTCAAGCTTTTTATTTTTATTTTTATTTTGCATGAAAGAGGCATTGGCATGACTTTGTTTCAAAAATATTCATAAGGACAATTATTTCATCCATGCTTTATTTCATTTAAAAAAAATAAAAATAAAAATAAAAATAAAAAAATTCAAAAAAAATAAAAATAAAAATAAAAAAAATTGAATCAATGAAATGAATAAGTTATTTGCTCACTTTTCTGAAGGTATTGATTAATTTTGGACTGATGATGAAAGATGAATGACTAATTTTTTTTTTATTCAAGATTTTTTTTAGCAGCTGAAAAACCTCATTGTTCAAATCAGCCTAACTTTCTCATACAAAATCAAATTTTGATGATTTAAGTATCATTGGAAAGGTCTTAATAAGATTTACATAGTGAGAAATCCATCATTAGAGTTTGAATTGGTAAATAATGAAATAAATTGCTGAAAAGAAGCAACATTCAACTTGAGGCACTAATTCCAAAACATGTATAAATTCTTTTGATTTTTCCTTTGAGAACTTGTTTCATTAATACAAATTCTTAGTTTTGTGTGTAAATATCATAACTAGAAAGATTGATCACCTCTCTCCCTTTGATAATCTTACATTCCATTGCAGAAGAAGTATTAGTTTTTTTTGCAGGTTCCAGGAGGAAGGACAAATGACTACAAGAGAATGGTGTCTCTCTAAGAGACCAATTTGTTTCATAAGAGGATGATCAACAACAAAGAGGAAATATGCTGATGCAAAATTAAATCCAAACACTTGAAAAACTTTCAGATACTATTGTCTCCATCACATCCATACCTCATAATAAACCATTCACCTCATTTCTCTTAATACTTTCCATTTACATTCACATCCACTTTCCATTTCCTTTTGTCCATTCATAACCCACAAATAAAAGCAAGAGGCTCATTCACATGCTTATTGCCCATTTCCATTTTCATCTTCCATTTCCATCTTCCATTTCTTGTCATTTTCATTCCACAAATAAGCCCTGCTTCAATGCAAATTATTGATTCCATAGTCCTTTGAGTCTAAGTTCTTTGTAAAAACACCTTGAGGCTTGCATGCCTTAATGGAAAGTTCTCATGCTGACAAACAATGGGAATACATTAATGTCCCTTGTTCGTCAGATCTTCTAGGTGACTCGACATCAGCAAAATCATTCGTACCTAGCAAGATGTGTTTGGGCATCTTGACTCTCATTGTCATCAATGGTGAGAGTTATCGTGTTGACTAGTGGCATCCATTAATGGCCACTAATTCAACAATTTCCTACTATGTTCGACATCAGAACATCTTTTCACATAGTAGGAATTGTGCCAATGAGTTTTGAAGACATGAAGACTATTATTTTCAGCATTTTGGAGCAGATTCAGCAAGTTTTAGTAAAAGCAATAAAAGTCATCTTATCTCTTTATCCATAACTCCTCTTGTTGAGCCACTTGAAGAAGAATATGATCAAAATTTTGTAGCCACCACACATACACAACTCATCCACATTTAAAGTAAGTGAAGGTATGTTGTTTTCTAATTTTAGTCATGTAATTCATTAGAATGCTAAAATTGTAACTTTGGAAAAATTTCTCACTCCCTTTTTCACATTGTCATATCTTTAGTTGGGGGGAAGGGACATAATTTCATATCCACATGTCATACACTATCACACATTTTCATTTCATTTCCATCCACATATACTTCCCAACCAACTATTGTTGCAACATGATCCAAAAGATTATATGCCTTGCAAATGATCAATTCATTGATGAAGTAATTGATTGTAAATGTTTTCATGAACTTTGATGCAAGAAAGAAAATAAAGCATTGTTACACAAGAACCATTGCTCAAAAATAATTGGTTGTCACACAAGAACCAACCATTAAAAAAAAAGGTTGCAATCAAGTGTATTATACTTTGCCAAAAAGAAAATATCAATAAGCAAAGTTTGGAACGAATTTATATGAGTCAAAGATCAACTCATGGACAAATGAATCATTGCAATAGTTGCATGAGGACATGCAACAACTTCAGTTGGGGGGTATGTTGAGTCTCAAAAGTGTTTTCCATATTCATACATATTTCCATTATGTCATAACCATCTAGCTCTTATTTCATAGCCATCTGACCTAAAACCCTACATCAAGTAACCATTTTCATAAATATATGGGTTAGGATCCTTGTTTTCCAAAGTTATTTATTTTATGTATTTAAAGTGAATTTATGATTAGAAACTAGAAAAATTAACATAGTTTCATATATCTATATATGTGTTATGAGTTTTGTGACATGTGTAGGTCAAAAGGAGACTTCTAGAAGACCCTTATGTGGCACTCTAAGGCCAAATTCGAATTTGGTTGGAGAATATCATGGGATCATGAGAACATGTGTCTCACTTCCTTGTTGTATTGAAACTCTAAGAGGATATGTGTCTCACTTCCTTGTTGTATTGAAACTCTAAGAGGATATGTGTCTCATTTCTTAAGTTGTGTTGAAATTTTAGAAAGACATGTGTCTTATCATTTCCTATTTTGATTGTAACTCTAGAGTTGGAGGGAGAGATTCATGGACTCTCATTAATGAGATGACTCCTCATATTTTGTATAAATAGGAGAAGCTTTCTCCTATCATGGTTAATGAGAAGTAATGTAGAAGTAATGAAGAAGTAGGAGAAAATAGGAGTATTTTGTAACAAAGTTCAAGATGGAATGGGATGTAGATTTGTGAGATTTTCAATAAAGAAATTCAGTTCTTTGATGATGTTTTGATTACAACTTTAAGGAGCTGAAGGACTTCACCAAATTGGTAGCAGAGGGCCCCTGCTATCCAAGGAGGCTTCTACATGCTTTCTAGATAAGTAGCTTTTAATTCATGTCTTGCACTATTTGTTTAACTAAAAGATCCTCATCATCTTACAATCATTCTTTTTCTTAAAATGCTCTTCCAAAATATCATAATTAGATGAAAGAGATTTGGTTGTATTATGTTGAGTTAATTAGCATTTTCTGTTTTGCAATTAGATTAAAAGATCCTCATTATCTTACAATCATTCTTTTTCTTAAAATGCTATTCCAAAATATTATTATTAGATGAAAAAGATTTGGTTGTATCATGTTGAGTATCTTAGTTGCGTTTACGTTTCTGAAGTTGAATTTTTAGTTGTTTTTATTAACTACTGTAGTTATACTCATTCTAACTCTTCCACAAGAAGAAGCTCTTCCAAAAGATTATAATGATGAATGGGAAATGGCTATAGTGTTGTAGGATTTAATTGTAATTTCTTTTTGTTCACTATCACAGTTACACTTGTTCTAAACACTCTTCCAAAAGAAGAAACTCTTCCAAAAGATCCTTATGATGTCCAAGGCATGACTGTGATCTTGAACGTTTTAGTTGTGTGTTTTCACTAAGTACCGTCGCTGTTCTTGCTCTTAAACGCTTGTCCAAAATATCACAATGACGAGTGGGAGATGGCTATGATATCTTAGTTTTTCATTGCTTTCAGTCTTTATGCTTTCATTTGCACTCAATTACACAGTCATGATTGTTCTAAAAACTCTTCCAAAAGAAGGAACTCTTCCAAAATACCAATCATGATGGACAAACAGACTGTAGAATTTCATAGACTAGTTGCATGTTAATTCAGTTAGAGCACTCCGGAGGTAGATTACATAAAAACAATACGAAAAACACATACAACGAAGTAAGGAAGAGGTCACTTAAGCACATATAGTGCACCACACTTCATCAGTTTACTAGCCCTGGTTGATAATTTATGTTAGCAATTTAGGACGCTAAATTGACTACACATGTCCAACTACCGAACATACAATATCAGTATGTTCCATGACCGAACAACTCTTATCAATATGTCTAATAGCCCCAAATTCCCATAGGTGATATTGTGACTAACCGTCAGTTTGGTCCTTACACAGAAATTGGTCCAAATCTCCCTCTGGGTCAACTTATTGCTCAGTACCAGCTGCTTCCTCATGAGTACCAGCAACCCCAGCCTAGGCCTTAGTCTACTGCTCAACATCAGCAGATTCCTCAGTACCAACAAGCCCAAATGGGACCTTAAGCTAGAACCTATGTTCAAAAAGGACCACAGGCTGGACCCCATGTTTAGCAGGGACCACAGGCTGGACCTCATATTCAACAAAGACCTTACATCCCGCAAGGTTTTCAACATCAAATTATGTAGGGACTCTATCACTAGCCCCAACATGTCTCCTATATTCAGCAGCCACTACAACTAGGTCCTTACCAGTAATGGGGGAAATATCCTTATTCAGGATAGAATCCACCCTATTGGGGGTAGAATCCGTATCAACTAGGTTGAAACACCAAACCTTTTTCTCCTCATAATCCTCCCTTGCCATTTTTGGCTACGTTGGAATTTTCAGATGTGTCAAAGCTTAAAAATGACCCCATCCAACATCAATTGCATTCGCTGCCAATTCTGACTAAGATTCTGGGAGATTGTCCTAAACTTGAAGACAAGTCTGAGGAAGACCCCCTAACCCATGCTATGATGTACCACTTATGGTTATCTTCTAATTATTGGGTCAATGATTCTATTCATCTTCATATTTTCCAGTGTACTTTGCCTAGTATTGCGGCCGAGTGGTATATCGAACTCCCACGACGAATTTTCTTCAATTTCAGTTCTCTGGATATGGCTTTCGTCACTCATTTTCAGTTACCTACTAGACCGCCACACACCTCCTCATTTCATTGAAGAAGTCAATTTCTACTCACATATTGGATCACATTCAAGAATGGCGATGTGATCATCATCACCTCATCAAATTTTATATCCCCAATTAGCTATTGAATGAATGGTTTACAAAATAATTCGTTCCCAGGATCGCTAAAGATATTTCCATGGGTAGACATGTAATGGAGGAGGAATTCATTGCCAGAGCTCAATTCCATGATTTAGTTTATTCCCAATCTGGGACTCTATACGAGTTATTTCCTGATGCGCCGTGACCTTCAACTGATCCCTCATCATCTCAGTCTCCTGCTACGCCTCCGGTGGATGATGTTATTTGGACAATGGTTCATAATGATAGTAATGCGCCTAAAACTTCTTCAAAGTATAAATCCACTACTACCACTACACCCTCCAATCCTTCCAATAACTAGAACAATCCTAGTAAAACCTCCGAGGTAAACATTGTTCAATCTACCGCAGCAAACAAATCCTCGAAAGGTAAGAAAAAGGGTAAAGTTAAATCCAAATCCGACAACCCTAAACAAGATTCGAAGAAGTCATCTACTGATGATTCTTCCATGCATAAGCCTAAATATCCTTGCATAATATGTGATGATGATAATTACACCAAAGATTTTCCTCAACGTGACAAATTTTCTCATCTTTTGATGGGTGCACCTGAGACTCTGGTTGTCTTGAAAGAACCTTTCCCTTCTCAGTACGTGCAAATGGTAGATCAAGCTCAATATTCTAGGAACTCTTAGGTTTTCATGGCTGGAATAGAACCTATCACCATTACCACGAGATCGAAATACTACCCCAATCCATCCAAGGCTCCTATGGAACCAGAAGTTACCGATCACCCTTCCTCTTCCATGCCTCCTACTTCTAGTCCTCTCGAGATTGAGAGACCTAGTAGTGACTCCATCATCTGTCCACCCCCAAAAGGTGTTCTTTGAAAATATTCCTATAATCCAAATGCAAGAGTTGTGCAACACTAAAATATTGTAGAGGACCTGGCTCAAGCACCTTGGATGATATTTTCTTTGGAGGTCCTTCAATCGTGTCCATCATAATGGAAGGCACTAATTTCTGCTTTTGGATGGATTGATCTCGTAGACTCTAATATTATTACTTTCAATCTCGAGAATTTTGTTCCTTGCCTCCCTTCTCAGGTGGATTTTCTGATTCAAGTTACCATCATGGGAAAGAATATTCAGAGGAATATCATTGATGAAGGTGCTTCAACTTGCATAATGTCTATCGCATGCTAGAAAGCTATCAACTCTCCTCCATTTATTTAATCCCCAAATACCTTGGAATATTTTGACAGTAGAGGTTCTCGGTCATATGTTATTCTCAAAGCATTTCCCATCAAGTTGGAGGGAAAAATGGTAACTTTAGAAGTTGAGGTGGTAGACGCGAACTTGAATTATAATATCCTTCTTGGATGCAGTAGGATGCATGCTATGGTTTCCATGGTCTCCACCCTTTTTCGTGTCCTCTGTTTTCCTCATCTAGGAAAATTCATGAATTTCGATCAGTTGGACTTATTTTCCTCTGATTATTCAACAGGAAACATTCCATATGTTCAGAAGACCAATACCCCTTATGAAAACATTGGGCCGGGTCTATTCAAAGACTCATCCCTTATGGGAATTTTTCCACTCTCACCTTTGAATGTCACCACTATCAATATGATATTGTCTGGTCATGATCCATGGATTTTTCCCAATCCTGAATAGCTTGAGAGTTTTGGTGACACTATGCCTTTGAGCTCTGCTAAAAAAATGTATCAAAGTATTCTCATGGCTTCTGAGGCTTCATCCATAACCAATGATCATTTGGTTTCCTCTCTAGACACTTATGCGTCCTCTCCTTGGTGTGGTTCTTGGGACTCTGATGATCCTTTGAATGAGAGTTTCCCAAGCGACGAAAGTATCATGGAGGTAATGTCTCTCGAAGAAACTCCATGGGATGATGGACATCATCGTTCCTCATTTCTCCCAATCCTCGGTGACAATTTGGAATCCCATGTTTCATTTGTACCGACTAACCCATTTCAGATACCGATGTTGATTCATGAAGTGATGTCTGAAGGGAACATGGGAAATATTACTCCAACCATTCCGATTGACATCTCTGTCAAACCAAGGATTGTCGAGAATGTTCATATCGGTTCATGTTTTTCTCCAGATGAGATCAAGATCTATACTGAGATTTTTCATGAATTCAATGATGTTTTCTGGTCATACAAAAGGATGCCTGGCATTGATCTAAGTATTGTTGTGCACAAAATTTCCACCTATCCGGATTCAAAGTCCGTTCATCAACGACTTCATCCTATGCACCCGAGAAAGATTGCCGCCATAAAGGGTGAACTTGAAAAACTTCTCAAAGCTGGTTTTATTTATCCTATAACATTGAGAAATTAGGTCTCGAATATTATTCCCATTAATAATAAACAAGAGACCATCCGGTTTTGTGTTGATTACTGTGATATCAATCGAGCATGTCCTAAGGACAATTACCCCACTCCTTTTATCGACCAGATCATTGATGAATGTGACAGGAGTGAGATTTTTTCCTTTATGGACATTTTTTATGGGTACAACTAGATTAATATTGCTCTACCTGATCAACACAAAACCACGTCTATCTGTCCATGGGGGACATTTTCCTATTAAAAGCTCCCTTTTGGCTTGAAGAATGTCAGAGCCACCTTCCAGTGATCTATTTCGTATGATTTTCATGACATCAAGCACATAGTTCAACCATATCTCAACAACTTTCCTGCTCATTCTCTGAAATGTCGAGATCACCCAGAACACCTTAGAGCTATTTTCCTTCACTGTCGACACTATAATATCAGGTTGAATCCTCATAAGTGTCTCTTTTGCATCGAATCCAGTTGGATATTTGGTTTTGTGGTGTCGAAAGCAGACATCTGCATTGATCCTTTTAAAGTCGAGGCAATAATCAGTTTGCCTCCTCCCTATTCTGTTCATCAAATGCAAAGTTTGCAGGGGAAGTAAAATTTCCTCTGTTTCTTCATACTAAATTATGTTGAGCTTGCCAAAGGCTTTACTCTCTTATTGAAAAATGGGATCATGTTCTTTGGGAAGAAATTTCTGAAATCTCTTTCAATGTGATGAAACAAGCCTTGATCAGTGCTCCACTATTGCATCCTCCCAATTATCACCATGATTACTGCCTGAATTTGACCACCACTGACTTCAATATTGGTATGGTGTTGGTTCAGGATGATGATGATGGTCAAGAGAATGTATTTTACTACTTGAGCTACAATTTCTTTGATTTTGAGACCCGTTATGCTCATGTAGAGAAACTCGCATTGGATTTTGTCCATGTTGTTCAGCGTTTTCGTCACTAAATTCTCTTGTGAAAAAATTTGGTGATTTTTGATTGCAACCCCATGACTTACATTCTCATATGTTAGTTTCTTGGTGGAAAGTACTTGAAATGGATTGTCATCCTTCAATATTTCAACTTAGAATTCACTATTGCTATGTCTTAGAAATCCCCAGTCTTTGACGAATTGATTTGTGATCTTCCCACCACAGATGATCCCACTCCTCTCGATGAGTCCATTCTTGATGGGACTCTATTTCTCATCAGTACTCTTGACCCATGGTATGGAGACATCATTTTTTATCTCAAGACAGAAAATTTTTGGCCAGATTTATCGCACTCTGAGCGATGATGGATTCGCTACCAGTCCCAACCTTACAATATCGTTCAAGACAAATTATATCACACTGGTAGTGACTCTATCCTCCTCCAATGTTTGACTCTCGAGGAAGTTGAGAAAGCTCTCAACATCTACCACTTTGGGGCTTGTGGTGGTCACATGTATGGTTACGCTACTACCTAAAATATCCTTTGCGTGGGGTATTTTTGGCCATATATTTTTAAAGACTGTATTGTTGTAGTACGAAAATTCAATCACTGCCAAATCTACTCTCGAAAATAGTGCACCCCACCCTCACCCTTGCACCTAGCTGCGAGCATCGAAAATTTTGCAAAATGGGGCATATATTTCATGATCTATAACCGACAATTGGCCGAGGGGCATGGTTATATTATCGTTGCGATCAATTATTTCACTAAATGGTCTGAAGTGATGCCTACATACGATAATGAAGGTCTAACTATAGTGCAATTCCTATTCAATCATATCATAGCTCGGTTTGGTGTCCCGAAAGCGATTTTCACTAATCATGGCTCTCATTTTCGCATATCATATGATCACAGAGCTCACTACTTAGTTGTGTTTACATCACGATAGCTCCACCCCATACTATCCACAGACCAATGGCTAGGTTGAGGCTGTCAACAAAGTCTTGGTGAATATGCTTTAGCGCACCATTGGGAAGAGAAAATGAGATTGGAATCTCATGCTCTTCTCAACTTTGTGGGCGTACCAAACCTCTAGTAAGACTACCAATGGATTCACACCATTCCCATTGGTGTATGGTCTAGAGGCCACAATCCCAATCGAGTGTGAGATTCCTTCTCTAAAGCTATCTGTTGAACTACTTCATGGTACTTCATCAGAAGAGGAACATCTGTTGTACCTCGAGTGTCTCAATGAGACCTGTAGGCTTGTTGCTTTAGTTATTGAAGCACAGAAAATATGAGTTAAATTTAAATATGAAAAATACGTCAGCCCTCGCATTTTCTCTTAAGGTGACTTGGTCTTGCTTTATGATCAAGCCCATGATAAATTGGGAGTAGGAAATATCGAGTGAGTGTGGCATGGGCCCTATATCATTCAAAAAGTATTGGAATGAGGAGCCTATGAGCTAGCATATTATGAAGGAAATCCATTGGTTGAGCCCCACAATGGGCTCTATTAAAAAAATATTACGCTTAATCATAATTGTGATACTTTGTACATTAGTGTGCTTTTATTGGATTTTTGGTGTGATTTTTTTATTTTCAGACATGTTTCCTCTACTTACCTTATGTTCCACTTGGTTTGTAGATGTTATCAAGTCATTACGTTAGTTTTTCTTATGGCGCTTGCCGTAGCACACAGAACCTGTCTTCCACAACATGGGCACTCTTTGCCCCTAATGGAGAGTTGATTAATTTACAAGGTATTTGTCTGGGTCGAACAACTAACAATATTGACGAATATAGTGCGGTGATCAAACTATTTTCAAATGCTATTGATCTCGGGATTAGAGATTTGGTTGTTAAATTAGACTCACAACTCGTTGTGTTACAGTTAAATGGCCATTATTCTGTGCGAAATCCTCAAATTTTGTGTATGTATTTGCGTGTTCAATTATTGGAAACACATTTTGATTTTATCACATATCAACATATTCCAAGATGGTTAAACGCATTTATAGATACATTAGCAAATCATGTATTAGATAGACATTTGCACAATATGTAAAAACCCAACAGCTCATTATGATACACAAGTAGTTGTAGAAACATATATATATATCAGGTTGTCTAGTTTTTTACATCCAAAATGTCAAAAAATATGTTTTCTGTTAAAAAAAATGGCTCTTGCGCTTACATAAGTACAAAAATATAAAAATAGGGTCGTTATCCACCCACATGGTGCTCATGATACCGGGTGACTGCTCGGATCACTCGCTAGAGTAGCCAACACAGTCTGCCTGGAACCCTGACCGTATGCCTCTGGAAGCGTAGAGGAATGTCATCAAAGGCATCATACTCTAGGATGCCTCTCTTAAGGCCTAACAAGTTTCACTCTAACTCAGCTAGTGTATCTGCTCCCTCCTCATAAGGGACATCCTCTACTGGGCGGGCTACCCTCTGCGTTATTTGTGACATATCGGGAAGTCTTTGAGGACCCATATCTATAAAAGCATCATAAGTTTATGTTTCAGAATACATAACAAAAAATTTCAAAAAGTAAAAATGTGAAAAAAAAAAACTACTTGCATCAGTCCACTGTGTGCCTGGTGGAATGGGTAGATCCAGATCTCCTCTGAATTCGATGTCTGCATATGAAAATTCCTCAACCATGATGAGTTGATGACGTAGCCAACTAAAAAATGTTGTAGGGAAATGCATCTGTTATCCCTCACCCTGTCAAGGCATGATCTCACACCACCTCATCAGCCTCGGGTCCCTCGAGGCTAGATCGTAGATCTCCAGCTACTAGTACTGAAACAATGGTACTCTCTCTAAGAAAAAGGTTACCAGAATGGACCCGTACGCGAATTGCTTCAGTTGCCCTGTCTTGCACTTGATTAATTGGCTCTTCATTTTGGCCAATAACCCCTCGCACCAGTTAAACATCGTCGGGGCCAGACAGTCCACCGCATACTGGAACTAAGATTTCGTTGCCTCGTGCAATGTGTGGGCTCCTATCACTCTAGTTATGGAGTGAAGGATTGTGTGCAAGGGAAGTACTCTGATATAGGAGATCACTATTTGCTCGCTCTCATTCTTTCAAGCCCCGAGACAATGTCTCTAGATGAGCATACTAGTACTCTCACCCCTTTCACGAGCTCTAGAGAATTGGATCCTCTCCCCTCTCCTCTACAAATCTATAACAAAATAGATTTCCATCACATCTAACTTTTATTCCTGGTCCCCAATGAAAATTATTTTTCGGTCCACATCACATAGTCCAATCAAATACTGGAGCAGCGCTTGCTGAGCTCTCAGCCCTGATGTCTGGAAGAATTTCAGTAAACCATAATTGCGCAATGTATTCATGAAATTTTGGTCTTGCAGTGCTTGGTAGTATTCCACCTCATGGCCTTGTTCTTTCCATTCATTCACCATATTTGCTTAAAACACCTGAAAAACATGTTTAAAAGGAATTTTAGGAGCTTTCATCGGAGTAGTTTTGGAAATTATCCATTGAAATGGGTGGATTTATTGTTTCAAAATCTTCCCCGTTGACAGCGCGACTATCTGAATTAATTCAACGTGGTGGTACGCTGCCCTAACGGGCTAAACGCAACCAGCACAAGTCTGATAACTTGAAACTACGCTGACTACGAGCGATTTTGAGGTTTGAAATCCTCGCCCCATTTCTCTATTTCTCAAAACCAAATGCTAAATGAATGGAATTAAAATTAAGAGGAGGCTTAGGGCTCTTACATGGTGCTGACAGATTGATGAATGGTGTCCTGGATCGTCCGCACCACTGATATGAAGTTCAAAGGGAAAATGGGTAAAATGCACTTCTCAAAATAGAAAGGTGAAAATGAATTTACATTTTGGTCTATTTATATATTTTTGAAATATGTTTTCCATTATTTTATTATTTTTCCTCGATATCAGTGATGTTTGTCATTTTTGTGTAGTAACAGAACTTTCACACTGTTGGTGATTATTTTTGATGTAAACAAGTTCTATTTTATCTCTTTTTCAAACTCGGTAAACATTTATGAAAAATGAACCCCACTAGAGTCAACTTTAAGCTCTTTTCTAACTCTCGAAAAATGAAAATATTAACAAGTAATTCTCATTTTGAACATGTTAAAGTGAATGAATTGACATGGTCTTAGTATACGTTTACCCCTTTTTTGGGCTGATATTTACTATTTACGAAAAAGGAATACCTTGATCGAACATGGTCAAGAGGTTCTCTCTGTTATTTTTTTCTACCTTTTCGGATTCGAGAGACGATTTATGAAAAGTTACATGATGGAGTTTCATTTTTGTTTCTTTAAAACTCCATAAACATGAAAATTTACCGATTTACCCTTTCGTTCGACTTGTTAGAGATTAAACAACAACAGACTTGTCACCATGACGAGACCGAGTTCATCCTTCCTAGGGATTTTTAAACTTACTAGGATTGATTCATTCGAAGAATGAACTTACACACTCAACATATGATATCCTCTTCACACTGAATGTAAAAAATAAATAGGTACTCGTTAGCAATAACGGGGAAAAATTGAAATTGAACATCCTATTTGTATTTTGGGTAGCTTGTCGCTCTTCAACATGGAACTCATCTGCAGTTCATGTCGTGTTGGGGACATCCAACATTTGTCACTTTGCCTCCATGGGTTTGGTAAATCCATTTGCCTCTCATTTTATTACCAGATTTTGTCAACATGACCTCTAATCCTATTTCATTCAAATACTACCACACTCTCGAGTCGTGTCACCAAGGTGTTCAAGAGAAGTCCTTTTTGTCAAACATCCTTTTCTTATTTGACCTCCTCTGTTACAATCCTAAATCATTCCTATCATCTTGAGATATATGTTGTTTCATGTCGATGATGTGGGAATCATTATGGCCCTCTTTCGACGAATCACTTCCTGTCGACTTCAGCTCATTATCTGGGAAGGTGATTTAGAAACTTATTTTCAGTACCTTGGAGCTGGCATGCCTCAATGGAAATTTTTTCGTGTTCGATGACATGTTCACATCATTGGCCTTCGATCGAATGATTCTTCAAGTTTTCAACTTCAACACATTCATTCACAGATGTAGATTTCATTGTTGTACCTTCAGTTCCATTGTCATTATTGGTGGTCTCTCTCATGCCCGTTAACGGTTTTCATCATTGAACGGTAATCAGGTGGTTTCTACCATGTTCAACACCAACAAATCTATTCGCCTGGCTATATTTGTACATTGGTTTGATTGAGATCATGGTGAAGTCCCTGGGTCACCTTTTATTTTGATCTGGGTTGCATGGAATTATTGAGTATTCATGATTGTATACATGATCCTATCTATACAGAAGGTTACATCCATACTGCATATTCATTTCTATGATCTATTTAAATGGATGGTTACGACCATGTCGTGGGTTCATTTGTTATTTGATGCCTAGTACAGAGTTATGTGATTAGGCATATTCATACCATAGATGGCATATATTGTAAAATGTTTGATTTGGTAGGTTTCCTAGCAGTGATTTGAGTTATTTCCCTTGGTTCATAAATAATTTCAACCATTACTCCATGTTCTTCCTTCATGATTTAGGGGGCATCTATTATAGTAATTTCTCATCATGTAATTTCTCTTCCTTGATCCTAAAATTCCCCGTGATAGACCCTGTGCAATGTTTCCACCATGAAGAAATATGTTAAGATATCCTCTAAAGATTCATAGAAAACTTCCTTGGAATATTACTAAAGAAACTTGGTCAAAATCCTAGTTTCTTGGGTCAGTGTGTTCCCTGTTGTCATGCTTGCATCGATGTCAGATTGACAATTCTGGCCTAGCGCTGCTAGTGCCCTTATTCCTTGGAAAACTACACTAATCCCCTTCTAGCAGTGTTTCCTCAAATGGAGGAGACACTTCGACCTCTAGAAGTTCCAGGGCGACATGTTGGTTGTTAAACGGTGGTGATAGAGTCGAGCTCTCTGATTTTAGAGCTTTGATCTCATCCATGGGGATTTATCCCTCAGAAAGTGGACCTTGCTCCTCCTTTCATGGGCTCCCAACCTCTTCTCCCTTCCTTTAAATTCATGGCCCTCATTCCAATAATGTTAGTCTTGGTTGGTCATTATTGGGCTAGTCTGAAGTCTTGTTCCCTTTACATTCTTGCACTTTGATAAGGCCTAAGTGTTCGGGAGAAGGAATTATATAGAGCTTCAGTGAAGGACTCAGATTTTCACCGAAGGGAGGCCTCCAACATTAAGGCATGGTTGTAAGCTCTTCCTTTTATATTTATAAATAAATACATATGTTGTTTGTTTTCTATATTTGTCTGATATTTTATGAAAATATTCTGGTACTCCTTGATCTTCTAGATAACTAATTTTTATGATTATTATGTATTGAATTACATTTTTTGCTACCTCTTGATCATCCACATGTATTCATGTGCCATCATTAACAAGGAGTGAGCCTAAAAGGATCGTGGATCAAGGTCACCATCAATGGATTCGAACATTGCATTGGGAAAAAGGTACTTCTATCTTTTTTCTTATCGCATTATGAATGTTAGTTAAGAAAACTTTGCATTATAAATTATCTCACATAGCTAGACCCACTCTACGGCTAGAGAGATTGCCTCTGTCCGTAGAGGAGATTTATCTTGACTACAATTTGAGAAGAAGAAAAATATTCTTGCAATTAAAGAAGCACCATTTACTTTGATAAATGGAAAATTATACAAAATGGGTATTGATAAAGTACTGCAAAGATGTGTATTGGAACATGAAAGGAATGATATTATCGACAAGGCATATAAAGGGGGAGTAGGATGCCATTATCATGGCAACACAACCATGAATAAAATACTACAAAAAGGGTTATGGTGGACAAGAATATTTTGAGACTACCGACTACATGTACCAAAATATAATATATGCCAAAGATCCAGGTGACCACTACCTAAACACCACATGTCATTACATTAAATTTACAATCACTACCCTTTGAGATCTAGGAAATCGACTTCGTCAAATCATTTTCTAAAAGGGCTAGACAAATGGTATCAAAATACATCATAATAGCAATGGAATATATGACGAAGTGGGTGGAGCCAGAATCGATCGAATCATGTAGTAAAGAAGTAGTAGAAAAATTCATATATGAAAATACAGTAACATGTTTCAACTGTTCTTTAGTCATCATTAGTGATATAGGGACTCACTTTGTAAATGTCATGATTCAAACAATAATACAAAACTTCATGATTGAACATAGGAATACTATTGCTTATCACCCATAAGAAAATGGCACTGTTGAATCTTTTAATAAAACATTACACTAGGGATTAAAAAAGGTTTTCAACCTAGACAGAGATGACTGGGATGACAAGGTACCATCCATCCTTTGGGCATACTTCACAACGTACAAGAAATTGAAAGGATTTACACCTTTCAAACATATCGATGGACAAGAAACAGTCGTTATGTTTCCGTGCTCAATGAATGCATTAAGAATACATAATATATTGGAGTATAATACAAAGATATAGAAGGAATGACTTTATCAATTTCAACAACTAGAGGAAGACTGAACCTATGCACTCTATCAATTGCAACAACTAGAGGAACACTGAATCTATGCACTCTATTACTAGAAAATTAGCAAGGATCAAGAAAATCAGTGGCATGATAGAAATTTGAAAATTAAGAATCTTAAAGTAGGTGATTTAGTCTTGTTATACAATATTTAAGTGAATGGTAAATCAATGAAACTAGAAACTGCATGGCTAGGACCATTCATGATTGAAGACATACGACCTTTAGGAGCTGTACCATTGAAGACATTGCAAGGGATTTTTTTCAAGTCAGTTGTTAACGATGCCTAACTCAAGAAGTATGTCTCCTAATAGCTATGGTGTCTTCCTACTGAAAAAATTTTAAGGCAAAAAGGACATTGGTTAGCTTGAAAACTACTCGGTGGTGGGATAATCGGAAAAATAATTTGTAAAATTAGTAGTTTTATTTCTTAATTAGAACTTAGCAAGTCATTACAAAAAAAAAGTTATTGATTAGAAATAAAATGATTGAAAGAGCAGTTGGGGATCTAATAAAAATACAAAAGCACAGTAAAGTAGAGAATATTGATAGAAATAGGGAACAAGAATTGGATCTGTGTAATTTCTTAAATAGAAGGGATAAACATGGTATGGATCAACATCGCTCCAAGGACAAAAGATGGCAATAAAATAGAAATAAATTCAGATAAAATTATAAAGAATCCAACTCAGCAGAAAAATCAATAAACCAACTCATACAGAAAAATAATCATTGGACGGATCATGGAATTAAAGAATATCTAGATAGGACATATAACTAGGAAAAATGCCTCGGCCACGTGCTAGAGGGAAGCCTAAAAAAATTAGTTATAAATAAATTCCAAGCACACAAGTTTGACAACACATTTCACAAGAGAAAAAAATAGTATTAGAAAATAAAAATAATCGAATACATTAATCCAATAATGATGCGTCACGTGTCACATACTCCACAAGTCCCATCAATGTCAAACATATGCCAAAAATCATCTCAAATCACTCCAAAATCATCTACCACTCTGCTATGTGACGTTGGGAGATCAAATCAAAAAATTTAGAGACAATTCACGGAAGATGAAGCAAGTAGAAATGTTGGTGTATTTAATTCCAATTCCATAAAAGACAATAACACCTCAGGTGTGCATAAAATTCTTCAATAAATTTTGTTAAGTTTCAATTGTGATCTTAAGAAATTCCAAACATCCCAAGCCATGTGATTTCTAATAATGAACAGTTAGATTGTTTTAGGGTTGCATAATTCCAGAGCGATTTTGTAATGGTGAAAATGATTTTTTTTATGAGGAATATCATGTTACAGTCGAATCAAGAACCAAGGAAAGGTCTTATATTGCAGGAAAAAAAAAGCTTGATATTCACATGCATTGTATAAAGCACACAAAGGTAGATAAGCCTTCTTGGGAGAATAACTATGAGTCATTTCTTCGATAGGCCAATAAAAATAACCGTTGGAATTTAGAATCTGAGAACTTGGAGAAAGAAAGATTGGCCAAGCTAAATAACCATTATAGTTCATAATCTAAGCGCTTGGAGAAAGTAATAATCCACGACATTCTGGGTGCCCGTCTGATGGGTGATATGCATGGTATGAAGGAAGAATATGTAAAATACCTCATTAGTAGATATCATAATAGTAAAAAATGGCTCACCCAACCACAATTGATTTCTGAGATTTTCATCCTCTTGACTACAAGGTTTCCATATAAAGGAGAGAAGGTGCCCAATATATCTAGCTTAAACAAGTGGCTTACAAAATTTGTTGGCGGAACGTCTAGTAAGAATTCACAAGGATTAGTTATTAGCCAAGTCCACGACCCTATTTGTCTCACATCTGTTGGTTGGCTCTATGATGTCAATTTGAATATGTTAAAAGAAATTTAAGAAATTTCAACATCTAGGAAGACGTACAATTGGGCAAAATACCTCATGGAACTTATAAAAACCAACTTCAAGGACTGCTAGAATTCAGGTAAACATGTTTTCTTTCCTTCTTTGATTATATGGTTAGTAATGAAATATACTCCACTAGTTGGAAAAATATACTTCATTAGGAATGATATGTCGCTCATGCACAATTTTAATATTTTTTCACATGGCGGGTAAACCCCAGTCTCTGGGCCCCTATGAGTTATTTAGAAGCTTCTTGTTGAATATCAAGTTGTCCTCCAACAAGTTGAGGGTTCAAAAACATATCCGTCGGGCATTTCCGCCCTATTCCAATATGCAGTTATGTCTAGATGTTACCAAAGTGCGGTACAAGAATTCTGTTGAGGTGGACATGTAGGAATTTCCTTATCAACCCTCTATTGAAAAAGTGTTTGACGAATTGTGTTGTAAGTATACAAAAAATTTTCTATCCATTCTGGAGTCCAAAAATCATATAAGGACATTATTAACCCACTCTCTGATTTGGAGTTGGAAGAGGAGACAAAATTTGCATTGTATTTGCAACCCTTTAAGGTCGACTTGTTAGTGCTATTGGCCAAATCATCACAAAAATCCAACCAAAAAGAGTCACAGAGTCCTAAGTGCATTGCAACGTATTTCGAAGGAATTCAATGAGAGGAGGCGTTATCAGAAATTTGACTAAAAAACCCTAAAAAACAACAGTAGCTTGAAAAATTTGTTCGAAAAATGGTTGAGTCTACAAAATGAAAAGGGAAAACAATCAAAAGGCCCCGAAAGGCAAAAAAAACAATTTCTGTTGTCGAAGAAAACATACAACAATAAGTAGGAGTGGCCATTGATGCTTTTGTGGAGAATATTTGATACCATATGGAGGAAATTTATGAATATTCGTCGAGACATAATCCTGTGCAAAATGGAATTTTTTCCAATGAGAAAAATGACAATTCTACTTAGAAACACAATGATAGTTATGTCCAGCAACAAGACCGGTCGAAGCAGGCTACAGGCACTCAGTCCAAGGACTCACATGGATGAAATTGATATAACAAAGGATAATACACCTACTTCTCTAACACATATTGAAGAGGAGAAACATCATGTGGATCAACAAAAATCTTAGAATTACTCATCAAAACACACCCAGTTGGATGACACAATCAAAACTCATAAGGAAAAAACAAGAAACAACGATCATGTTAACAAACCAACAAAAAACAGAAATGAATGATGTGCCTCCTAATAATCTATCAGTCACTTATCTTTCTTCGACTTGTACAATGTCATATGAGCTGACTTCAGCCAGTATTCTGGGAATTGATGTTAAAAAAAAAATATTATAGACATCCATAGTAAGTATGGTGATTTGAAGCTTCCTAGATAAGAATATTTTTTAAGTTTTATATAATTTTTTAAAAGAAAATAAATTACAAATGAAAAAAGGGAAGAAATAAAAAACTAATATTCAATAGAGTCAGGAACGAGAAAGGGAGATTTGGTCAGAATGTTAGGACCGAGCAGCACAAAAAGTTAGCATAGACATTCCAGCCGAAGTTGATGATCATATCATCACATTTCATTAATTGGTGTACCACTTTATTGAAATAAATTAGCAGCTTAGAACACATATAACATACTTAAAAACCAGACCAACAGTGGTAGGAAGTGATAAATTTATAGAGATACTCCAAAAATATCATCATAAATTCTTGGAAGCCAAACAAACATTGGAGTAGACACTTTATAGAGAAGATGCTTTAACAACAACACTTAACAATTGGTCAACCTATTTTTCATCAACTCATAGTTCAATTAGAGAACATTACATGGTTATTCATGACTTGTCCGCAAGATCAGTTGTTGATACAAGAGATAATAAGGCACTGGAAAATAAGTTGGAACATGAATGAGAAATATATGCATGATCTGATGCAAAATGAACAAAAGTGGCTCAGAGAAGGAAACAAATCACAACTAGAAGCAAATAATGTTTCTAAATATTTGCATGGAATACTTAATCAAGTCTAACATCTTGAACATGCCAAGATTTTTGAACAATGGGTATCAGATGAGACTCTATTGGAAGAAAGAGTTTAGTTCTTGGAAGATCTCAAGTAATCAAGTGATTAGGAAAGGTTAGCAGTTCAAGAATGGTTAGTCCTTGATGAGAATGTGCATATTTTACACCATTCGTCTATCAAAATAATTTTCCAAATATGCCACCACCACTTCCAATTAATTCTTCATCACTAAAAATTCCATGACCCTCCCATCAGTTTAATAAATTGAGTATCTCAACATGTGTCGCAACCTCAGAATAACAATCACATGAAGTCGAGATGGATCAAGATTGCACCATTTTACATAACCAATTCACGAAGATCTGACCGAACCTTTAGATGCACTTGTTGAAGAAACAACAAAAATTTTACCTTAATCTATCTTTTATTCTTCAATGTAATCTATTTTGTATCAAAATTTTGTTTTTTTTTAGGCTTTTAGAGAGTCAACAAAAAATCCAACTCTGTAATTTTTTGTCATTCCAAATCTCCCATTTTTTAGGAAAAAGAATATTTTGAGGTCAGGGGAGATGCTGGAGAGGCTAGTTGACTCATTCGACTAGCCTGGTTGATTCAAACAACATACAATGTAAAAATGACTATTAAGAAAACTAAATTCGGATTAGTTAAGATTTTGGTCAGATAGTTAAACTAATGTAACTATCCTGACATGATATACATATCTGTCTATGTATCAATGTATCAGTTCTACTTGGATTTTAAGAGACATAATATCAAATTGTTCTTTTGATAGTTCTCCACCAATTGTGTCTCTTATATTTATATCTATTATGTGATTTGATATGTGAATACTTGATGTGTTGGTGTATCGTGTTTTGATAGTTTGGAAAATAAAAAGACAAGGCAACATCAGAGCCAATCTTTAGAGTTACAGGATTTAGTCCTCCTGTTCTCAAAGAGGGATCTCTCAAATTTTTGTTTGCAAAGGTTTATCTTGTGTGCTTGGAGTATTGGTTTTAGACTAGTTATTAAGTGTAGGTGTTTGTTTGGTTGAATTGATACAGCAGAATATGAAAGGTCTAAGAAAGATATGTAGAGAAGAGAAACATCTGATTCATTGGGCAATGGAGTCAAGAAGAGGTCATGACACACTCATCAATGGATATGGGATATCAGAGGGCAAATCTAACTTGGCCGCAGGATCCTTTGGTTTTGGAATGAGATGGACATCAATGATTTGGAAAGAGAAGTTTTAATCCTCAATGAAGGGAAATTGAAAACACAACTTGGACAATAAAGAGATATTTGATAGCCATAGCTAACCATGAATTCTACAAATAACACTTTAAGCAAATAATGACTTCAAAACAACTTTTAAAATGAAATCTAAGATTCGGGGAACACCCTATTTCCTCAAAGATTTTATTTCAAATGACTTAGAAAACATAAAAGATTCACTGATAATTATGTCCATAGAAGAGGGAACACCTAAATACATCTATGAACACAACTAAAATGACCTTTAAGCTAACTGTTCAAGCAAGGACAAGGGAAAAGATCAGAACAGACCTCCTTGTTTCACTGTAAACAAAGGAAATTCAAAGGGAGACTTCAATAATAGCCTTTAAGTGGTAGCAAACAAGCAACGAGAACCATAAATCATGCTGAAACCAAATTTTAAAACTATCAAGGAAATAAACAAGCATGAAGACTAAAGAGCGAGATTAAAGACTCTAACATACTTTAGCAGAAGAAAACATAAAACAGTGAAGGATGAACAGGTCTAAGGTGCTTCCAGGAGTCATTTCTTAGCCTAATACTTTCTATCCTATTGTAGTAAGAAATTATGGAACAGAATGAAAACAGGAGAAAACATTAAATAGTTCAGAATACTTCACCAAAAGCCAAGCTCATGGATCCAATGACAGAGCCTTCTCAAGAACAAGAATGCAACGACATCGTCAAGGCTTCCAAGACTTCAATTTCTTCTTCAACTTCAATAGACTATGCATTTATTTCAGGGAGTTTTAGTATTACAACTAGTAATCAAACAAACAACCAAAAATTTCTCATCTTCTAAAGGAGTATTTATAGAAGAATGAGGAGGTGAGATCTGATAAAAGATCTCCCAAGGAAATTAATACAGACTAATGACTTCTCAACCTTTTGGGGGGGCTCAATGGAGAAGAGTACAGATATTCTCAATGAATTAATTGGTTTACATTTAAGTTTAAACTCAGTGGGAGCTTCTGTTGACTTTTAAGGCTCTATTTCATGTAGTAATAATTCTGCTGATATTTTTACATTAAGTTCTTTTGGCAGACTTAATTCTTCGGCTGCGTTGAGGCAAATATCTGATTTTGAAAAATAACTTCGGCCTCTGTTTTGAATGCTTTGAGGCATAGATGACTTTGTGGTAGCTGGGAGGAATCAATTTTCCTAAGATGTGGTGGTGGAGGCCTTCTGTCTTATAAACACTTATGATTTTCTTTAATTGTGTTTTAATTTGGAGGATTAGGCTTTTGATAATCAATCTTAGCTGTAATCCTCAAATTTTCTTCAATATTTCTGTTCTGCTGTGTTCTGTCTTCGATACTGATACTCTTTTAATTTATTTAACTCTATGTCTTATTGATGTGCAGGCCACGCAGGGCTCATATGGCATCAATGCCTTATGAAACATTGACGAGACGTGGAATTTGAGCCCTGTGAATGGTTTCCCTTTAATGAATAGAAGGCGTGAGAATCGTCACTCTCAGCCTTTAGCCTTTCTTCATTATAATGGAAAAAACCATTAATCACCTGCAAAACATGAAACTAATTAAGAAATCCTGCGATTATTGTGTAAAATACTTCAGAGGGCGTGGGAGAGAGCATGGCCTTTGGATGGCATCATCCAACAGTAGAGAACTGCGTGGAAGAGGTTAAAAAGGAGAGTAGAGGGATAATTAATTCAGAGCCATTGATTGATGAGTAATCAAGAAGATCAATAGTTGGGATAAGCGGTGGATTAATAATGTGAAGGATTCACATTATCCGGATTTAACAAGAAAATGTGAAAAACTAAGGTTAAACCTTTGGTGACGGTGGAGGGCGATGAAGTAGTGCGGGAATGATCTGGGACTGTCCGATCTGGACACGTGGATGGTCTAGATCTAATCAGAGGATCACAATCGGCGGGTTAGAATACTTGGAGTGCGACGGGGCGATTGAGCGCTGGCCGTTGATTTGAGGATCAGATCAATGGTGGGGAGTGAATCGGAGGGATGTCAATTGAAAGTGGACAAAAGTAAAGGCACAATAGGCATCTCTGATGTGATTTCATGATCGGGGAAGGCCGATGTGATTGCGTGATCAGGGCATCACAATCAGAGATGGGGGGAAAACATATCAAAATGCACCCGGTGAAAAACTCACGATGCGACTTGGCGGTGATCTTTGATCGGATCAAGATCAATGGTCGATAACGTTTGAAGACTTTGTACCGGTGGAAAAAAATTATAACACAAAAAACCCAAAAATTTAATATAGTAAAAAGGTTTTATGCATCGGGGCGGGTTTTAAATATATGAAAGGGATAGGCGCCCAACTGTGGGGCCATGAGTTTTTGGTGCAATAATATGATCGGGGATTATGAAACAGAGGGCTAATCGCATCAGAAAACTTTGTGAGGCAAAAAGACTTGCACACTGCGTATTGCTCCGATGCGATAAGCGCTGAAAGGCTCTAGCACCTGGTTCTAGGGTGCAGGCTTATGGAGGGGGAGTGGTTTTTAGGCTTAGCCCAAGGGGGCTTAAGTCTTTATACAAAAATATGTATTTTTCATGAAAATTTTCAAGTTTTTCAATGGATTTAGGAGTTTCGAAAGAGTTCTAAAAGGAGTTTTAAACTCTGTAAAAAGGATTTTATGAAAGGGGAAGAAGGGGAAAATGAGAAAATAGATAATTTTGATGAGAATGAAAGGGGTAGAAAATGAGGTTAGTTTGCGAAGTGGAAGGAGGGGAAAATGGAATTTGTAGCAGTATTTTCTCTTTGAAATCAACAGAATTTTTGAGCTTTGAAATTTAAACAGCAATGAAGATTTGGACAGAGGCATGAGACCTTCAAGAGTATTTAAGAGATAATATATTTTTAGCAATAAAAACTTGTTTCTTGAAGACTCGAAAAATGTTTTAGCCAGCATTTCATATAAAAAATTTTATAGCTGGCTAACAATGGCTCCACTTGGGGATGGTGCCTTCTTGAAGGCATCAGGAACTTCAGACTTGCATTCTATTGGAGGCTAATCAATGCCTCATCCATTTGGGTTGCCTTTCTTTACTAGAATGATATTCTTTTGTTTCTGAAGCACATTAGCAGCTATGGAAAATAATGGAACTTTATCAATACAACCTTTCTACCTACCCAATCCTACAAATCTAACATTTTTTCTTCTTCAGAGTGCACTTGGATTGACAAACTCTTTTCACAACATTTTATTCTTTTGAAAGCATAAAACTAATCTAATTCTACTCCTTATTTCTCCATAAACTTAGATTAAACAGTTGAGTCCATACGCTTCTCTAACTAATCTACATCTGTTAGGATTAAACAGTCTAACAGATTTTTATTCTCTAATTTCTAAAATGGAAATTTAAAAGCATACAAGCTAGGATTGAACAGTCTAACTTGATGCTGGTCCATGGCATAAAAAACAAGTTGCACATAGATATTTATTTTTCAATAAATCAAATAAAAAATGGAAGGCATGAGATCTAAAAGTTCAAAGCACAACCTTCTCTTTTCACAACTCTATTTTGACTCTTGCTTGAGCTGTTTTCCTTGTTTCTCTGGTTCAGATTTTAAGCTGATTAGAACCAGATTTACATTTTTTTTCACTCAAGAAATAGGTATATTTTAGTCATTCTTCTTTTGAAAATTCAGATTCAGATTTTGAGCATGTTTGAACCTTTAATTTCTATACTAATCTACCTACTGATAAGCCAAGATTAAACCGTTTGGAAAACCGAATTCACTATCCTATTAGAAGTCAATTTAAAGCTAATTAGTCCAGATTAGGCTGTTTGACTAATTAGAAGTGTGTTTTTCAGGAGTGGCATTTAAGCTTGCAGACTTTCAGATTTGTTTCTCCTTTTTGGTATGGGGCTGTACCTTTATTGTTTTTACAATCTGCCCTCTTTTCTTTATTTTACTATTTTTGTATTTTTATTTTTATAACTTTGAATGAAACATTCAGACTATGATATTTATAATGAAAATAAAATTCTTTGAAAATCATGATTGCTAGCAGAAGTAATTCTTTAGCATTCTGCCATTGACAGGACCTCCATACAGATCTTCTCCATTCAATTCTTTCAAGAAAAATGCATTGTGACCCCTCTCAGCATGAATAATATAGGGACCTTACACAAATTATAAAACTTACTATGTTTTCCCTTCTCTTTCCTTCTTGAATCCCACTTAAGAACAATATTTCCAATTTGGAAATTGTTTTCCTTAGTCCTCTTGTCAAATAGTTTCTTGATATTTTCTTGGACTAACTGTGTTCTTTCATAGACTTCTTCTCTAGTCTACTGTAAATGAATTATTTGGTTGATTCTTCTTTGCATATCATTTTCTTCAACCTGCACTTCTTGAAGGAGTTTCATGACTGGAACTCCTAATGAGGTGGGAAAAACTGCATCCATGCCATAGACTAGCTAATAGGGGAACATATTTATTGACTTCTTTGTAGTTAACCTATCAGCCCATAAGGCATGAACCAACTTACTGTGCCATGATTTCTGATTATGTTTGAACAACTTTTTGTTGATATTGATGAGTCTCTTTTTGGAAGATTCAGCTTATCCATTTCCTTGGGGATATTAGGCAGTAGAATTGCCCAAGGTTATGTGGTATTTGTAATAGAAATCAACCATCTTCTTATATTTAAAAGCAGTAGCATTGTCTGTTATGACTTTTCTGGGACAACCAAATCTGGATAGGATATTTGTTTCAAGAAACTTGATAATGACAGAGTCATTAGCATTCCTTGAGGGTATAGCTTCTATCCACTTGGTAAAGAAGTCAGTGGCTATGAGGATCCACTTATATTGAGCTGAGGAGGATGGGTGAATTTCCCCAGTGAAGTCTAAACCCCATTGTTGAAAAGGTGCCTCAACTCTGATAGGATGTAAGGGTAAGGAAAGAAGTTTTCTTTTGCCATCAAAAATTTGACACTTATGGCAAGACATGACCAGCTTCTGAGTGTCTGGGAACAGGGTAGGCCAATAGTAACGGGATCTAATAATTTTGTTCGTTGTGGCATGCCAGTAGAGGTGTCCTCCACATTCCCCATCATGCAATTCATGCATGATTTTCCCTGCATCATCTTCAGGTAAAAATTTAAGCAAAATTCTGATAGAATTTTTCCAATATAATACCCCATCCAAGATGCAAAAACTTAAAGATTTTTGTTTCAAAAATCTGGCTTTAGTTTTAGACAAAGAAGGGGGGGCATTCAAATATAAAAGCACATAAATAATGTCAGCATACCAAGGAGAATTCAGAAATGTTTCTTCAATGAAAGGAGTAGTAGATTCCTTTATTTCTTCCAGCACATCTACCATATTCATATCTAGTGCTTGGAAGTTAGACTCAGCCATAAGTTTTGCTAATCCTTTCCCTTTAACTAGTTTGGTGGGCCTGATTTCTAAGTCATATTCAAGAATAGTCGCAATCCATTTTTCCTTTTTACCATTGGGGTCCTGACTTAGAATTTCCTTGACAATAGTATGTGGAACAAAAGCAATTATGTGAGAGTGTAAAATATAGACTCTAAATTCCTTCAAAGCTTTCAATAATGCTAAGGCTTCCTTCTCCATGATGTTATATTTGAGAGGAGCATCTCTTAAGGCCCTAGTAAAGAAGGATATAGGTTTTTCTTGCCCCAGGTCATTTTTTTGCAGTAAAACTGCAGTTATTGTATGCTCAGATGCGAAAGAAAAGATATAAATTCTTTGGTAAAATCAGGACTAATCAGGATGGCATTTGAGTAATAGCTTGTTTGACCAATTCGAATGATTGTTTATTTGGTAAAGTCAATTTTACACCTACATATTTCTTAAGCATGTTTGTAATGTTTTTTAATAGCTCAGCAAGGTTTGGGATGAACCTCCTCAGAAAATTAATCTTTCCAATGAAAGATTGTAATTCTTTGAGGCTTCCTGGATGGCTGATCTGTAATATTCCATCTATCCTTGTGGGGTCTATTTTGATTCCCTCTTCGGAAATTATATGGCCAAGAAGTTTTCCTTCTTGGAGACCAAAGAGTGTTTTCTTGGGATTTAATGACAAGCCAAATTTCCTACACTTGTCAAAAACTTTCCTCAAGTGAATCAGATGTTCTGCATTAGTTTTTGAGAATATGGTTATGTCATCAAGGTAAATGATTATAAAATAGCCAATATCTTCAGAAAAGGCTATGTCCATGGCCCTTTGGAAGGTGGCCCCTGCATTCATTAATCCGAAAGGCATTTTGACATACATAAAGGTGCCCCAATGTGTGGTAAAAGCAGTTTTGATTTGATCACTTGGGAGCACTAACACCTGTTTGTAACCCGAGAACCCATCGAAGAGGGATATCCTTTTTGACCCAACTACCCTTTGAAGTATATGGGCCATCTTGGGTAAGGGGTAGTTGTCTTTTAAAGGGGCTCTATTTAAATTTCTAAAGTCAATACAGAGCCTGATTTCCCCTATTTTCTTTCTAACAGAAACTAAGTTTGATACCCATTCTGAATATCTAATGGGTACGATGATCCCAGCATCATGCATTTTTTCAATTTCTGCCTTAAATAAAGGTAGTAAGAGAGGGTTTATTCTCCTTAGATTTTGTTTGAAAGGCTTTTGATTTTCTTGAAGAGGGATTTTGTGCTGAATGATGCTAGTATCATATGATTTCAAGTCTTTGTATCCTCAAGAAAAAACATCTCTAAACTCTTTGAACAACTCTATATATTGAAATGTTATGTGAGCTGGGAGAGTGATGTACAGTTTAATCATCTTGGGTTCTGCTAGACTGCCTATGTTGTGCTCTTCCACATTTGTTTCCACAGGCTCGATTCTCGTTTCTTTGTCTACATCATTAAAATCGAAGAGGTGTTCTAAAGGTGTGAGACCTCTTGGAATTTTATCATTCTTGCATTGTAAAAATTCCAAGTCTTCTTAGCCTGTGTTGTCAATCATCTCTACTTCAAAAGTATTCTCATACTAATTTATATCAGCGAAATATGCCATTTCAATTTCTGGGATTTGTTCGATATACAAACAGTTTTCTTTATGGTTGGTTTCTGACATTGGTATGTCGAAATCATTTTCTGATTTTAAGAAATCATCTATGTGTTTTTTGGAATCAAACACTTGCCAGTGATCTTCGTTATTAGGCACTGCAGGCCTGTGTTTTACCTTTACGCTAAGATGTTCATTTATCTCAGGTATTTGGCAATTGCTTGCATTGAAAGAGAGTTCATTTGCTAGATGATTTAGTGCTCTAGGAATGAAAATAAGTTCATACATTTCAAAGGTTTTTAATAAATCAAGGGAAGCATTCTGATATTCCCTAAGCCTTGGATTTATAGTTTAATATTATCCTTTGATTTGTCTTATGATAAGTTCAGAATCTCCTAAGATCGATATCCTTTGGGCTTATAACTATTTAAGCAATTGTAAGCCTAGGAGAAGTGCTTCATATTCAGCGATATTGTTAGTGCATGGGAAATGTAATTTATATGAAAAACTCTGTTTCATATTTTGAATCCAAACACCTGCCCCTGCACTTGGTTTATTACAGGATCCATCAAATTTTATTGTCCAAAGCATGTTCGCCTCATTTTCATTTTCTTGTTGCTGTTGATTTTCAATGTTTTGAATTTGATTCGAAGGAAGATTTTATTGTTCTAGTGAACTATTTGGGTCTATGTTTTCCTTATCTTTTTGAGTGATTACACCTTCATTGCACAAGACGAAGGAATCCAAACTTGATTAAAGAGAATAGATTGGAGATTTGTTTGGTTTGTCTATGTTGCTCACCATGTACTTCATGTGAGATTCCCTGTATAGTCTTCTGTTTTGGTTAAAAATAGGGATGGTGGCATAAGACATGTCCATTTGAAGGCTTCCCTGAAGTTTGGCTCCCCATGATCTTGATAAGAGCATGCCATACTTAGGGGGAATATCAACTACAACTATGTCCATTACTAGACTCTTAGCAGGGATCTGAGCTAAGTTAACACATAAATCTTTGATTAGACCCAAACATGTGACTCTTCTTGAGTCAAAGGAATATAGATCTTTGTATGGTTTAGTAATTTCCAAGCCTAAGCTTTCCATTACTACTTTGGGCATTAGATTGTGTGAAGCCCCAGAATCTAGCATGGCATTGTGTAAAATTTTCCCATGTATGTTCAAACTAACATAGAAGGGAGGGACATCACCTTCTTAGTATTTCCCTTCAACTTCTGGACCAAAAATTAACTCAGGCTTGTCATCTGTCAAGTTTAAGGTATCAGTATCACTTCCTAGGTTTAAAGCTTTCAAAACATGGTATTTGTACACTTCTTGGGTCACTAGTTTAGCTAGAGGGATGGTAATTTTTATCTTGGCAATCTCTCCCTCAAGGCTGAAAGGAACAATTGATCTGTTGATATTTACATCTGTCTTTTCAATTGAATTCTTTTCAGTAGTTTTAACTTGTTGAACTTTGTTTGGACTGGTAATTGGGATAGTTTTGTTAGGACCACTAGCTGAAGTGCTAGGGGTACTTTGTTCAACCTTTGGTTGGCTGTTTTTCTCCTTGTTTAAATCTGGTTGTTTAGACAAAATGATAGGTTTACCTGTTGTCTTCTTAGGTTGACTTTCTGCATTTTTCTTGACAGCAGTGCTAGTGTTCCTATCCTTTGAATTGTCTACATCTTCTTTTCTCCTAAGATCATACTGTTTTTGTACCTCCATGATTGCATTTTCAAACCCCAATCTATAGTCATCAAAATCTTCATAGTTGTTTGTATTGTGATCAGAAAAGAAACCTTGTTCTTCCTCAGTGAGGAAAACATCATCCCCACTGTCTGATCCAATCAAGTTTACATGAGCTTCTCCCAACCTTTCCATCTCCCTGTCTTCGTCATATTGATCCACATAGTTCTATTGGAAGGGAGGTCTAATATGTTGGTCATTTTCTTTTGGCTTATCTTGATTGTTTTCTCTTCTATAATTCTGATTTCTATTTCTGTTTTGGTTATTTTGAGGTTCTCTTGGTGGCACTCTATCATTTAAGTTTATCTTTTCAAGCATCCTCTCCATCACCTTCACTAGGTTGTCAATTTTGTGTCAAAAGTTGAGGTTGAGGGTAGCAGGTCATCTTTATAAGTTACCCTCTTCTCTGATCTCAACCTATTTATTTTCTCAATTATATTTTCTTCTACGCTCACAGCTCCTTTCTGCATGTCTTCTATGGTTAAGTAATCCATCTCCCTTAACTGATAAGTCATGTCAGCATCAAGGCCTTCGAGATACCTTACTAAGGCCATGCCTTGAGGAGGTTTCATGTGAGGTGGAAGAGAATTGTAAATGCTATTTAACCTAGTGGAGTAGTCATGAACACTCTCTCCTTGATTTCTCTTGAGGCTGCTATATTCTGGTATTATTTGGAGAGGGTTGTTTTTGAGCTCCCATTTGTTGATGAATGTTTGATGCAGAGCAGGGAGATCATTTATGCTGTTAGGAGGTAGGTTTTTAAACCATTTCTTGACATCTCCTCCTAAAATTTGGGTGAAGATCCTCATCTTCACAGTTTCTTCTTCTATCTCCATGTAATCAAATGCATGTTCCATCCTATCCACATGATGTTGAGCTGTTGTAGACTCTTTTCCAGTGAAGTGAGGGATTTTGGATTGGTAATCATTTGGTAAGTGAAGTAGAGGTTGTGGTAACAGTAATGGGGCATACCATGTTGCCATGGCTGGAAATAAAGGTGAATTTATAAGAGGTGGATTTACAGGTATAAAAGTGGGCTGAACAGAGATGTTTTGCACAATGGTAGTATGAATTGGAGTGGAAAAAACTCTTGTGCCAGCAAGCTGATTTTGAGCAGACTTGTTATGGAAAAGGCTAAAGTGATGAAGAAGCTGGGAGTCAGGAGAAGTGGAAGGTGAGGCTTCTCTACTGAAGCCTTTTTGCAAATCTGCAATGTCAAGATCAGTTTGGTTTAAATCACCTTGAGATCTAGTTCTAAAGATGTTCTTTGTATGATGTAAGTCAAAGTGTGAATCCTCTAAGACAACAAGGTTTTCAGGGACATAAATTGTTCTTAAGAGCCTCCTATTAGCAGCTGATTTTCTAGAGTTAGAAGTCAGCCACAGAATTTTCTCTGAATTGTCAACGATTAAAGGAGGATTCAGGTCTGGATGGGATCTAGTGTTGATCCTATGTGAAGCCAGACTGTTTTTCAAAAAATGAGAGAGGTCAAAGTTTTAGGGACTGTTTTTTGAAAATTTTACCTCTCACGATGTCTTATCTAGTATGGGACTAGGCTTATAAATTTCCTCAAGGCTAGTTAACATAGTCCTAAAGAGATCTGGGAACCTAGATGAGTGATAGGCCTACTGGGGCTAGTGGAGTCACCAGGTGGAAACTATTTAGCTTCTATGAAGGTAAAAATTGGATGGTTCCACCACCATGTTTATTATGAAGCTAGACTGAAATGTTTTTGGGTTTTTCAGAGTTACTTCGGTCTTATAGGTTAAGAGAGTGTCCTAAATCTGATTTAACAGTTAGCTAAGGTGTTCAATCATACAAAGTTTCACTCTTATGGCTTGGTAACTGATTTCTTCAAGGTTTGATAAGGTCTTGCAGGAATCCTAAGGGTTACTTAGTTTTTCACTAATTCAATTAAGTCCTATCATGATTACCATTTTGTTAGGCAGTGCTTGAAGAAGGCTACTTGTTTTATATTGGACAGGGAGTGCTTAGTTCTTAAATATCTTACTCAGTGTCCCACCGTGATCGCCATTATGTTGGAGTGAGCAGTGGGATAAGTCCGGAAGGTGTTGTTTATCAGGTTAAGGGCCTAAAGAGTTTTAAGAAGTGTTTTCAAACCACTGTGTTCTCAGTGATTCCCACCCTGATCACCATTATGTTGGTGTCCCGTGTTTTGATAGTTTGGGAAATCAAAAGACAAGGAAACATCAGAGCCAATATTTAGAGTTAAAGGATCTAGTCCTCCTGTTCTCAGAGAGGGATCTCTCAAATGTTTGTTTGCAAAGGTATATCTTGTGTGCTTGGAGCATTGGTTTTAGACTATTTATTAAGTGCAGGTGTTTTTTTGTTTGGTTGGTTGAATTGATACAGTATAATATGAAAGGTCTAAGAAAGATATGTAGAGAGGAGAAACATCTGATTCATTGGCAAATGGAGTCAAGAAGAGGTCATGACACACTCATCAATGGATATGGGATATCAGAGGGCAAATCTAACTTGGCCGCAGGATTCTTTGGTTTTGGAATGAGATGGACATCAATGATTTGGAAAGAGAATTTTTAATCCTCAACGAAGGGAAATTGAAAACACAACTTGAACAATAAAGAGCTATTTGATAGATAGGGCTAACCATGAATTCTAAAAATCACACTTTAAGCAAATAATGACTTCAAAACAACTTTTAAAATGAAATCTAAGATTCGGGGAACACCCTATTTCCTCAAATATTTTATTTAAAATGACTTAGAAAACATAAAATATTCACTGATAATTATGGTCATAGAAGAGGGAACACCTAAATACATCTATGATCACAAATATAACGAACTTTAAGCCAACTGTTCAAGCAAGGACAAGGGGCAAGATCAAAATAGACCTCCTTGTTTCACTGTAAACAAAGGAACTTCAAAGGAGACTTCAATAATAGCCTTTAAGTGGTAGCAGACAAGCAAGGAGAACCATAAATCATGCCGAAACCAACTTTTAAAACTACCAAGGAAATAAACAAGCATGAAGACTAAAGAGAGAGATTAAAGACTCTAAAATACTTCAACAGAAGAAAACATAAAATAGTGAAGGATGAACAGGTCTAAGGTGTTCCAGGAGTCATTTCTTAGCCTAATACTTTCTATCCTACTATTGTAAGAAATTATGGAACAGAATGAAAACAGGAGAAAACATTAAACAATTTAGAATACTTCGCCAACAACCAAGCTCATGGATCCAATGATAGAGCCTTCTCAAGAAAAAGCATGCAACGACATCGTCAAGGCTTCCAAGACTTCAATTTCTTCTTCAACTTCAACAGACTATGTATTTATTTCAGAGAGTTTTAGTATTACAACTAGTAATCAAACAACCAACCAACAATTTCTCATCTTCTACAGGAGTATTTATAGAATAATGAAGAGGTGGGATTTGATAAAAGATCTCCCAAGGAAATTAATACAGACTAATGACTTCTCGGCCCTTTTGGGGGGCTCAATGGAGAAGAGTACAAATATTCTCACTGTATTAATTGGTTTACATTTAAGTTTAAACTCGGTGGGAGCTTTTGTTGACTTTTAAGGCTCTGTTTCATGTAGTAATAATTATGCTGATATTTTTACATTAAGTTCTTTTGACAGAATTAATTCTTCGGCTGCGTTGAGGCAAATATCTGATTTTGAACAATAACTTCAGCCTCTGTTTTGAATGCTTTGAGGGACAGGTGGCTTTGTGGTAGCTGGGAGGAATCAATTTTCCTCAGATGTGGCGGTGGAGGCCTTCTATCTGATAAAAACTTATGATTTTCTTTAATTGTGTTTCAATTTGGAGGATTAGGCTTTTGATAATCAATCTTAGCCGTAATCCCAAAATTGTCTTCAATATTTTTGTTCTGTTGTCTTCTGTCTTCGACACTGATACTCTTTTAATTTATTTAATTCTATGTCTTGTTGATGTGCAGGGCGCACAAGGCTCATATGGCATCAATGCCTCATGAAACATTGACGAGACGTGGAATTTGAGCCCTACGAATGGTTTCCCTTTAATGAATCGAAGGCGTGAGAATAATCACTCTCAACCTTCAGCCTTTCTTCATTATAATGGACAAAACCATTAATCACCTAAAAAACACGAAACTAATTAATAAATCCTGTGATTATTGGGTAAACTGCTTCAAAGGGCGTGGGGAGAGAGCATGGCCGTTGGATGGCATCATCCAACGATGGAGAACTATGTGGAAGAGGTTAAAAGGGAGAGTGGAGGGATAATTAAGTCAAAGCCGTTGATTTCTGAGTAATAAAGAAGATCAACGGTTGGGATAAGCGACGGATTAATAATGTCAAGGACTCACATTATTCGGATTTAACAAGAAAATGCGAAAAACTAAGGTTAAACCTTTGGCGAGGGTGGAGGGCGATGAAGTAGTGTGGAAATGATCTAGGACCATCTGATCTGGACACGTGGACGGTCCAGATCCAATCATAGGATCGCAATCAGTGGGTTAGAAGACTTGGAGTGCAACAGGGCGATTGAGCACTGGTCGTTGATCTGAAGATCAATTCAACGGTGGGGAGTGATTCGGAGTGAGGTCAATCAGAAGTGGAGAAAAGTAAAGGCGCAATAGTAATCTCTGATGTGATTTCGTGATCGAGGAAGGCTAATGCGATTGCGCGATCAGGGAATCACAATCGGAGATGGGGGGAAACATATAAAAATGCACCCGGCGAAAAACTTGCAATGTGACTTGGCAGTGATCATTGATCGGACCAAGATCAACGGTCGATAATGTTTGAAGACTTTGTACTAGCGGAAAAACTTTATAACACAAAAACCCCAAAAATTTAATATAGTAGAAAGGTTTTATGTGTCAGGGCAGGTTTTAAATATATGAAACGGATAGGTTCCTGACTGCGGGGCCTTGGGTTTTTGGTGCAATAATATGATCGGGGATTATGAAACAGAGGGCTAATCGCATCGAAAAACTTTGTGAGGCAAGAAGACTTGTGCGCTGCGTATTGTTTTGATGCGATAAGCGCTGAAAGGCTCTAGCACCTGGTTCAAGGGTGCAGGCTTATGGAGGGGGAGTGTTTTTTAGGCTTAGCCCAATGGGGCTTAAGTCTTTATACAAAAATATGTATTTTTCATGAAAATTTTCAAGTTTTTCAATGGATTTGGGAGTTTTGGTAGAGTTCAAAAGGGAGTTTTAAACTCTATAAAAAGGATTTTATGAAAGGGGAAGAAGGGAAAAATTAGAAAATAAAGGATTTTGACGAGAATGAAAGGGGTAGAAAATGAGGTTAGTTTGTGAAGTGGAAGGAGGGGAAAATGGAATTTGCAGCAGTCTTTTCTCTTTGAAATCAACATAATTTATGAGCTTTGAAATGGAAACATCAATGAAGATTTGGACAGAGGCATGAGACCTTCAAAAGTCTTTAAGAGATAACATCTTTTTAGCAATAAAAACTTGTTTCTTGAAGACTCCAAAATTATTTTAGCCAACATTTTATATAACAAATTTTATAGCTGGCTAACATGATGTTTATGCTACTGGTAACCATGTGAACTTTTCCCTAGATTACAAAAACATTTATTGCTAAGTAAGCTATCTTCAGGTTCTTCACCATACTTTGTGACCCTTTTAGAACTTCATGTAAGAGCACCACTTCTACATGCATAGTGTATATCTCATTATATAATTGCTTCATGGTGTCTTCCAATGGATTGATTTCTTCAGGTATAGTTGCTTAGAATTCCTTTCTGCCATCATTAATGGAAGAAAATATTTGATCCTTGGACATGATATGATCAACCTATTTCCTTGCAACAACCAATTCCTTTGCTGATATTTCATTTTCTCACATCAATAAATCAATGTTCTCCATAGCAGCTTCTACAAAGGCTCCATTCAATATTGCGGCTACTCTTGGATTCTTCCTAGTATTCGATAAAATAACCTTATATGTGCTGATGGAGACAGGGTAATGAGGGTCATTTAGAAAATACATTTTTCTTTCATGTACTATTATTCTCTTTAGTTGATCAAAGGTGAATTTTGAAATTTCCATGACCCTCTTAGCTGGTGGAGGAACTATTGCCATCTCGTTGAATGGGATATGGCCACTGGCAAGAGAAGGTGGTGGCCAAATGATTTTTTTTCTTGTAATTGGAATAATATCAACTTATTTTTCATTCTCCTCCTATTATTCATCTATGTGTTGGGCCTGTAAATCCTTTTCCTATCTCCTCCTACTTTCCTCTTCTTCTAATAACTTTTTTCATTCTTCTTCTTCCTTGTCATTCTATAAGGCTCCTTCCTATTCTTTCATTCATGTTGTTCTTTTTTCTATTTCATTTATTCCTCGTCCTTGCATTACTCTTCCTATTTATCATCTTATTCCTAACTCTTTTCTTCTTCCTATCACTTCCTCCATGCTTCTTCTAATTCCTTTCTTTTCCTCTCCACTTCAATTGCATTTTTTGTATTTGGATTACCTTTGAATTTTATGATCATCTTCTCTTCAAGATCATGCATAATATTCCTCTTTGGTATGTAAATTATAACTGGAGTAAGCACTTCCTATTTGTACCATTCTTGCAAAATATATGGTATATGGGTTGTGTTAAAGGGGCTTGTGATGAGCCTCAATATTGCAACAAGAATGCTGCAACTACCCATGCTGCCAACTTTAATTATCAACCCGAGGTTTGTACAAACTTAAGAGGTATTGACACTATGTGTGCAACATACAATGTGTCCTTATTTGGTTTATCTGATGTAATGGATGGAATTTCATGAAATAAAAGCCTAAACTAATTTCATAAATGGAAGTGTTGCTTTGAAAAGAAATAAATCCTAGGCAAGAACAACAATTTGTAATTCAAATCCTTAGAGCATGAATTCAAATAAAAATACCTAATCTAATTTGTGAAAATGAGTGTACTTAGTGGTGTTTATTATTCCTCATAAATGTATTTAGATACTAGGGGTCATGAATCAAGCCTAAGAGAAAAAAGGAAACATTTGGGAGCAAATTTGGTCGAGTTTACAAAAGCTACAACAATGCTATAAACAACTCTATTTTTGCTACAAGAAAGTCTGTTTTGGAAATAACTCACTGAATAACCATTTAAATCAAATGAAAATGGTATAGAAAAAAAATTGTTAGTAATTAGGATGTCTTATGTCTCTATTCCAAGTTGAATCTCTCCAAACTACCCTTGTTCACACCTGATAAAAAATAATAGAAAAATACTACTCTAAAATCTGGAAATTCATGAACTAATGAGATAGTTAATCTATCAAATTCCTAACCTAATCAAGTGAAAATGAAATTGAGTAAATTTTGTTATTAAAATTAACATTATTGTGACCTAATACAATTGGAATCAAGTTAAATGGATCTTATTAACCCCTTCTAAAAAATAGCATAAATTTACTACTATTTCGCTACAAGAGATTTCCATAAATCTTATATTCGTGAGCTAGTAACCAAATCCAAGTATATTAATGATTAAAATGACCTTAAAAATTTATTCCAAGGATGAATAATTATTTTGAACCTGTAAACAACCTGAAAAAGAACTCAACTCAATTATGTAACTCAATCCTACATCAAGAAAAGAAACAATACTAAATATAGAAATATGCAAAACAAAAATAAGATATGCATATGAATAAGAAGTGACAAGAACATAAAGAAATTGTACAAGAGGGCTCTGAGGCTCTTGGGATGGCCAAGCCCAAGGAGGAATCAGAGCCCTATGGAAGAAACCAAGCCTTAGAAGCTAAAAATGGCACCAATCTTCATTATTGAATAAGTCCAAGTACATCCCTACAAGAAAAGAAAGTGGAATTTCCAGAAAATAAGTTTTCTCCACAATAAGACTAAAAAATACATGCCCCTAGAGGCCAATTTGAATTGGTACTTATAAAAAATGACGGGGAAGCATTCTCCTTGAAAGGAGGAATATTTCCCCTCCAAATTCCCTCAAATAGTGGATCGGGTTCCCAACACTAGGAGTATGCATTAAATGATAGGGAACATATTCCTAGATTTTCTCAATCATCGGAGTTCTAGAATCTCTCCAGAAATTTTCAATTATTTCATGATATTTTGTTCATTTTTTCTCCAAACTTGATCCTCCTGTAGTAGGGAGAAAGTCCCTAAATTATCTCCTTCTCTGAATCTTCATAATCTGCATAATATTCTCACAATATCCTTAAAAAATAAATAATATTAGGCACAAATATGCAATTATCTCTAAATCTTTCTAACAAAATAGTAAAGCATAAAAAAATTTATTAAGTGTATAAGGAGAGATTTAATATATCCTTTATGTGCCTAAGAAAGGTTAGATGGTCCTTAATTTATGTCTAATTTAGAGTCCCATCATAAACCCCTAATGAAATTGTTGCTCATCAACTGAGCAACCTATTCATCCTCCTTGACTTGTGGTTCTTCATGTATACTGGCCTATTTCATTCTATGTTTATTGGTCCAGGTGCTACTCCTCCTGCCAATTTTCTTGCATGTGTTGCATGGAGGTCCTCAAGTGCCTTTGCTGGTGTGTTCATCCTCCTAGAGTCTGCTGATGGTCCTTTTAAGCCATCTTCATCAACTTATCCTCATGTTTTGACCTTGTTGTGCCATATACAGAATTGGTAGAGGAAAATTTTCAACTTCCTATAACAGTATTCTCTCCACTTCTTGGGACTCCAGATTGGAAATGGTTTATGGAGGCTAGGGATGGAGTGATGGAATTATAGGAGTGATTGAGAGGTAAGGGGAGATGTCCCATGCCAAGGTATAGGTGTTCTAGCTGCTAGTGGCACAACATAGGGTTTAGGGAGTGAATCCTTGTGCATGGAGTGAAGTGAGGGTTAGGAGTGGTAGGTATAGGAAAAAAAAAATTATCACGTTGTTTTTGAAGTTTAGAAACCTTTGAGAGAGATACTTTCCTTGTAAATAAGTTTCCTGTAGCATTTACAGGGTTTCCTGTAGTGCTGCAGGAATCCTGTAGCTTAGGAATTTCCTATAATAATTATAGTCAGGAGTAAAAATGGAGTTTTTTTCCTACTTGAAAGGTGAAATGAGTGAATGGGTGCATGTTGGAGTTGTCCATGGAGTGTGTAAGCATAGGGGAGAGAGAAGAGAGAAGGAAAACCACCTTTGATCAAAAAAATTTGTCCTTTGTCTTTCCTGTAGCACATATGTTTTTCCTGCAGAAAATTTGTTTGTGCTTGTAGCAGCCCTATTTTGCCTTAATAATTCTATTTTGCATGCTAAGAGCTAGTGTGTCCACCCTTTATTTTTTATTTTTTCAAATTTTTTCTCTTTTCTTCAAATTTTTTCTCTTCTTTTTGTTTTTTTGTTTTGCAAGCAAAATAAACTAAGATTTCTTTTTCTATTAACTGAGTCACCCTCAGTTACCCCTTGGCACTTGTTTTCTTCCATCACAACTAACTTCTTACTACCCACTTCCTCAAGTCCTCTTTACTTCCATCTTATTCCTCTCCCACATGTGTGTGTGTCTTTGTGGAAAAGTGAAGCTAATTGCGAGATAAGGCTGAGGCTTCTCTGCTACTGATTTTGGCTATAAAAAAACTTCCCTTCTCACACTTTTAATGTTTTCTTAAGCTAGAATAGATTCAAAGAAAGGTTTAGATGATTGCATGCCCGAGCCTTACCGTTGATGTTTTTTTGTAGGTGATATTGAGATTGCTGATATGACTGTTGAAGCTGCCTTTGGTGGTTTTGAAGTTGCTACTCATTATCCTAAAGATGCATGTGATAATCTGGTTGAGTTCCTATTGCTAATAACCTTGAATATGGAGGTATTCTATGTCTTTTTTTGTTGCTACTTCACATACCTGGATAAAATTTTGTTGCTAAGATGCTCATGATGTGAGTGTTGTAGTTCATGATTTTATTTCTATAAAATTTTTCATAGCATGATGATTTTTTTTTAATGATAAAGTTTTTTTTGTGTGTAGTATTCTCCCAATGTTCAATATTCTGCTGGTCGAGTGGATGGTATGCTTCCTAAGGAGGGCGTAATCTTCTTAATTTCAGAAATGGTTTCATGATGCTCAAGGTGGCTGGATTTTCTACTCTGGGTGAAAAAAAGAATTGTTGCTGAGTTTTGATGTGACTGTACAGGGTGCTCAGAACAACCCTCTTGTAGTAGAATTGGTTTAGGTATAGCTCTCAAACGGTAGATAGGATTGGCCTAAAATATTTTGAGCATATTACTATCATCATTTTTCACCTCCCCATAAAACATCTCATCCATTAGATGCCCAAATCTCGAGAAAAATTAAAAATGGATGTAGGTGATGGAGGTCAATTTCTCACAAACTGTTGACCATAAATTGCTGAGATTGTTTGAGTATGTTACCATCATATATGTGAATCTCCCCTCGAGACATATCATAAAATGGATGCATGGTTTTTGAGATATAATAAAAGAAAATTTATGCTAAAACCTATTTCAGGGCAACCCCGTTGTAGCAGACTTGTTTTAGGCGTAGCTCTCAAATAATAGATCAGGTTGATTTCTCACAAAATGTGTATCAAAATGTGCTTAAATTTCTTGAACAGGTTACCATAATATATATTCATCTCCCCATGAAACAGGTCAGCAAAAGGATGCATGGTTTTTGAGATATTATAAAAACAATTTTCTGCTAAAAAACATGAGTTTCATGTAGCAAAAATAGTGTTTCCAATAGAATTTAAGGACAACAAGGAAAATGAAAGATAAAATATTGTAAATGATGGGTGGATGTTGGAAATGGATGAGGGCGATGGATTGGAATGACCTAGGTCATTTTGGATCATCTGAGAAAAGGAGGAGGAAGTCCAAGTTTGACTTCCTTTGACTAGTGTTTTGACTAAATTTTTTTTTTGGTGTCAATTTTTCTTTTCTTTTTTTGCTGCTTGCAAAGGTTGGAGATCACCTGAATTCATTAGAGAGAGATGCATGGAGAAAATAAATTTGTTTCTTTTCAAAAAATTTCTCTTTTTTTTCAATTTTTTTCCTTTTTTTCTTTTTTTGTTTTGCATGCAAAATAAACTAAGAGTTATTTTTTCTGTTAACTAAGTTCGCCCTCAGTTACCCCTTGGTAGTTTTTGTCTTCCATCACAACTAAATTTTGACTACCGACTTCCTCAAGTCCTCTTTACTTTCGTCTTATTCCTCTCCCACATGTGTGTGTGTCTTGGTGGAAAAGTGAAGCTAATTGCGAGATAAGGCTGAGGCTGCTCTGCTACTAATTTTGTCTATAAAAAACTTTCCTTCTCACACTTTTAATGTTTTCTTAATCTAGAATAGATTCAAAGAAAGGTTTATATGATTGCATGCTTGAGCCTTACCATTGATGTGTTTTTGCAGGTGATATTGAGGCTATTGATATGACTGTTAAAGCTGCCTTTGGTGGTTCCGAAGCTACTACTCATTATCCTAAAGATGCATGTGATCATCTGCTTGAGTTCCTATTGCTAATAACCTTGAATATGGAGGTCTTCTATGATTTTTGTTGTTGTTGTTGTTTTTGTTGCTACTTCACATCCTTGGATAAAATGTTTTTCCTGAGATGTTCATGATGTGAGTGTTGTAGTTGATGATTTTATTTCTATACATGTTTTCGTAGCATGATGATTTTTTTTAATGATAAAGTTTTTTTGGTGAAGTATTCTCCCAATGTTCAATATTCTGCTAGTCGGGTGGATGGTCCGCTTCATAAGCAGGGTGTGATCTTCTCAATTTCAAAAATGGCTTCATGATGCTCAAGGTGGCTGGATCTTCTGCTCTATGGGTGAAAAAAATAATTGATGCTGAGTTTTGATGTGACTGTAGAGGGTGGTCAGGACAACCCCCTTGTAGTATACTTGCTTTAGGTATAGCTCTCAAACGGTAGATCGGATTGGCCTGAAATATTTTTAGCATATTACTATCATACTTTTTCACCTCCCCATAAAAAATCTCGTCCATTAGATTCCCAAATCTTGAGAAAAATTAAAAATAGATGTAGGTGATGGAGGTCGATTTCTCATAAACTGTTGACCAGAAATTGCTGAAATTGTTTGAGTATGTTACCATCATATATGTTCATCGCGCCCCCCCCCCCCCCCCCCCAAAGACATATCGGAAAATGGATGCATGGTTTTTTAGATATAATAAAAACAAATTTATGCTAAAACCTATTTCAGGACAACCCCCTTGTAGTAGACTTGTTTTAGGAATAACTCTCAAACAATAGATCAGGTTGATTTATCACAAACCGGGTATCGAAATGTGCTAAAATTTCTTGAGACTTTTACCATCATATATATGCATCTACCCATGAAATAGGTCAGAAAAAGGATGCACAGTTTTTGAGATATTATAAAAACAATTTTCTGCTCAAAAACATGAGTTTCATGTAGCAAAAATAGGGTTTCCTATAGCAATTTAGGACAATGAGGAAAATGAATGAGGAAATATTGGAAATGATGGGTGGATGTTGGAAATAGATGAAGGTGATGGATTGGCATGACCTAGGTCCTTTTGTATCATCTGAGAAAAGGAGGAGGAACTCCAAGTTTGACTTCCTTTGACTAGGGTTTTGACTAACTTTTTTATTTTGGTGTCATTTTTATTTTATTTTTGCTACTTGCAAAGGTTGGAGATAACCTAAATTCATTAGAGAGAGATGCATGGATAAAATGCATTTTTTTCTTTTCATTTTTTTCACTATTTTTCTGTTTTTTCTTTTCTTTAGGCATACTAGATGCCTTAATGAGGTTTTCAACTAGTGGGTCTGCCTAGGCGCCTCAAAGAAGGTTTTCACCTAGGATCTTCTTATTTTATCTTTTTTACAACCCATTGACCACCTCATGGAGGTTTTAAATAATTGAGCCAATATTAGGCACCTCAAAATAGGTTTTCACCTGATATTTTATTCTTTTTCCTTTTTACTCTTTTTCCATTTTTTTATTTTTAATTATCCTACTCTACTTGAAAAACCTCTTTCAATTATAGGAATAATTCCAATGGAGCCATGTGCTCATCAATATGAAAAAAAAATCACATGTACACTTGAAATACATGCTTTGACATGTACCTAAATATGAGAGATGAATTTCTTTGACTGAGATTGTATCAAGTACTATTGAAGAAAAGTGTGCTGCTGGAACTTAATGATTGTCTGGAACCATATTTCAATATAACTTTGATGCCCTTGGTTTTATCGAGATCATTCTTCATGTATTATTCTACCATCAAATTCAAATCTTCCTCTTTTTGATGATTATCCTCTTGAACACTTGGAGGATATGACGGTAAACATGAGGGAACTTTCTCAATATCTGATTCTGATGTCTACTCTTTGTCAAGTGCAACCCATGATTCTTTTGTCTTCTCATTTGAATCTTATTTTTTTGAATGTTGTCCTTAAATGAAATCAAGAGAATCACTTTTTTGCAATACTCTTCTTGAGCTGAGATGGATAGCATTTAGATCAAGAGGAGAATTTTGGAATTGTTGTACCTCAGCATTGTAAGTGGGTCGAGTTACTTCTTTGTGTGGTTTTGGAAATGGTGGTACATGTAATTGAGTGGGAGTGGATATATGAGATGGATGTGGTTGAGGTTATGGTTGTGGTGGTGGTGGATGGTAGGGATATCATGGAGTTGGGTATGAAGGATATTGAGGAAAATATTGAGGATATTGTGGATTTCTTCCATAAGGTTCTTGCCAACCTTGTTGCCAAGATTGTTTTTGCGGTTGAGATGGCCAATGGTGCCAAGGAAGGAGTGTGTTCCAATTAATTTGAGATGGATGTGAATCAACTTGAAATTTTGAAGTAGGTCCTTGCATCATATCAGTTTTACTATTTTGCCATGGTCTTCTTGAAGTTACATAACATAGCTACTTTGGTGATTGACTTGCTCCATTGTCTTCTTGGTAAACTTACTTAAACCTTGGTAATGATGGAAAATATTTAGTAGCATATGATTCTGCATGGATAACACAAATATCAGCATCTTCCTTTTTCTCATTTTTCATTCTTAACATTTCTACTTGTTCACTTAGATTGCTAAGAATTTATGTTTTAAAGTTATCAAGAAAATTTCTGAGTTCATCTTTACTTACCAATGTTGATGTTGATTTACTTACTCTTGCCCTTCCTCTTGATATGCACTTGCATGTCTCACAAATTTATTCAAATGATAATTGGTATACATCTCCTTTACTCATAAGATCAAGGAAATTGATCCATTCATCCCTAATTGTTCTAAGTAAGAAGGTTTTTAGTATGTCAAATCCTAATTGTTGTATTTTTTCCCTCTTAACATTAAAAATGAACCTATATATTAGATATTAAAGGCTCTCATCTTGTTTTTTATTCATTCTAAGGATTTATTCCCTAAGATCATGGTCTTTATATTTTTCTATAAATATCTTTTGCATATCATTTCATGACCTTATTGAATTAGTACCTAGACTCATGAACCATTTAATAGCTTTATCCTTTAAAGTTATAGGAAACAATCTCAATTTTTGAGTGTGTGATAAGTAGCCATAAGATCTACAAAGTATTTCAAATTCAAAGAGAAAGGTTTTCGGATCCTTTGACCTCATACCATGGAAGTTGGGAAGGAAATATGGAGGGATATTCTTCGTATGCACACTGGCATCAATATCTTGAATGGGAAATCAAAGAGGACCATCGTCACTGTCTTCATCTCCATCAATTTATTCTACCTTCTCTTCTATCTCTTCTTCTTATACCTGCAAAAGTGGATGGTGATGTGTTTTTTACTGCACCACATGATCAAATGAGGGGGTTTGGTGTTGGAGAACTATTTTGAATTACTTTTTTTGAATAATAATTCTAATGCAATGCAATTTTATGTTTTGAAATGAAATATGCCTAATGCAATTTTTTGTTTTTGAAGAAAGAAAAGAAATGAATCAACTATGGAAGAAAACAATGCATACTTTGACACCTCCCCGGAAATGGTACCAAAAAGTGATGAGCCTCAGTATTGCAACAATAATGTTGCAACTACCAAGGCTACTAACTTTAATTATCAGCCCGAGGTTTGCACAAAATTAAGAGGTATCAACACTATGTGTGCAGCGTACAATGTGTTCTTATTTGGTTGATATGATGTAATGGAGGGAATTTCATGAAATCAAAGCCTAAACTAATTTCATAAATGGAAGTTTTTCTTTGAAAATAAATAAATCCTAGGCAAGGACAACAATTTGTAATTGAAATCCTAAGAGCATGAATTCAAATAAAAATACCTAATCTAATTTGCGAAAATGAATGTCCTAAGTGGAATTTATTCTTACTCAATCATGTATTTAGATCCTATGGGTCATGATTCAAGCCTATGAGACAAAAATAAATCTTTGGGAGAAAATTTGGTCGAGTTTACACATGCTGCAAGAGTGCTACAGGCAACTCTATTTTTGCTACAGGAAAGTTTGTTTTGGAAATAAATCACTGAATGACCAAGTAAATCAAATGAAAATGGCATGGGAAATTTTTTTTTAGTAATTAGGATGTCTTAGGTGTCCATTCCAAACTAAAACACTCCAAAATACCATTTTTCACATGTGCTTAAAAATAACAGAAAATTACTACTCTAAAATCTGGAAATTCAAGAACTAGTGAGCTAGTTAATATATCAAATGCCTAACATAATCAAGTGAAAATGAAATGCGGTGAATTTTTTTATTAAATTTAATATTATTATGACCTTATACAATTGGAATTAATTCAAATGGATCTCATTAAACCCTTATAAAAAATAGCATAAATTTACTACTATTTTGCTACAAGGCATTTCCAGAAATCTTATATTCGTGAACTAGTAACCAAATCAAAGTAGCTTAATGATTAATATGGCCTTCAAAATTTATTCAAAGGATGAATAATGCTTTTGAACCTCTAAAAAACCTAAAAAATAACTCACTTCATTCATTTAACTTAATCCTACATCAAGAAAAGAAAATTACAAAATATAGAAATATGAAAAACAGAAATAAGAGATGCATGTGAATAAGAAGTGAGAATAACATAAAGAAATTATGAAAGAGGGCTCTAGGGCTCCTGGGATGGCCAAGCATAAGGAGAAATTAGAGTCATGTGGAAGAAACCAAGCCTTAGAAGCTAAAAATGGCACCAATATTTGTTATTGAATCAGTCCAAGTACATCTCTGTAAGAAAGGAAAGTGGAGCTGCCAGAAAACAAGTTTTCTCCACAATAAGACAAAACAATACATGCCCCTAGAGGAAAATTCGAATTGGTATTTATAAAAATTACGAGGAAGCATTTTCCTTGAAAGGAGGAAGATTTCCCCTCCAAAATCCCTCAAATAGTGGATCTGGTTCCCAACACTAGGAGTTCGCAGTAAATGATAGGGAACACATGCCTAGATTTTCTCAATCATTAGAGTTCCCGAATCTCTCCAAAATTTCTCAATTATTTCATTATATTTTGTTCATTTATTCTCCAATATTGATCCTCTAGTACTAGGGAGCAAGTCCCTAAATTATCTCCTTTCCAAAATCTTCATAATCTGCCCAATATTCTCACAATATCCTTCAAAAATAAATAATATTAGGCACAAATATACACATATCTCTAAACCATCCTAAGAACATATTAAAGCATAAAAAAACATTATTAAGTGTATAATGAAAGGTTTAATATATATTTTATGTGCCTAAGAAAGGTTAGATGGGTTAGATGGGCCTTAATTTATGTCTAATTTAGAGGCCCATCAACCTATCTCATCACCTGGTCTAGTTTCTATGGAATAATTTTATTGATTCTTAATATTTTCCTCATATTTTAGAGTGAGAAAAACATATATACTGGAAAAATGTAGCTTAGCACAATGTTGTTTTCATATTTCCATAGTGTCATATTGATGAAAACTCATTTCATTGAACTTGAGGTGGCGAGGTTATACAACTTCTGCTTCCGCTGCCTTCAGACTCTTCAACTCATAAGACCCCACTTGAAAAGGAAGGAGAAGACCCCACTTGAAAAGGAAGGAGAGGCCATGGTGAATTATTCTTCTTCTTTAATAACTGTGATAATGCTGAGAAATTATGGCATCCAATCTCCTACATGAACACCTTATCAGTCACATACTTTGATAAAAGGTGTGGTGACTTTTGAGAACCAAAGACTCTAATATAGGTTCCCTTGGAAGAAGGAAACAAATATGCAACTTTGATAATCACTTCTTTATCTTGATCGGTCATGTAGGGTGCATATTACGCTAAGATAATCTGATAGAGCACAACAAGCAAGTGCTCAAATAATTTATCATAAACTCCCTTGTAACTGAATTCATAAAGTAGATCGAAATACATATTGACAAGGAACTATTGTCGAGTCCACTTCCTCTCTAGACTAGGACACAAATTTTTGGCACAAATTCCATCAAGTAGGGATGTGGATATAAAGAACGAATTTTTTCTACATTTTTCATCCCTCTTTTCCTTTAATACATTAATATGCAACTATTGTACAATTATATCTCACCAGTTGAGTATCTTCCCTCTCATAACCACTAGGTAAAGCATGTATATCCATCCTTATTCACAAAATTTGATTCTTTCCCTCTCATACAACCTGCAACACATGTCCACGAGGTACTAGTAAACCTTCTTTAATTATTTTTTTCATATAAATCCCCTCTATATTGTATTTAAACTTGGTGAGGTACTAGTAAACCTTATTTAATTATTTTTTCCTATAGATCCCCTCTAGATTTTATTGAAACTTGGTTGGTTCCTACGAAAATGATCTAATCACATCCTTTATATTCAAATGATACCAAAATACATAATAATGAGAATTCATATATACTTATAGGTTCAACAGTTTGTAGTAATAATGGATATTATACGATTGATATTTCACGAGCTCTTGCCCACTCACACAACTTAGAACCATGTTCTTGGAGCCTAGACCTTGAAATCTCCATATGATTTCTTCTGCACATGCTAGCACTGGATATCTACAAGCCACTTTGTGGAACCTCGATTTGTTAACATTAATGTAAATTTCTCTGTCTTCTAGATCCTTTGGGCACTCTTTCTTGTTGAAAGCATATTTTATGGCCAACCATGATATATTAGTAGACTTATCCACAAAACACTTGGTATTTGCGAGGATATATGCTCCTGATTTATAACTTTTCTCAAAAAGTTCAACACTACTTTCAATGGCCTCCTTAGTTGGTGCTTGTCTTGTAACTAGAGGTATCATTTCAATGGAGGATAAAATATAATAAGCTCCTAATTGGCAGCACCAAGGAGTCGAATTTCATTCATAGAAACAAAAATTTAGTTCCATAGATAATCTCCTATTCTATCAAGCTATCAAACACAATAACAATCGCTAATAGGGAGGATTTCCCAAGGCCTGAGCATAAGAGCCAATATTGAGGCAAAGGTGACCTGACTAGCCAGTGGAATTCCACATTGCGCAATGACTGAGAGGAGAGACTACAGATGGTTGATCAACAAGAGGGAAAGTTGAAGGACTAGATCTTGTGATTTACAATGCGTAGTTGCTGATAGAGAGAGGGCTCCTTAGATACGTAGTTCACATCCACATTCGATGAGTGTGAAAGAATGTTGGATAGAAGTGCCCAGTGTGTATTTGAGGTCAAATATTATACTGTGCACAATCATGATGAGCAAGGGAGACACCACTATCGACTGGAATTGCACAATGCACAGTTTAAGAGAGGTAGATCTTGGGAGGTGTGCATGCCAGAACAGTAGAGGGAAAAACTTGAGATTTATTTCCTAGAAGTAAGTAATGCATAGTTGGAGAGATAGGGATGCATATCTTCTTACAATTCAACTAAGTATTTATCAACAACAAAAAATGAGGATTGTGAGAAGATTACATGCATAAATATATTCACCTGCAATGATTACTAGAATGCGAAAGGACTTGTAATGTGAAATGATACTAGAAAAGAATCATGCAAAATATAAATAAATAAAAAGTGACACTTGCAATGAAAAAAGAAGGGGAAAATGACAATTAAAATAAAAAATGAAAAAAGCAACATCAAAAGTGGATAAAAGTGATAGTTACAAAACTTACCCAAAATAGTGTTGTGCATGCAACCAAAGACTCCTTGTGATAAAGGAATGTGCATAGATCAAAATATGAATGTGATAAAGAGCTCTAGGATATCTTCTTATATAGGTGAGCACTCATAGATCTAGTTTTAGGGTTTTTGCACACATGTGAAAAATCTAGGATCTAGAGTTAGTTAACTACCAATTTTAATAGTTTCAACTTTGGAAAGTGTTCTCACACTATTGACAAGCGTTGCAAAATATCTATCCACAATGAGTTCCTAGTTAGTTATGTTTGCAAACTATACAGTTGACTGACACAAGATACTATGCAATCAACTACCACAAGAGTTTGTGCAGTTTCCTATCACATGAGACTGCAGAATTCATTGGGAGAGAGGATTGGAAAATCCCTAATATCAAGTTCTACACAAACACTTCCATCAGGGAGTGCATAGTTTTAAGTGGCAAGGAGTGACTATCCACTTGAAGTGGGAAATTTGGGGCAACAAGCTAGGCATGTGAGATCAAGAAGTTGTGACACTTGATATTAATAAAATATGACTTGAAACATAGAAAAATAATACCAAGGATGACTTAAGAAACTCAAAATGAAAGTTCACAAACAAAAAAGGAGGCTCCACAATTAGAATATAGGGAAAATTTGGAGGGGGGTTGTAACAACCACAACACTTGGTGATTCACTAGAAGAACCCAAACTTCTCTATGTAGGTCCACTTTTATACATAGGGTTTAGCTTTTGGGAAGTATTGTCTCATCTTATTGATCACCATAGATTCCTTACTAGCACAGGTATTGACGTAGTCTCTTATTTTCTTATCCTCGGCTTAACACATTCATAAAACATGTCAAACTTTAATTGTTTCTATTAAGGAGTAGGAGTATGTAAGTATGCAAGTTTAATATGTCAGATTTTTAATGGTATCTCTGGTGTTGTTCTGCTACCAGCATGCCTATTTAGTACCCGAGAAAAGTCACTTCAAGGAATCACAATCATTTATTTGTTACCAACGAGCCTGTTTAGTACTCGTGAAAAGTTCCTTGCTTCATCTGTCTTCACAGGAATCCTTTCTCTTATTTTACCCATTATTTGTTTATTACATTATGCTCATTGGAATTTTTTCTACATTTGTATCACCACATAATGAAGAGGGATCCAAAACTCTTTAATGAGTAATAGGGGTTGTTACTTATTTTATAGAGACTCTTATATACCTCTAAAGTTAGTATGCTCACTTGAATATCCACCTTTCCATTCTCTACTCGATTAAGTTGACACATTGAACTGATCAGATAAGGTTGATTCGAGGAATGAATATCATATTATAGATATGAACATCATATATCTACTAAGGATTTCATTAGGAAATAAACATATTTTCCTTCTAATTATGATGGATTCTAAAAGAGATAGGCTCAAAAAAAGAAGGGAAACAAAAGTTAACCAAGTGTTATTATTTGTCACAAATTCCTCTTGAAATTTTCCACATTACTTAAAATTAAAACAAGATAGATTTAAAAAAAAACTTATTTGTTTACAAAATCAAAAGAAAACATGAAATAAAAAATAAAAACAAACCAATAGAAGGTGAAACTCAAACAAATGTAGGAAAAAAAACTAAACTAACTTACACCTATACTAACCGATGGTACATCAAGATTACATAAAATAAAATTTCCGCTGTAGTGATAAAAGAAACTCTTGACCTGTAAGGGCGAGGGTATGGAAAATGAGTACCATAATAAAACTAAGTGAAGGAATAAAAATATCAACCTATAGGGCCTGCACATCAAGTTGAAGATGTGACACATTGGCAGAAAGATATAATGATAATGCTTCTGCTAACCAAACCACCAATTTACATTGATGACCATATAAACCTTGATAACTTCTTATGAGGCTATGTTCGCTCATGTCTTCAATCTAGGAAAAAATAATGAAAGATCAAAACTTATAATAAATAAAAGATCTTGACAAGTAAAATTATTCTAACCATTCAACAATGAGATCATAATACTGAAAACAATTTATTAAATAATCTTGAGATTTAAAGGAGGATAAACTTTCAATTCGCATAATCGAATTATGAAGAGTATCTGGTGAGAAAAATTTGATCTGATAATGTTCATAAACCTTGTTAAGATCGTGAGATACTGACATAAACATTAGCGAAGGTTGAAGTGCCCCGACCTCTTGACAAGTTTCCAAACTTTTGAATGGTAAATCATCAAAAATCGGTGGCTTACAAAAATATAATGATGGAAATGCAAAAATATAATTAGAATTTTCAATAAATAGATCACCAAAGCCATTTAATTGGTTAGATTTATCATTTGAACCATGGATCTCTTCATGAATAAAGAATCTAGATGAATCGAAAAGAGGACTTGTTTGAACATTCAAAGTCACAAATGTTTCTTCTTCACATGTTAAAGATGAGGAATGAAAGAAATCATGAGAAACAAATTCCTCATTTTCACCTTCACAATGACAGCCAACACTATTCCACACCTAACTGTGTTTGAAATTAATGGACAAATATAAATAACTTATAGATAACAATATGATGTAATAGTTTCATTAAACATATCAGGGAATAATGAATAATGTGTTGAAGGTGAAGAGGGGGTGGAAAATTTGAATGGAAATCATCAATTGGAATTAATTTATGTTCAAAATACGAATCCCACACATAATTAAAATGAAAATTATCATTTACCTCTTGGTCCTCTACCCAGGTGGTACATCCCTCTTGTGCTTGCCCACCATTAGAACTGGTAGATTGAAAATAAAGGGGGTCTATAATAATTATTGGAAAAGAAAATTGATCAGGTGAATGAAGACAAAGTGGATCATAAGGTTTGGAAGATAAAGGACAATGGGTAACTCTTGAAAAATAAATATCATTACTAAAATTATGTTCTATATTTAACTTATCTGCATCACGATTATGAATATGAGAGGGAAATGGAGGTAGGGCAGGTGAATCAAAAATCTGATTTTCAGGTTCCCTAGTGTTGAAAAATGCAACAAGAAATTATCAATTTGATTTTTCCTAGATTAAATTGAGAAAATTCAGATTTTCACATCAAAATACAACATGGATGAAGTTAAATTGTGTGACATGGATTGTGTCACCCATTTTACTCAGTAAATTTGAGTTGGAGGAGTTAGAGTTTATGTTCACAATGATTGTGAACATAGTTTATTTTCCATGGATATTTGAGACAATGTAATGTCATACTACCTCCAATATTATTCTCCTTTCCTTGGCTACATATTTCTTCCACTAAGCAAGGTTTTGAACATCAGATTATGGTTTTTTTGCAACATATATCTTGATGTATTATAGTAACCCATTTTCTTCCAATACTGCCTCCATATGATCCTTCCATGCAATTAAATTAGGGGTTCCTTCCAAGGCATACTCTATCCTCATTCCATTAAATGCCATCTTCTCAGCTCTTAAGAGATCCTATTGCATTGAACTTCAAATTTAAACCCCATAAGAAACAACTTCGAATTTTCTACTCCAATGTGAATCCTTCTCTCATACCATGTAGAAATTATGATGTAATATTTCAACTACTCATTACTTTTTAATCAAAATCACAAGAAACAAACCTACTCTAATGCTCTACGGACATTAATTCACAATTTAGAACAAAATTTTTAGATATGCAATAAGAAATAACACACATGCAATAAGTATTTTTCTTGCAAAAAGCAATTTGCTAAAAATCCCAATTTCTACTTGCATTAATCTGATGAATAGAGATGTATTATAATTAGTTTTATCAACTAGCACAACATGCAAGTGCATAACCTATACATCCAATGATTGGAATGCACTGACAGACTTGTTTGAGAATAATTATGACCATAGGACGTTGGTGCTCAAGGATATACTTCAAATTATCAAGATGCAGAAGAATGACACTATTCTGCAGTATCTAAGAAAGTTCACACAATGTCATGATGAACTTGGAATGGTTGGTGTAAATGTTCATGACGAGGACTTGGTAAGCCTATCCCTTTTGGGCCTTCCCAAGAGTTGGCATAGCTATCAAGATTCGGTTAATGGGAGGAAGAAATTACCAAATTGGGATCACTTATGGCATGATTTCATACAAGAGGAAATAAGGAAGAATACCAAAGACGGGACATCATCCAAGCATGAGGATAAAGAACAAGTTTCATTGGCTGGAAATTCAAAGAAGGGAAAAGCAAAGAAATCTCAATCCAAACCAGAGTCTATCCAAGGGGAAAGAAGAAATATTTGTCCAAAATTAAATGCTTCCATTGTCATGAATTTGATCACTATTACACGAAGTGTCCACACTATTATAGCATCATTTCTCACCTTCACATGATTCATGATTGCTTTGATGGTTTTGGGCACCCATTCCTACAAACTTGGACAAATTCACTTAAAAACAGTGTAAAAATCCCCATACGCGACTATGCCCGTACTTTTCCGCGTGTATACGTGAGTCCAGCTAGACTTTTCCGCGTATGCCATTAAAAATGATTAAAAAATATATAAAAATTCCCTATTTTCGGGCTGGGTTGATGGTTACTCAGGTAGTTCAACCACCCCAGCACGTGGCCAACTGTTTCCAACTCTTGAAACTAATTGGAGGGAGTATAAAATGTTGGGGTTCCCATGTTTTAGCCAGATTGGCAAGACCAAAAGATGAGACAACATCAGAACCACTTTGGGGCCCTAGGATCTAACCCTCCTGGACCCGGAGAGGGATCTCTCCAAATAGAGCAAAGAATGGTGTATCTTTGAAGCTCAAAAATAAGATGTTAGGCTAGTTATGAAGCACAGAGGGGGGTTTTAAATAATTTGGTTGAAGGGTTGCTGGGTTGGTTAAGAGATCATGGACTGTGAAAGCAATGGAAAGAAAGGAACAAAACAGCAGGCTGTTTCAGCAAAGAGGATAGGTCGAGACAGTGCCATCCATTGGGCTATGGAGTCATAAAAGGAAATTACTTGCATCCACTAGCCAAGGCTTTCAAAGGGAATGTCATCTATACTAAAGGATCTTTCTAGATAGATTATGGGATGGAACATTAAGGAGGAAAGTGAAAGAAGGAAAGCAACCAATTTTCTGTCTATAGATCAGGTCAGAGGTCATTTAACTCCAGACCTGCTTGGACATACTCAAAGGCAGCTCTCAAAGAGACAAAGGGGCTGCTTATAGATCAGAACAGAGGTCATTTAACTCCAGATCTGCTTTAGCAACTCCAAAGGAAAAAACAGAGATAGATTTGACAAAGAAGCATCCAAGTGGCAAACCCCCAACTTCATACATCAGCCAGCAGGCAATAACATCCGCTGCACTAGTTAAACCCGTGAACCCACTCTTAGACAGCACATAGGGCGGAAAACATAAAGGTAGGGAGAGCAGACAGCATAGGGCACCTAACAAGGGCGAATCCTATACCATTATTCTGATGCCTACCAGAAGAACATGAAACAATATGGAAATGTAATAAACAGAGTAAGAAAACATCACCTATAGTAATAGACCAGGATCCTGTGAAATGTGATTTGATTAATTGATGCAAAACCAGTCATGTACAATAAGCTCAATGGCTGTTACAGTCCAGACTTCTCCTCCCAGCCTATTACATACAAACTACTCTGTTATTCCCTCCCACGACTGTTCTAACAGTCAAATGAATCCCTCTAACAGCAGATGCCCAGCAAGGCAACAACAACAACCCTTACAATTCGTTCTCGGGGATCTTTTATAGGAGAAGAGGAAGAGACAGAAGTAGATGAGCAAATGAATGAGACTCATTAAGACAGAATGGCGGAAGTGTCCATGCCCACATTTCTTAATGGCTATATGCGGCGCTCTGAGTACTCTGCAGACTTTTTGGATGCTCTGTCAGGCCGGGAATTGACCTCTGATATGTTCTTTAAGTCCTTTCTGGTGCTTGGAGCTCTGCGCTAGCCTTATGGAATAGATGAACTGGTGAAAGATCTGCACGGTTTCTCCATTCCTCTTTAATGATGCTTGACAGTCTCTTGAGAAGTTCTGTCAGTGCATTAACCTGTTTAAGGGCTCGAGGAGGCATGGAGATTTCTGTAGGAAGGTGTACTTCTGGAGAGAACGTCCTGCTGTTAGGTAGCGCAGTAATGACTTTGCCGGTGCGCTCTTGATCTTCAAACAGTGCTTGAATCCTTTGAATGCGGGATTATAACCATTAATCTTAACTTACAGGCTCAAATCCCTTAAATCCATCTCTGCTATCCCGCTTGGCCGCTGAATTGGCCTCTCTGTGCTATCTGCACAATTTAAAATAAACTTGTTTATAACCTGGGCAATGGTGGAGAAATATTTTGGAGGCAGAGGAACACTGGCGGAAGAGTGGAGAAACGATGGAAAGTGGTGGCGAAACTAAGGAAAACAGTGGAAACAGTGCAGAGTGGTGGAGAAATGATCACTAGTATAGATGGCCAAAGGCTTTCACTTGAGCGAATTACAAAGAAAAGGGCGCAAAACAATGGAGCGGAGCATGGATGTGGGACCCGGCAGAGGCGGAGGGTGATTGAATCAAAAACATTAGATCTTAACCCAACGGATGGACAGGATGAACTTGGGCCAATCGCAATCGGAGATCGGAGTGGGGAGCAATCGCAACGCACAACACAAAAGTTCCGATTGCGATTGAGATTGGAGATGCGATTGAGCTAGGACCGTCGGATCGCGGGTTGAACAGACGGACAGGATTGAATCGGGAGACGGAGGGAAGAGCATGCGATTAACGCTGAGCCATAGGATCAACAGGAGATGGACGGCTGCGATTTAATCGGGGTGGAGACAGAAAGACTTGCGATCAGCGATCGGAGGAAATGAGCGATTGGCGCAGGACCGTTGATCTGGGAGGAAACGGACGACAGAGATTTAATCGGAAGACAGAGAGAGAACTCGCGATCGGCGATCGTGGGGAGGTGCGATTAGCGCAGGACCGTTGATCTGCGCGAGGGATCAACGGTGGGAGATGCGATCGGATGATCGGGAGAAGGGCTTGCGATCAATCGGAGGTCGAATGCGGAGAGTTGCGATTGCGATGGGCGGGGGGCTTGCGATTAGCGCAGGACCGTCGGATCGCGGGGCAGATCGACGGTTAGGATGAGATCAAAGGATGGCAATCGGGGCGGCATTGTTGAGACTTGCGATTTCGATCGGAGAAGGGCTGCGATTAGAGGCCCGCCGTTGGATCATCGAGGTAGATCAACGGTGCGGAACGCACCGCGGGACTTAACGCTATAAACAAATCGCATCTCGCTTTTGCGTTATAACAAAGGAATCAGCACCCTCCCGGTCTTCCGATTGCGATTAGCGCTTGGGACTTAAGCGCTTGGTCCCAGCGCGGGGTCATATGTGGGGAAGTGGTTTGAAAGGGGCTGGCAGAAAGGGGCTAGGCCTTATAATAAGGTCGGAACATGGGTTTTTTGCCTATTTTGATGGATTTTGAAGGTGAAGGAGGGGAACGATAAGGGAGAAATGGGAAATAAAGAGTAAGGGAAGGACTTAAGGGGATTTTGGGGGGATTTGAGGGGTAAATGGGGAAATAGAAGGGGAAAAAAAGGGGGATGAAAAGGGGCCAATTGGGGGAAATAAGAGGGAAAAGGAAGGCCTTAGGGCATTTCTTCACATGACAGAGAGGCTATAAAAGGGGAATCAGCAGAGGGGATATTGTCAAAGGATAAAAGACACAAAGAGGCTTCAAGGAGACTGTGTTTTAAGAGGAAATTCAATCCTTGAAGACTCAAAAATGATTTAGCCCCCTATTTGCTTGTCAAAAAATTTATAGGGGGGCTAACAGTGGCTCCACATGGGGATGACTTCTTCTTGAAGGAGCCAAGAAACCAGAAGATGATCTCTTGGTGTAGGCCAGATGCCTGCTGCTTGAATCATCCTTTTCTTTCCTTAGATCAGCTGCCACAAACTATGAAGACATCATATCAGCAGTACAATTCTCCCAAAAAACTACCTACCCACACTACAGTCCTATCATTTTTTCTTCTTGGGTGCATTTGGACTTGCAGACCCTTTACATCATTAACTTTTTCAATCAGGAAAAAATAAACCTATTCTACTTCTACCCTTATTACTCCATGAGACCATATTATACTATTGGCCTCATAGCTTCTCTACCTACACTACTACCTGCTAGGATTAGACTGTCTAGTAGGTTTCTTCTCTACATTCTAAGACAGAAATTTAAACAACTAACTACATGCTCATAGGCTGAGATTTATTGAGCTTTTCCTACCTACCCTACTCTAACTGAAATATTTACAAGTCTAGCTTCCAAACATGGTCTTCCAATGTAACCAGTCCTTCAAGTGATCCCATGACTGGTCCTTCTTGCTCAACTCCTTGAGCAGGCTGGATAGGTAGGGCAGCTCCCACTCTTTTTTTTCAACAACAGCAGCCTTGAAAAGTTTTGTTTCTGCTTGCAACATGCTGCTGAGAAAGACCTTTGATCCTTCTTCAAATGTATGCAGGAAATGTGCATAAGGATCATGAAAAGATACCTGGCTATGAATATTTGGCAGGCTGGCTTCGACCAAGATCCCTTCTTCTTCCACTGGATCAAGAATGAGACTCTCTTGGAGTAGAGTGTCTCCTTCATCTTCTGAACTGGAGGACTCATCATATATTGGGGCTGAGTCCTCTCGGAGCTCCGATATGTTCTGCTCTGAGGTGCAGGGCTCCGTGAAAAGGTCTATATATTCTTGAGCAGGGGTGTATTCCTTTGCTTCTTCTTCTTCAAGAGTAAGCTCCTTGCTTTCATCGTGCTCAAGAATCTCTTCTTTGCTTTCCTCCTCATCTTCTGTAAGGAAATACTGATGGCGCCCGATCTCATGACACTCATCACTGATGCTTTCATAACCTTCCCCATCAGTGTCATAGATAGGCGGACCTGACCAAGTCCACTGTTCTGAGCGCACGGCAGGTCTTTCTTCGTCCTGATCCACAGAGGAGTCTTCTGAAATTGAATCATCAAACTCAACTAATGACTGAGCAGGAGCTTGTGTTCTATAGAAGATGTCCGGGTTGGACTGCTGGTTTAATATCCGGTCAATCTCTTCTTCTGTCAAAAGAGGGATTTCCCTTTCATCATGGACAGAAGAGCAGCAATCCTCTCTCTCTTGCATTAGCTGACTGACAGGCGGGATGTCTTCTTGAGCCTCTTCTTCAACATCAGACTCTGTCTCTTCCATGTTATCTCCTGTTTCCTCAAGGCAACTTTCCCTATCAGCCTTTGCTAATAGGTCCTCATGTTCTTTGGTCAGCATAACACAAGACGCAGGTATGCAATCAGGCAGTTCCTGATCACTTTCCTCTTCATCTTCTATAGATTCTTGAGCATCATATAGGTCCTGCTCATCTTCTAGATCTTGAGTTTGTTCTTGTTCTGAAGGAGACATGGGCTGTTCAAAATAATCATCATCTGCATTCATATTAGCCATGTACGTCTCCAGCATTTCACCAAGCACTTCTGTTATTCTGCATGCCTTGTTATACAAAGCATTATACTTTGCATCCCCGTCCATGCTTGGATCCACGCTTATGCAAAGAAGGCTACTGCCTCTTCTCAACCAGTTCAGTGTCCTTCACCAGTGGAGTCATTTGGTCTTTGGATCATAGGGAGTGTGGAGTCGCCAGGTGGATGAATATGACTGTTTGGAGCTGGATGTTGTCCACCATCAGCAATTAGAAGCCAATCTAGAGGCAAAGCGGTCCTTGACTCTAATATTTCCCCAGTGGAGTCGCCATTATGTTGGTGACGACAATGGGAAATGGACCAACTATCAGTGGTTCTTGACTCTCAGATTCGTCCCCAGTGGAGTCGCCATTATGTTGGGGTTCCCATGTTTTGGCCAGATTGGCAAGACCAAAAGATGAGACAACATCAGAACCACTTTGGGGCCCTAGGATCTAGCCCTCCTAGACCTGGAAAGGGATCTCTCCAAATAGAGCAAAGAATGGTGTATCTTTGAAGCTCAAAAATAAGATGTTAGGCTAGTTATGAAGCACAGAGGGGGGTTTTAAATAATTTGGTTGAAGGGTTGCTGGGTTGGTTAAGAGATCATGGACTGGGAAAGCAATGGAAAGAAAGGAACAAAACAACAGGCTGTTTCAGCAAAGAGGATAGGTCGAGACAGTGCCATCCATTGGGCTATGGAGTCATAAAAGGAAATTACTTGCATCCACTAGCCAAGGCTTTCAAAGGGAAAGTCATCTATACTAAAGGATCTTTTTAGATAGATGATGGGATGGAACATTAAAGAGGAAAGTGAAAGAAGGAAAGCAACCAATTTTCTGTCTATAGATCAGGTCAGAGGTCATTTAACTCCAGACCTGCTTGGACATACTCAAAGGTAGCTCTCAAAGAGACAAAGGGGCTGCTTATAGATCAGACCAGAGGTCATTTAACTCCAGATCTACTTTAGCAACTCCAAAGGAAAAAACAAAGATAGATTTGACAAAGAAGCATCCAAGTGGCAAACCCCCAAGTTCATACATCAGCCAGCAGGCAATAACATCCGCTGCACTGGTTAAACCCGTGAACCCACTCTTAGACAGCACATAGGGTGGAAAACATAAAGGTAGGGAGAGCAGATAGCATAGGGCACCTAACAAGGGTGAATCCTATACCATTATTTTGATGCCTACCAGAAGAACATGAAACAATATGGAAATGCAATAAACAGAGTAAGAAAACATCACCTATACTAATAGACCAGGATCCTGTGAAATGTGCTTTGATTAATTGATGGAAAACCAGTCATGTACAATAAGCTTAATGGTTGTTACAGTCCAGACTTCTCCTCCTAGCCTATTACATACAAACTACTCTGATGTTCCCTCCCACGACTGTTCTAACAGTCAAATGAATCCCTCTAACAGCAGATGCCCAGCAAGGCAACAACAACAACCCTTACAATTCGTTCTTGGGAATATTTTATAGGAGAAGAGGAAGAGACAGAAGTAGATGAGAAAATGAATGAGACTCATTAAGACAGAATGGTGGAAGTGTCCACGCCCACACTGCTTAATGGCTATATGCGGCGCTCTGAGTACTCTGCAGACTGTTTGGAGGCTCTGTCAGGCCAGGAATTGACCTCTGATATGTTCTTTAAGTCCTTTCTGGTGCTTGGAGCTCTGCGCTAGCCTTCTGGAATAGATGAACTGGTGAAAGATCTGCACGGTTTCTCTATTCCTCTTTAATGTTGCTTGACAGTCTCTTGAGAAGTTCTGTCAGTGCATTAACCTGTTTAAGGGCTCGAGGAGGCATGGAGATTGCTGTAGGAAGGTGTACTTCTGGAGAGAATGTCCTGCTGTTAGGTAGCGCAGTAATGACTTTGCCGGTGCGCTCTTAATCTTCAAACAGTGGTTGAATCCTTTGAATGCGGGATTATAACCATTAATCTGCACTTACATGATCAAATCCCTTAAATCCGTCTCTGCTATCCCGCTTGGCCACTGAATTGGCCTCTCTGTGCTATCTGCACAATTTAAAATAAACCTGTTTATAACCTGGGAAATGGTGGAGAAATACTGTGGAGGAAGAGGAACGATGGCAGAAGAGCGGAGAAACGATGGAAAGTGGTGGCGAAACTAAGGAAAACAGTGGAAACAGTGCAGAGTGGCGGAGAAATGATTGCTAGTGTAGATGGCCAAAGGCTTTCACTTGAGCGAATTACAAGGAAAAGGGCGCAAAACAATGGAGCGGAGCATGGATGTGGGACCCGGCAGAGGCAGAGGGCGATTGAATCAAAACCGTTAGATCTTAACCCAACAGACGAATAGGATGAACTTGGGCCAATCGCAATCGGAGATCGGAGCGGGGAGCGATCACAACGCACAACACAAAAGTTCCGATTGCGATTGAGATCGGAGATGCGATTGAGCTAGGACCGTCGGATCGCGGGTTGAACGGACAGACAGGATTGAATCGGGAGACGGAGGGAAGAGCATGCGATTAACGCTGAGCCATAGGACCAGCAGGGGATGGACGGCTGTGATTTAATCGGGGCGGAGACAGAAATACTTGCGATCAGCGATCGGAGGAAAGGAGCAATTGGCACAGGACCGTTGATTTGGGAGGAAACGGACGGCGGAGATTTAATCGGAAGACAGAGAGAGAACTCGCGATCGACGATCGTGGGGAGGTGCGATTAGCGTAGGACCATTGATCTGCACGAGGGATCAACGGTGGGAGATGCGATCGGAGGATCGGGAGAAGGGCTTGCAATCAATCGTAGGTCAGACGCGGAGAGTTGCGATTGCGATGGGCGGGGGGCTTGGGATTAGCGCAGGACCATCGGATTGCGGGGCAGATCGACGGTTAGGATGATATCGGAGGACGACAATCGGGGCAGCATTGTTGAGACTTGCGATTGCAATCGGAGAAGGGCTACGATTAGAGGCCCACCATTGGATCATCGAGGTAGATCAATGGTGCAGAACGCACCTCGGGACTTAGCGCTATAAACAAATCGCATCGGGATTTTGCGTTATAACAAAGGAATCAGCACCCGCCCGGTCTTCTGATTGCGATTAGTGCTTGGGACTTAAGCACTTGGTCCCAGCGCGGAGTCATATGTGGGGAAGTGGTTTGAATGGGGCTGGCGGAAAGGGGCTAGGCCTTATAATAAGGTCGAAACATGGGTTTTTTGCCTATTTTGATGGATTTTGAAGGTGAAGGAGGGGAACGATAGGGGAGAAATGGGAAATAAAGAGTAAGGGAAGGACTTAAGGGGATTTTGGGGGGATTTGAGGGGTAAATGGGGAAATAGAAGGGGAAAACAAGGGGGATGAAAAGGGGCCAATTGGGGGAAATAAGAGGGAAAAGGAAGGCCTTAGGGCATTTCTTCACATGACAGAGAGGCTTTAAAAGGGGAATCGGCAGAGGGGATACTGTCAAAGGATAAAAGACACGAAGAGGCTTCAAGGAGACTATGTTTTCAGAGGAAATGCAATCCTTGAAGACTCAAAAATGATTTAGCCCCCTATTTTCTTGTCAAAAAATTTATAGGGGGGCTAACATAAAAACCCCTCATGTGTATGGCCTAAGAGAGAGAGAGAATTATTGATATTATACTCTGTTGGTATTCCCTATCCAAGTCTGATTCCCCGTGCCTCCTGCACTTTCCGAGTTCATTATAGGAAACCCTTGTTTCCTTGAGATGCTCATCTCCCTATATGTCATCTCGTATGCACCAGTTTGGAAGGAGTCTTAGCGAAGCAAGGGCTGGATGGATCCAGACGACGGTCTGCTCGAAGGCCGTGGAAGGATCAGGTGATCTCTCCACTCGTTACTTTTTTACATGCTATTTATAATACAGAAGTACCATGTTGTTCCCAAAATAAACGTGTTAGTGTATGCTTATATGTATGAGAATATTTGTTATACAAGCATTCATTATGATTTATTTAATGTTTTTATATGAATCTCACTGACATTTAGAGTAGATATATGCTGTACAACCAGTCCTTTGTGCTTGTTTCTTCTTGTCTTCCAGGTTAAGAAGGAAGGATAGTTGCTGGGGGTTTGAACCCTGCGGGATCTTCTTCAACCGTAGGACCGACAGGTAACTTTCTCATTCTACTCTATTTAGTTTTTCTGAACGTGCATGGTTGTGTGAGTCTTTGTTAAGTAGCATGCCCCTGCTATGTGGAGGTTGTAACCCAATGAACCTCTAGGGTGAAATTCCCCGAAACAGAACTGGCGACTCCGCTGGGGATCACATTCTTGTGATTCTCCTGTTGGGTGGTTTCAACTGTTTGGTAGGATTCCAGCAGTTTTAACTTTCATTTGCAGTCTAGTTTACTTTCTTGCAGTCAGTCTGAAGTCCTGGTGTCTTTTCCAGGCTTGTTCTTTTTGTTTTTTCATTATTTACCTTTGCATACGCACTTTTTTCTGCACATAGTCGCATATACATGCATTTTTGTCTAAAGGAACCCGTGTATACACGAGTTTCCCTTAGCACAGTCGCGTATGCACGCTGGTTGCATAACTGCGAAGTAGCGTATACCTAGGCAGATTTTGAAATTTTGAGTTTCTTGACTTTTTGGTCCTTTCTGGCTATGGAGACCTGTTCCTACAGTGTCTCTGTACTCACTGGAGTGTGAAGGAAGTGGTTTCATGTCTGTTCTCTCTTTCATTTGATTGAAAACTAGTCTTTTTGGCAAAGTGTTGTTTCTGGTGTTGGCACTTCTGGATTGAGTTCCAAGATCGCTTTCTGAGCATTCTTGGTTGTTCTGCTTTATCAGAACAGAGAGCTTCTGCTCATTGACTCGCTCCTATCTTTGTGTTGTGCTTCGCATTGCGATTTTTGCTTCGTTTTTTATTGGTTTTCTTGAGTTCCATAGGCTAGGTTTTGTTGCAACTTTCGAAGAGCTTTTCTAGCTTCTTTGGAGTCTTTGTTTGCAACAAGTTTTCACTATTTTTCTAGGCTGAGTGGCTGAGTTTTCTAGTCTTCTGTTGCTCTTATTGGTCTTGCTACGAGTTATCCTTATAAGGTTTGAGAGCATTGTTGGAGTTTGTGCTTGGAATTCGGTCTTGTTTGGTTTGGATTTTGATAGTTGTGCTTGGTCTTTTCGAGCTCTTTCCTTATAAAACAAAAAAGCTCAAAAAACATTTGCTTTGCTTTTTGTTTTTGCATTTCAAAGGCTTAAAAAACATTTTCACTTGTTATTTGCTTTTGTTGTTGCATTTTCATTTTCGTTTGCTATAACTTTTGAAGCTTTTGTGAGGTTTCTTGCTTTTAGTTTTTAGCTTGATTGTGAGGAGGAGGTGTCATTTGATTTCTTCTTCTTGTTTTTAAGTGTTTTTGGTGTCCTCATTTTAAGAGTTCTTGATTTCGAGAATTAGCTTTCTAGACAACAAAAGATGAGTTAAAACTGAAGGACTTTTTGGGAATTTCACTCTGCTTTAAGAGATTTGCATCTTAGGATTTGCATGCTTGTAGTGATTTTCATTAGGTGCATTTAATCATTTAGTCAATTTCTTAGTTTTTGTGAGTGTGAGTTTGCTATTCGAAAAGGAAAATATAATTTTTAGTCTCGTAGAACCTGTATAGAGATTGCTCTTCATCGAAAGACAAAGAACTGCATTTGCATGTAGTTAAGTTTTTATTAATTTCTTTTGCATCAAAAACACCATAAGTTTCATCTCCATATCCTTGTGACTTAATATAACAGCCCTTAAAATAAGAGATTTAATCTAAAATCAACTAGCAAGTTTTTCTAAGTGTCAATCACCAAATAGCTAGGTTGTAGGGCCTTGGAATAGGTGAGTGGAGAGTTAACTCTCCAAGGCCGCTCAAACAAACATAGAAGTTGATTAATTGAGCGAAATCCAACTCCGTGAGGTGGACTGGGAAAGCTCTCATCCGAGAGTCAAGCGCGAGGGGAAGTGAAGGTTAAGAAGAGGGATACCCCCCCCTCCGATTAGCTGAATCTAACCTCAAGACCGTTCCGCCCAGCTTCTGATACGGATTGGTGTCCATAGTTGTTGTTCCTAGGTTCCACACAGGTGACTGCGGGGGGGAATACCCGTGGTACCTGAGGCAGACGTCGCATCACTTTCAGCAGTACTTCTGGGGGGTGCCCTTGCGAAGCTTGGGTGCTTGAGCCGGCAAAGGCTATCGTTTGGAGGTCAGCGTAACTGTTTCTGATACCTTTGCTAGTTGTTCTGGGCCCTAATCATCCCAGACTGCTTTCGGGAGGTCCTATACTTCGCTTTCCTGTATTTTGGTGTCCGGTCCTCATCACCCGGAGCGGAAATACTTGGAGGCTGTTTGCTTGATTGTATCTCAGGGATTTTTATTTTAGTGAGTGCTCTTTGCTCCTAGCTTGCCTAGCTTTTCACTTTTTGAGTCTAATTTAAAATCTATAAAAGTGGCTGATCAAGCGCCTCGACGATCGAGGAGAATCCGGGGGTTATCTCCCGAGAGTCCAGAGCCTTCTTCGAGAAGGCGTAGGAGTGATTTAGAAGGTGGTTACCACCCTGTGGCGTCTGACGCAGTGGAGAGAGATCCTCCACAAAGGTCTGAAGGTTTCGTAGCTGATTCGGGTGTCGGTTCCGAGAGGAGCGTTCCGCTCACCTCGCGAGTTTTATTTCCTCAGGAAGAAGATTTTCAGATTGAAGACATACCTGAGCCTCCTGCTACTGGTCCATCTCCTCTTCCTCCTGATTATCCGTTCGTTGTTTAGTACATCGGACTTGAGTCGGAGAGACCACCAGATCTTCCATATCATTCTTATTTTTCGATGGCCACGACTAGGAACGCGGCTTCTACCGTTAGTGCTGCAGGCATTCAGACTCCTGTTTCTGTTGAAGCAGGGGGCACTATTGCTTCATCTTCGATTGCTTCTAGTGCTGCTGTGTTTGGCTCTGGGTTCACCCAAGCACATGCTTCTCATTCTGGTCCCTTCTATTCAGGGTTTCCCTCTAGTAGGAATCCCTCTTTTTCCTTTTTCGCTGGTGCAGCTAGATCTACGCCCATGTCTAACATGGCTAATGGATCAGCTTTATTTCAGGGTTTCCCCTTTGGGACTGGGCATATTCCTAGTTCCAATCCTTCTTTAGGGTCGTTTTCGTTTACGTCCCAGACCCAGAGTTTCAACCCTTGGTCTGGGGGGCAAAGTTCGACTACTTTTACGGGATGGAATCATGTCTTTACTACAGCGGGGGCAGGGAATCAGTTTTACGCAGGTCATCAAGGGAATGCTTCTTTCCCTTCATCGAGTGCTTATCAGTCCTTTTCTCCTCTATCTAATGCTTGGAACCCCTATCAGGGGCTTTCCTCTTCAATCAATACTTCAGCGGGGGGAACTGGTCTGGGCTTTGGTAACTCGGCGTGGGGAGGAGGTTCTTCTCCGTTTTCTATGAGTCCTTTCTGGTAGCTTGGTGCCTCATCAAATCCAGGCTATTATTTTCAGAATGTTGGGAATCCATCCCATCAAGGATGGAATCCTCAGGCTCTGCCTCGCTTACCTTTTCTGGCAACGTTAAACTTGCCAGATTTGTCGAAGTTGACTAATGACCCGATTCGTTATAGTCCAGGGTGGCCTCCGGTCCCGACCAAACTTCCTTCAGACATTCAAAAGTTTGAAGGTAAGAATGGAGAGGATCCGGCGGACCACATCACCACTTTCCACTTATGGTGCTCTTCGAACTCCCTGATCGATGACTCAATTAGGTTGAGATTATTTCAACGCACCCTAACTGGAAATGCTGCCAAATGGTATATAGAGCTCACTGGGGGAAGTTTCGCCACATTTGGAGAACTGGCTGTCACATTTCTAAACCATTTTCAGTTTCCTGTCAGATATGAGGCTGGGACCGAACTCCTGGCTAATTTTAAGCAGGATGAGGCAACTCACATTTCTGATCACATTCAGGAATGGAGGAGAAGGAAAAGGCTTATCAAAGCTCATATTCCAGGTGAATTCCTTCTCGAGTGGTTTTTGAAATCTCTGCAGTCGGATATTTCAAAAGATGTATCCCTATCTGGGGTATTTTCTGAGGAGCAGGCCATTTTTAGGGCCCAACAGTTAGAACTGATCTATTCTCAGTCTGGGGTACTTTATAAGTATTTTCCCAATGCTCCTCGCTCCAAATTGGATTTATCGAAAACTAAACCTGGTCCGCATGGTGACGGGCTTGTCGGATCGGTCAGTAGTGGTGCAGCTAGCCTGCTTTCTCAACTGTAGTAGTTGTCTTTACAATATGCTCCTTCTGGTCAGGCTGTGCCTGCTGATTCATCACCTTCCCAGTCTTTGTCCATAAATGTTGTCCAAGCTTCTGATCCCAAAGGAAATCAACAATCCGATGGGAAGAAGAAGGGCAAGAACGGGAAGGGCAATGCAAATAAAACCAACGAGCGTGTTGGTGAGGGTCAAAAGGAGAAAAAGAAAGTGAAGTTTCCATGCAAGCTTTGTGCTGGAGACCATCTCACACACCTTTGCCCTAAAATTTAAGATGCTCAGCGTCTGTTATCCCAGCAGGGTTCTTCTAGTTCCCAGGCTATGTTAACAAACCCTTTTCCCCAAGGGCAGCAGTTAGTTGTTGGCGCGAACCAAAATCCCGGGGCTTCCTCTGGGGGCACCCAGGAAGGGGAAATTCCATCGAACATTTTTATGATGAGTGCTCACGCGGATATCGCTACGAGATCCCGTGATTATGGCGGAGAGGAATCTTCGAAAGCTAAGGAAGTTCCTGATGCTACTGAGCTGCTTCACATTACGAAGCCTACTGTTGAGTCTATGCCTCGGATGCCAAAAGCATCTTCTAAGCGGTCAACGATTAATCCAAATGTGAGGGCTGCCCAGAACTACTCGATTGTAGAAGATCTGGTGCAGAGTCCTTGTGCTATGTCAGCTTTAGAGGTACTCCAGTCTTGTCCAGCTCAGCGCAATGCTTTGCTCACTGCCATTGGGGCTATTGATCCGAAAAATTCTCTTCTGATTACTTTTGATATGAATAATTTTAAGAAGAGACTTCCTCATCACATGGCTTTCCATATTAAATCGTCGTATCGGAAGTGCAATATCTTTCGAACGGTTTTTGATGAGGGTGCTTCTACATGCGTCATGTCTCTCGCATGCTGGAAGACACTTGGATCTCCGAAAGCTGTTCCATCTAGCACTCTTCTTACTGCGTTCGATGGTAATTCTCACAGACCCCATGGTATTGTCCCAGCTTTGCCCATCTGTGTTGGGGGAAAAACCGTTAACATAGAGGTTGAGGTACTGGATGCAGCCTTGGACTACAACCTTCTGTTGGGGAGGAACTAGATTTATGAGATAGATGCTATTGCATCCTCATTATTTCGGATAGTATGTTTCCCCCACGAAGGGAGGATAGTTACGGTGGATCAACTGGACTGTCCTCCTGTAGACCTAAATGCGCCTTCTGACTCATCTGTTCCTAAGTTGGATAATACTAAGGGGCCTGTTGAGAATCTAGGAGTTGGAATGTATTCTTCCCTGATGGTTACTTTCGATCTTCCTCCTCCTACTGTGCATATTAATGCTATTTCATCCTCCAAGGCTCCCCTTCGAAGAGAGTTCTTTCGAACTCATTATTTTTCGGACCCTTGGACCTTACCTTCCCCTACAGCCACATTAGCGGAAGGTCAAGTGGGTGGAATGGCATTTCCGATTTCTGCAGTTGAGATTGCATATCAGTCTATTGTTGACATTGCGAAATCCGTTCTAGCTCCTCTTTCACCTGAAGAGTTGGATGCTGATGTGGCTCCGGCTTGGACGATTAGTTCTTCTTCGGCCCAGGATTGCCTTGATACCACTCTTCCATCTGAAGAGGCAATCCTGGAAGCCATGACTGGTATAGATAGACTGTGGGATGACTTGCATCATCGGTCTTACTTCCTACCTGACTTGAACGAAGTTGAAACTAGTTTTCCAAGTCCTTAGTCTCCTGGTCCTGTTCACCCAGTCTTGAACCCTTTGGCACCAACACATGTTTATGTTGAAGGGAACATGGTTGTGATCTCTCCTACTATCCCGGTGAACATTTCCAGGGATCCCAATATTATCGAGAATGTCTTCATTGGAGCTGAATGTTCCCGTGAAGAGATTCAAATCTATACTGAGCTCTTCAAAGAGTATAGGGATGTTTTTGCTTGGTCTTATGAGGAAATGCCTGGCATAGACCCATCTATCGTCCAGCATGAGATCAAGACGTATGAAAACGCTAAGCCGGTCGGGCAAAAACTTCGTCCGGTTAATCCTAGGAAGGCAGCAGCTATCAAAGCTGAAGTTGAAAAGCTGCTTAAGGCGGGATTCATTTTCCCAGTTCCTCTGACTGAATGGGTTTCAAACCCCGTTCCGGTAGATAAAAAGAAAGGAACGATTCGAGTGTGCATCGATTTCAGAGACCTAAATAAGGCATGTCCTAAAGACAATTACCCCACACCATTCATCGATCAGATCATTGACGAGTGTGCCGGTAACAAGATTTTCTCCTTCATGGACGGTTTCTCCGGATATAATCAAATTACTATCTGTCCTGAAGATCAACATAAGACTGCATTTATTTGTCCCTGGGGTACGTTTGCATACAAGAAAATGCCTTTTGGTCTTAAAAATGCTGGGGCTACCTTTCAGCGGGCCATGTCTTACGCCTTCCACGACATCAAAAATATTATCGAGGCATACTTAGATGATCTAGCTGCTCATTCTCGAAAGAGGATGGATCATCCTGGTCACCTCCGGCAAATATTTGAAAGATGTCGTTTTTATAAAATTCGATTGAATCCGAACAAGTGCATTTTCGCGGTTACATCCGGTCGGCTGTTGGGATTCATTGTGTCTAGGGAAGGGATAAGGGTAGATCCCTTCAAGATTGAGGCAATACTTCGGTTGCCTCCCCCGTCTTCCATCTGTCAACTTCAAAGTCTCCAAGGAAAGTCTAATTTTCTTCGGAGGTTTATCGTCAATTATGCTGAGATTACAAAGGGATATATGAGACTGTTGAAGAAAGGAGTTCCTTTTCTTTGGGACGACTACACTCAACGCTCATTCGATGCTTTGAAAAAGGCATTGACCTCTGCTCCTTTACTGAGTCCACCTGATTATAGCAGAGATTTTCTTTTGTATCTGGCAGCAACAGAATCTACCATTGGTATGGTGCTGGTTCAGGAAGATGATGCTCTTGCTGAGCATGTTATTTACTACCTTAGTCGAGGACTGGTAGGCCCTGAACTTCGATACACTCCGATAGAAAAATTAGCCTTAGCAGCAGTTCATGTTGTGCAGCGACTGTAACATTACATTATTCTTCGCAAAACTTATGTTTTGGCAGCTGCCAATCCATTTCAGTTTGTCCTCAGCAGGCGAGTGATTGGGGGCAAATACAATAGATGGATTGTGATTTTACAGGAATTTGATCTTGAGTTCATGTCTGCCAATTCCAAGAAATCATTAGTTTTTGCGGAATTGATCTCCGAGTTGCCCTGTGGAGAAGAGATGATCTATGATGAGTCCTTTCCGGATGAACACTTGTTTCTTATCTCTTCACAGGATCCTTGGTACGGGGATATCATTGTGTATCTCCAGACTGTGAAGTTTCCCTCTACTTTTTCGAAAGATGAGCGTCGTAAGCTGCGTCACTTAGCCAAGAATTATCTGATTATTGGTGATGCTTTATACCGTCGAGGGGTTGATTCAATCCTAAGACGCTGCTTAACTTTCGAAGAAGCTGAGGCTGTGCTCAATGATTCTCACGGTGGAGCTTGTGGGGGTCATTTATCAGGGCTTGCTACAACCCAAAATATTTTGCGTGCTGGCTACTTCTGGCCCTCGATTTTCAAAGATTGTATTGAATCGGTCAAGAAGTGTCATCCTTGTCAGGTGTATACTCGAAAAATGCGCGCTCATCCAGCTCCGCTTTTTCCAGTCGTTACGGTCGGACCCTTTACAAAGTGGGGTATGGATTATACTACTTGTAACCCGCCTTTGGCAAAAGGTCACAAGTACATTATCGTAGCAGTAGACTACTTTACGAAGTGGGTCGAGGCTATGCCTACTTTTGGGAACGATGGTGAGACTGCAGCTTTGTTCCTTTTCAACCAAGTTATCGCTTGTTTTGGTATACCTAGAAGATATTGTCACTGACCATGGCAGTCATTTTCAGAATAGTATGATGGCTGAGTTAGCTCTCAAATTGGGTTTCCGACAGGAGCATTCATCTCCATATTATCCTCAGGCCAACGGGCAAGTGGAAGCCGTGAATAAATCCTTGAAGACAATTCTTCAAAGGACAATTGATAAACATAGATCCAACTGGCATATTATGCTATATCCTGCACTTTGGGCATACAGGACGTCAGTGAAAACTGCAACTGGCTTTACTCCGTTTCAGTTAGTCCACGGGGTGGAATCCGTATTTCCTATTGAATGCGAGATTCCTTCTCTTAAATTAGCTTTTGAGCTTCTTCCTGACACTTCCAGTCTGGCAGAACGGCTTCTTCATCTGGAACATCTCGATGAGCAGCGTCGAGATGCTGCCACGATGAATGAAGCACATAAAAACCGAGTAAAGGTTCAGTACGATAAGGCGGTCAAGCCTAGGGTCTTTTCAGAAGGCAACCTTGTTTTGGTCTATGCCCAAGAAAAGGATGCCCTGGGGGCAGGAAAGTTTAAATCGATGTGGTATGGCCCCTATATCGTTAAAAAAGTCCTTAAGAAAGGAGCGTATACCTTGGTTGACTTTGAAGGGAACGAGTTGCCAGAGCCCCGAAACGGGCTCTATTTGAAGAAGTATTATGCCTAGGCTTTGGCCTGGCATCTTGCTTTTGTATATAGTAGTTTTTTGCTTTGTACATATCTAATTGATTTTTCGATCTTTGATGAGTTGGTGATGTTTTTGATCTGCTTTGGCAGGTTGTGTTGGATGTCATGAGTCATTTTGGTTTCGCCGATGGTGCTAGTAGACACACCCGGAACTTAGCTTCCGCGGCTTGGGTGCTTCATTATCCTTCCAGTCAGCTGTTGGTATCAAGAGGAGTCTGCATTGGTCCTGCTTCCAATAACGTAGCAGAATACACTGCAGTCATTCATCTACTCTCGGAGGCAATATCTTTGGGTGTTGATTCGTTGGTAGTTTTCTTGGACTCCCAACTGGTGGTGTCGCAGTTGAACAACACTTATCGGGTACGAGATCCTTTTTTATTACGATTGTTCTTGAGGGTACATTTGTTACAAAGGTCATTTCAATTTTTAACATTCATTCATATTCCTCGAGCTGACAATTGGTTTTCTGAATCATTAGCTAATCAAGCATTATATTGGCACATTAATCATTCCATACAATAAATTTTTAATCATCAAAAACATCATACATTTGATACATTTATCACATCACATCAAATATCGCTGTATATATATCATCGGAGTGTCAAAAAACTTTATAAAATTTGGATCCATAATCTCGTACAAAACTTGGGCTTATGCCCCATCATGTTCAGTCTCAAAAAAGAATATACAGTCATCTAATACATATAATCTGTCTACTCCTGAGGTCCCTGCCCAGAAGTCATGTTCCTATAGAACGTAACTGCAGTGGCCACTCGGCGGAATAATCTAACCCAGTCTCGGGGTACTCCTACCACCTGTCTCTGGACGGCTTCAGGCAAGTCCTCCACGGCAGCCATAGGGATTTGGTGGTTCAGTCCCTCCAAGTTTCTCTGCACGGCCTGGAGGGTCCTGTCTAAGTCCACTGTCTCTGCCTCGCCCCTACGACGCTTATGGCGTGGGAGACCCTCAGGACGAACTGGTCCAACATCTGAAACATGATCATTTTTAATTGTCAGAAATTATGAATCCAATCAAAAACATGTTTTTCATTTTTTCATACATATTTGAAAAAATCCAAAAAAATTATATAAGTAAAAAAATTTTGCAAAACTTACCGACTGCTCCCCATGCTGTGCCAGGTGGAAGAACTAGATCTGGATCTCCACGAAAGTCCATCCCGGCATAGGGATAGTCGTCCACTGCGATGATCTGTTCTCCCCACCACAGGAAGAACTCATTGTCCCACGTGGTCCGGGGTACCTCACTACCCTCCTGTCTCTTCATCATGTCTGCCCAACGGGCAATTCTTGGGTTCCGCGCGCTACTGATAGTAGAGATGACTCTGGGTCTCAAAGCTGGAATCCTCTCAAAGAAGAATGTTGTCAAAATTGTACCATAGCCAAAGTTTTTGGTCTTCACTTGGTGAATAGAGGTCAGCTGTTGTTTCATGTTCAGTAGAAGGGCTGTGCACCAATCATACACATGAGTCAGAGACTCTACAACTATGCTCATTTGCGTCCTGGACGCCTGATGTAGTGAGGCAGATCCTGCCACTCTACTGATGGTGAAAAGGAGGATTTTCATGTGTAAATCCCTGATATCTTCAATTGCAATCTGATTTCCAACATTTTTGGAACCTTCTACGCAATATACGTGGACATAGTCTTCCACGGTTAACCCTCCCAGGGGCTTCCCGTGCAAGTCTACTGGTTCTCCCCTCCGGGAGAGTCCAGTAATGAAATATATGTCTTCCACTTCAATGCATAGTGGCATCTGATCAATAATGAAGCAATCCTGATCTGGTTCCTAGTAATTTACGAGCATTTATAGCAACCGCACATTGCTTTTCATATTTGGCATTTTAAAGAATTTGAACAATCTGCAGTTTCGGAGGATATTTTGCGCCGCGCGATCTTGCATGACCTCTTGGTCTATTGCTCTATGCTCACGTTCCCTCCATGAGATGGTCATCCTAATAAATTTCATCAAATTATGCATTAGCCATGATTTTTAAGTTTCGGACCTGCGCATACGCGGTTTTTCTTTTGCACAGTCGCATGTATACACGATTTTCCTTTAACGAACCCGCGTATGCGCAAGTCCGCATATTTTAGCAAGGGTTTTAAAGCTAAAAATCACTTAATTTTAATTTCCAAATGGACAAAATGAATAAACAGGATGATTAAGGAGCCTACCTGAAGTTTCGCTGAGTTCTGACGGTCGGTTGTTCCTGATTTGACGAAAGAATTTTTTTGCTCTAGAGCACTTTTTCCAAATCAGCTATGCAATAATGAACCAAATGAGAGGTAATTTGTCTATTTATGGCTAAAAAATTGAAATTTTTCGCAAAATTTCCTTATGCCTATTTTTTCGATCTATCTTCAGCTGCATAACTTGATTGCTTGGAAGTGCCCAGTTTGGTATGTTTTCAGGTACATTTTGACGATTTTGAGATTTTTCCCGGTTTTTGATGCATGATTTCCGACTCTTCACGGTAGGTATATAATCTTCACTGGAATATAGGTTAGGGAAATCACTTTCCGTTACATCTTGCATTCTAGCCTCCATACTGATCACTTGCCTTAGGGTCAATCCCATCAGGTGTTGAGTATTACACCCATTTCACTCGCCGATTATTTAATCATGACTTGATGGTAGAGCCTTCCTTTACATGGGCTTCCTAGTTAGTTCCTCGCTATCACTTGTTGCCCATGCTGCTTTTTATGTAGGCTCGGAAGTCCTCTTTAGTCCCGCCATGTCTTCTGTGTTGAAGCTTCATTCTTCTCCTTCATCACTTATCATTTTTCTGGCTTATACCCTAGAGGCTCCCTGGTGTCGTTAAGTTGTATTACTGCATTACATATTGGCTACTTGTTTATCCTGGCCTTTAGCCGGCTTCATTTGGACTCGATGTTTAAGCCAACTTTTGACCTTGACTTTCTGTACAAGTTAACCATCGCATGCACTTAGCTATCACGACTTGACACCTTTGTACCCATGGATGGAACGTTCCTCTGAGTATCACTGACCAGTTTTCGCCACCTTGCATTGAGCATAGGATTGTTCCAATCCCAGGAACTAGTGTATCTGCTTTCTTGATACTCGTTCTATCCATTGTACCATAGCATTCTTTTATTCTTTTTCAGGCTTATTATATGAAAAAGACAAAAAAATCAAATATAACAAAAAGAGCGGGAACGGGATGTATCTTCGTTGTTTTGATGGCAGTACAGAGTCAGTTTGTCGCCCTTGAACAAAGCACATTTACTTATATATATCTCCTTCATTTGGGATGGTTTTATTTTTGACCTAGGTTCAGCCTTTACCATGTTTCACTTGTCAGTTCTCCCCCGGTTGGTTATCTCTTCCAATCATATGGAGAGTTTGTTCTGCCTCCTGCATAACAGACTTATACAGTGTCACTTTTTACTGCCATGGTCATCACGAGTCGTGCTTTTGTTCAAGGGAAGTCTAACCCGAGTCGGCCATTCTGCGGTGTCTCTTGACTCATTATTCAGTCGGCCTTCCCGGTCTTGTCAGTATCATGTTCTATCACATCAGATGTTTTGGTCTTCTGCTCGTGCTGGTTTGAGAAGGTCCCCATTGACTTCTTGCCGGCGGGTTTGTCTCTTATTGACTACGACACATTGCTCTGAGAGCAAACCTAGAGCCGCACCCTGGGCCTATTTCCATCATTGATAGGTGACCTTGTGCTCAGCATTTGATCATCATCATGGGTCTTTGACTGAGTGGTTTCCCCTGTGTTCGACGTCAGCACACATTATCACACTTAGGATTCGTGCAGTACCTTGATTTCCATTTGACCCTATCGGTGGATTTCTCGCCTCTGTGTCAGCTTTCATTATTGGTTGGTTCAGAGGGTTTCTTCCATGTGCTAGCTTCATCTTGTGCATGTCGGAAACGTACTTCGGTTTTGGTTCCATCACTCTACTTCGTCCGATTCCTTCCAAATCTTGGCCTGCGGGTTACACTCGCGCTGGACTCATGTGGGATGCCTTAATGCCTTCCTTCCAGCAGATCTTTTCCCATCAACTCCGACTCATTGCTCTGGGAATAAGGTCTAGAGTCTTTTTTTCAGTACCTTAGGGTTTGCAGTCATCAGTGGCAGACTCTTCGCTATCGACAATGGGGATTCATCATTGCCTCCTGATTGGTAGATTCTTTCAAGTGTTCGACTTCAACTCATTCATTCGCACTTGTCAGATTGTACTGGGGCACCTTGACACTCATTATCATTATCGGTGGGTTGTCTCGCGTTGGTTAACGGGATACATCATTTCCTGTTAATCCAACGATTTCTCACATGGTCGACTTCAGCTCATTTACTCCCATTGTGTAGAATTGTGCCATAATGATCGGTGAAGACCTCGGGTTGCATCAGCATTTTTCGGTTCACTTTTGACAGTCCTTTCAGTATCTGCCAGTGATGCCGTCCACCCTTATATGTTGTAGTTCAGCACAACAGCATCTTATATGTTGGCTCCCGAGTTGCGTGATTGTACCGTTTGATCCACCTCTTATGATCCGGTACTTGGAGATTCAGTTACTTATTTGATCAGACATCCAGTTGCACCATCTTTGATCAGCTTTCTATATGTGATACTTCGACATTGATTCAGACTTACATTTCCGGGCCATGCTCAGGTGATTCATTATGTACTTTCAGTTCAGCTATACTTGTATACATGTTGGATCTATTCACTACTTTCTATATGATGTATTTTTGACTGAGCATGGGTATGCCCGCCTCAGCATGAGTTGACTCTCTGATTTCTTTCATTGGTTTTTGGCAGGCTGAAATCTGGTGAAGTCCTCTCTTGTCCTTGCGAAGTTCTTTCTATGTGCATAATACATTTCGGCCATCATGTACCCCTTCTGACCTCATATATTAGGGGGCATATGTTATAGCATCATTTCTCACCTTCACATGATTCATGATTGCTTTGATGGTTTTGGGCACCCATTCCTACAAACTTGGACAAATTCACTTAAAAACAGTGTAAAAATCCCCATACGTGACTATGCCCGTACTTTTCCGCGTGTATACGCGAGTCCAGCTAGACTTTTCCGCGTATGCCATTAAAAATGATTAAAAAATATATAAAAATTCCCTATTTTCGGGCTGGGTTGATGGTTACTCAGGTAGTTCAACCACCCCAACACGTGGCCAACTGTTTCCAACTGTTGAAACTAATTGGAGGGAGTATAAAAACCCTTCATGTGTATGGCCTAAGAGAGAGAGAGAATTATTGATATTATACTCTGTTGGTATTTCCTATCCAAGTCTGATTCCCCGTGCCTCCTGCACTTTCCCAGTTCATTATAGGAAACCCTTGTTTCCTTGAGATGCTCATCTCCCTATATGTCATCTCGTATGCACCAGTTTGGAAGGAGTCTTAGTGAGGCAAGGGCGGGACGGATCCGGACGACGGTCTGCTCGAAGATCGTGGAAGGATTCAGGTGATCTCTCCACTCGTTACTTTTGTACATGCTATTTATAATACAGAAGTACCATGTTGTTCCCGAAATATACGTGTTAGTGTATGCTTATATGTATGAGAATATTGTTATTTAAGCATTCATTATGATTTATCTGATGTTTTATATCGATTTCACTAACATTTAGAGTAGATATATGCTGTACAACCAGTTCTTCGTGCTTGTTTCTTCTTGTCTTTCAGGTTAAGAAGGAAGGACGGTTGCTGGGGGTTTGGACCCCGCAGGATCTACTTCAACCGTAGGACCTACGGGTAACTTTCTCATTCTACTCTATTTAGTTTTTATGAACGTGCATGGTTGTGTGAGTCTTTGTTAAGTAGCATGCCCCTGCTCTGTGGAGGTTGTAACCCAACGAACCTCTAGGGTGAAATTCCCCGAAACACACACAAAAAGGCAAGCAATAAGACCTCAGGAGGAGCAAGAGGTGAAGATTTTGCTTCACATTTTGAGCTTGAATTTACCCTCATTGCATGAATGGCCAACACAATAATGGGAAGTGTGTGGTACTTGGACTCAGGTGCATCGTTCCACATGAAAAGGTGTATATTTTTTTCAGTAACCTGGAAGAAAAATATTTGCAGATCCACATTGAGAAGGGGGACGACAGAAGGTATACCAAAATAGGTGTTGGTGCAGTCACCTTTCAGAGGGAGTTAGGATCCCTCCTCAGGCTCAAGGATGTCATGTTTGTTCCAGGTCTAAAGAAAAATATCATCTCTATTACAGTTTAGAAAGAACGTGGCTATGGTGTGATATTCAAGAAAAGAAAGGAATTCCTGAGACACATAGCCACGGGACAGGTGAAGTAGATCGGGGATTGTGTGAAGAACATGCATAATATAGATGTGGAATATCACAATGCATTAAGCACAAGGGAAGGGAAGGTGCAGAGTCATGATGTCAGTGAATTTTGGAATAGAATATTTGGCCATTTGAATCATTGCATCGTGAAGATTATGCAATAGATAACCAAAAATCTCCCCAAAGGATCACTTGAGAAGAAACATGTATGCAAAGGATGTACTTTGGGGAAGCAAGAAGAATAGACATTTCCATAATAATTAAGCTACATTTCCATGGATCTTTCTCAACAACCTCCACTGTGAGACACAAATATTTTGTCATTTTTATTGATGACTTATCACAGAAGTGATGGATCTTCTTCATGGATAAGAAAGTTGAGACATTCTCCAAGTTAGTAGAATTGAAAGCACTGGTGGAGAAAGAAACCAAAAAGAAGGTGAAGGCTCATAGGAGTGATAATGGAGGTGAGTATGTGTCCAATGAATTTAAAAATTTATGCGTGAAAGCAGACATTCAACAAGAAAGAACTATAGCTTTGTGGGAGCAGTAAGGGCAATGTTGCATGACAATGACCTACCTTTTCATTTGTGGGTCAAGGCATGCAACACAATAGTATATTTTTAGAATCAGAGTCGTCATTAGATTCTAGGCATGATTACATTAGAGGCAGATTTCTCAGGGAGGAAGTCGAAAGTGTCACACTTCAGGTTTTTTGGAGCCTCTGTTTACTGCAATGTATCCAAATAATAAAGGAAGATGTTAGAGTGGAAAACAGAATTGGGGGTATTTCTAGGTTAAATAAAACTCCCAACAACCATCATGTGTACTTTCTTTCCCTCGGAATGTTGTGCAAAGGGATGTAAAATTTGATGAGAATAAATTGATGCAGTGCTCTCTTGAGAGGGAGCTTCAGATCCCACCAGAAGAGGATATTTTAGCTCCAAAGGAGGAGCCTTAGGAAAGTTACGGAGTAACCACAACTTGAGGAGTAGAGAGTGGAGACCAATACTCAAGTAGAACAATCTAGAGAAGGTAGAAAACAACCAAGGAAGCTGAGAAACTTGTGCAGGATCCGGGGGAGAATGTGGGTGCTCCTTAAAATTTGCGTAGGTAGAGAAGGTCATCATATTAGTACACTAGCTACATGGCTTTAATGGATGAGATTGTAGATACTAATCCATCCTCTTTCAAGGAAGTAGTAGAGAAACCTGTATGGGTTGATGTAATTGTGGAGGAATATGAATCCATTTTAAATAATAGTGTTTGGGAAGTGGTCTCAAGACCAATAGATAAATCAGTTGCGGGTTCGCAATTGATCTTCAAGGTTAAGAAGGAAATGGATGGAAGCATAGAGAAGAACAATTACATATTTGTGGCCAAGGGGTACTCTCAATTTGAAGGGATTAACTATGAGGATACCTTTTCTCTTGTAGCAAGGTACTCATCCATTATATTAATTCTTGCTCTGGAAACACGGATGGGGTGGAAGATCCACCAAATGGATGTAAAAAAAATATTCCTCAATGGAGTTATTGAGGAGGAGGCTTACATTGAGCAACTAGAAATATTTTATACTTTTGATTGAGAGTCTCATGTGAACAGAATCAAGCTGGAATTTTACGGTCTCAAACAAGCACCCCGTGCTTGGTACACCAGGATCGATAACTATCTCATTGGTTTGGGCTTCACCAAAAGTGAAGCAGATGCAAACCTCTATCATATCTTGGTAGAAGGTAAATTGTTGATTATTGTCTTATATGTTAATGACTTGATTTTAACTAGTGATGAAAAATTGATCAAATATTTCAAGGAGGACCTTTCAAGAGATTTGAAATGAAGGACATGCATCTCATGCATTACTTCCTTGGATTAGAAGTATGGAAATGTGATGAGGAATTATTTTTCTCTCAAGGAAAGTATAAAAATTAGATACTGCAGACATTCCACATGGAGAGTTTCAAACCCATGGAGACACCTCTATCGACCAACTGGAGCAAGGAGGATGCCACTTCATTTGAGGAAGTAGATGCTACCATTTATCGATAGCCAGTGGGTTCATTGATGTACCTTGTGAATGCATGACCATATATGTGCTACACAGTCAGCCAGGTGAGCCAAGCTATGGTTAAGCCGACCAAATCAAATTGGAAGGAAGTTAGGCAGGTTTTATGATACCTTAAAGGCACTACCAAGTTTGGAATATGGTACAAACAAATAGAGGGAGTGAAGTTGTGTTGCTTCATAGATGTAGATTCAGTGGGGAGTCCATCGGACCGAAAGTGTATATTAGATAGAATTTTTAGTGTTGGTTCTGCAACAGTTTCTTGGTACAATAGGAAGAAAAGATCTATGGCACTCAACTTGAGAGAAGAAAAATACATGGTTGCAAGCCAAGCATCATGTGAGGTGATATGGATGATAAAGATACTTGTTATATTATTGGGTCAGATGATGGATCCAAATGTGATCTATTATGATAATCCATGTTGCATCAAGCTCTTTGAGAATCCTTGTTTTAACGATCGATCCAAGTATATAGATATCCAGTATCACCATTTGCGGGATTGTGTGCAGAGGAAGATAATGTTGTTGTAGTATATTCTAATAGAGGAAAAATATGCTGACATTTTGACAAAGGCCTTGTCAAGAGGGAAGTTCGAGTTCCACAGGTGTAGGATGGGGGTGGTTGATAATCCCTTTCTTGCTAAGAGAGAGTGTTGAAAAATGCAGCAAGAAATTCTCAATTTTATTTTCCTTGATTAAATTGAGAACATTCAAATATCCACATAAATAGACAACTTGGATGTAGTTAACTTGTGTGACATGCCTTGTGTCAACCAATTTACTCAATTAATTCAATTTGGAGAAGTTAGATTTTAGTTAATCACTTGTGATTGCTAATTTGTAGCAATCAAGGTCAGTTATATATGGTTTTTTTCAGCTAAACTAGTTCTAATTGTTGAAGGAACTATTGGAGGATCAATTGTGGAGTAGAATTTCAGTAAAACTTAGTGATCATCTAGTTAACTGATCAATCAACATAAAATAGCTAGTGCATGTAGAGAATTCGAGTTCCCCAAGCTCGATGGAGATTCCAAGGTAATGTAACATCAGTTGTAGAGTAGTCTTGAGTGTACAGGTGATGCATGTAGTCATATGATCAACCTAAGGGATTGCACAATCCATTTTGGAGAAATTCCTAAATAATAGGGGCATAATTTCTCAAGGAACAACGCAAGGAATAAGAGATCAATAAAATGCATTGATTGACTAAATCCGGGTCAAAGCTTCTCAGTGAGCATAGAGATGGGTTATGCAATTTCATGTTGTGCTCAGTTGAGAAAATCAATTGTAAGAAATCTCTATTCATCATATTAATGCAAGCAAGCATTGGGGTTTTGACATATTGGTTTCCCCAACAAAAATACTTGTTTCATGTGTGTTATTTCTTATTGGATGTCTAAAAGTTTTGTTCTAAATTATGAATTAATGTCCATGGAGCTATAGAGTATGTTTGTGTCTTGTGATTTTGATTAAAAATTCATGAGAAGTTGCAAACATACATCATAATTTCTACACCCAACTCCAACATTAGCACATGAGACTAAAGGAAACGGAGGGGGGAGAAACAAAAGGGAGAGTAGGTTCCTCCTTAGAAAATTTAAGTGTCCCAAGACTGAGAAAAGTAGGGAAACTTGAAGATGATTTAGATTTAGGTGGTTGTACAAAATTTGAACTAAATACCGAAAAAAAATCATTCAAAACACCCCATTCCACATATTCCTTAGAAAATTCATAAGAAAAGTGAATAAATAAATACAAAAAATATTCTGATGATTCATTATATTTCATTCTAAGGTGAATAATATTCTTTTGCATATTTTTATAGTTATACACGTCAAAAGCTTGGTGAAGTGGCATGACAAGTTTCTCGTATGAGTGAACGAATGAAAACGATAATGTATAACACCATTTTTTAACATGAACTTCAAGAGTGAGAATGAACAACCTACATGCAACATCTTCACAATTAACTTCATAAGGATCACAAAATTTAAGAAAATTAAGAGCGTTCTTAAGAATAATTATTTCATCCTTGCAATTTAAACTTCAATTTTAAAAATTTATGAGTTATTCCCTTGGTAATTTTAATATTTACACTCTTAGACAAAAATATCAAGATTATGATTTGGGAGGAAGACATTTAAGATGAAATATTGAAACTAGACTTCATGAGCTTAGCTTGTCATTTGGCCCTCCTTCTAGTGCCAAAAACTATTGACAGTACTGGAAGCTGCCAACAGTAAGGGGGTATCCTTGGTATCATGTCTCAATTCGACCTCACACAATTTTGAATAGGAGACCCATATATAATATGGGCCTGACTGCCATTACAATGATCTTAAGGATATGCCTTTGCTGTAATAAACAACACAAGAGATCATACACATAATATTGAGGCTAACAAGTGAGTAATCTTTCTGAGACACCAATTGTAATGTATAAAAGGGACTTACACATAAGGGAAAGAAAGAGTGCAACTCTAGTAGAAAATTAATAGTACTATCCTAAAAGAGACACACAAGATCAAGGAAAGACTTTCCAATTAACCTGCAAAATAGTTCACAAGATAACAATGACCTTGAAATAAAATAACAACACACATTAAAAATATATATATACTAAAGCAAATGAAATATTTAATTTTATTTAACATGTATGAAAATAACATATAGCACAAAAATTAAAATAATATCCTTACAAGATCCATGATACATGCATGAAAGTGCGCTGGCTCTAAGAGCTTCTAATGATTAAGTGAAAGTCCCAAGTACATAATTACAATAATGAAACACTAGCCCCAATAGTGGAACATGAAGGCACCACTTTATTCTCCAAAGAATAATCTTATTGATCTAGAATTATGCGAGAATGTAATAAAATGAAAAAATAAACATAAATGTAGAGATGGAATAGGAATAAAACTTCATTTCGTTAATATCAAATAACTGAAATATTCTTACAGACAGAATGTAGATAAACTAGTTTGGGGGATGGTAGCTTATATTTGAGAAGAGATGTGGTGGCTACATGCCTTTGAGCTGCATTACAATGAGGTTTAAGGGAAATTTTATTATTGAACAACATGGGAAAACCGTAAACAACCAAAACCATAACCTAAGGAGATGGAATGCCAAGAGTTTGTGGGCCCCTTTGGGGTTATTTGGGCATCTAACTTCCCGGGGTCGTAACCTAGTAATATTAGCTCCGTTTGATGCATATGATATATCATCAGAAATATCCCTCCAATTACTACAATAATTTCCATAGGCCCCTACCTACACTTATGGGCATTATGCTGACCTGAAAAAACACCATTTATGGGGTCAAAACTACTCTCGAAGTTTAGGACCCGAGAAACTACTAAAAATAGTAAATGCTGCTATAAACAAGGAAAATGATGAAACAGACTAGAGGTCTAGGTGGAATATGTGGGTGGAAGCAAATATCCACATGTATTATTCCTCCCCCCTTAGGAATCAATGGTCCCAATTTCATGCAAAGCCTCCAGGAGGTTAGGAATTTTTTGTTGAAGCTGGGGTCAACTGAATCACTTGACCTGGACAAGGAGTTGGCCTACTTTAAGAAATCAATATAGATAGATCCTCTGTTGGCAGGTGTTCTTGATCTATGTTTCCATGATCCGATAAGTTGTGGCTTGTTCCTGTAGTCGGTTCTTAACTCCATTGGTGTGAGTTGTTCTACAATGTTAGATGTGTCCAGTAATGGTGGAAGGTAGGGTTGAAGGTGGTTCACATTGAACATGGGATGCATACCAAGGTGTTTGTTATATTTAGTGTCCTAAATTTCCTTCATTAATTATCAACCAGGGCTAGTAAACTGATGAAGTGTGATGCACCATATGTGCTTAAGAAACCTATTCCTTACTTCGTTGTTTTGTGTTTTATGTTTTTTTTACGGGGGTTTTTGTTCTTTGAGATCTAAGGATGGCTAATATAAAGCTATGGAAAGGCTTATGTGAATCTAAATGTATTTTAGAAGGAAGAAAATAAGTGTACTAAAACTAATCTAATTTTCATAAAAACATACCAAAAACTGAGGGCTAGTTTAAGACCTATTTTGGAAATCAAAGCATCTATCTATTTATTAGTCCTAATCCGTGGATCTACTTCTAAACTAAGATTGAGAATTACAATGCCTATCTTAAATGAAAGCAGAAAAATGAATAAACTATTGTACCTTTAGTTACCTCAACATTCAATTTTTTAGGTATGACCCTATTGAGATGGATTTTAGCAACTGCTTGTACATTAGTTTTCTAAGGTCTTAGAATAGAAAACAATGAATGCAAATGAAAATATCTAAGATGTGTTTAGTTACTCCAATTATTCAATTTTTAAAGAGTGATCTTCTTGAAGTAATGTTAAGTAACTAGTTACACCTATTTGAACTAAGGACCTAAGAAAACTATACAAATGGATAACGCAGAAATTGCATTTTATTAATCATTCAACCATCTCATCTGAAAAACATGATTAGATCACTTCCTTCTAGAGTGATTTTTAGGAAGATTATTTTTTTCAATTAAGTGAGGATCTTGAAATTAAAAGCATTTAAGAGCTAAATAAACTCAACTAATGTATAATTGACTTGTCTGCCACATTCAAATGTAAAGTGTTTAACTTCTTGAGATTTCTTCAGAGAAACAAATTATGCCTTAGTCTTTGGCAAGAAAACAACAATAAGCAAGATAATTTCAGCCACTGTATATGTGAGATATTTAAATATTTAATGTAGGATTAGCATATTGAAAATGGATTTCATAAACATCTGTTAGCACAGTAATTTTAAAATTTGTTCCAATGGAAATAAAAGACAAGAACAATAAACTAAAAAATTGTGGTTTCTTAGCACTTCAATCCTTAATCCAATTTTGAAAACAAAGTTTCTATTTTCATGAAATGTTTTGGAAGAGAAAGTCTTCAAAATTGTATTTTATCATTACACTATTTTAAAACTAGAAATGAAGCATAAGCCTATTTAGAAACAGAAATTGGTAAAACAGAGTTAAAGGAAATCTAACTAGAAAACACAATAAAAACCTCCTTCAGAATTAGGGGCCCACTTCAACTGATGTGGTTGAACTCCTAGCTTGTTAAATATGCAATCAAGCAAGCATTTTGCAAACTGGACTTCTTTATAATAAAAACAAGGTCTAGAAACAGAGTATTCACTTAGAAATCTGAACTGTACTGAATTGTCTCTCGGTTCCGTGGAACCAATATTTAAATAAAAATTACATAACTAATTGTGATTTAAACTAGCTATAGGTGTCTAACTTGAATTGCAATTGAAATAGGATTGTTGGACTCATGATTTGCTTCGAAGAAAAAATCAGGAGTCCTATTGCTATAGGTAACGTTCTTTGACTTGTAACTTTGACCATAAGTTTAGGCTCCTTTTTTGTTGATCTGGACTATGTGAGTAGGATAGAATATATGTAGGCAAGATTCTAGAAACACCCATGTGGCCTGATTCCTCAATTGACACCTGGAACCTGGTAAACCATAAGAGTGGCTATCGAACACAGTTAGCTGCAGAATAGGCTAGATTTTGTAGCTAGATTGAAAAAACTTATCTAAATAAAAAAATCATGAAAATATAATATGAAAATCATTTAAATGCATCCTTAAGACAAAACCTTAGCATTCTTCATTAATTAGGGTTTACGATCTTATAGAAAAGTGGTGGAATGAGGTGAGAGAAACTGAAAAAGAGAGGGTAATCCTAAGGTTCAACATAAGGAATGGTGGAATACTAAGCTAGAAGGAATTTCCCCCTATGGTCTTGGTGATGGTGTACATACCATATCAAAGTGGGTGAAACTTGTGGTGGGGTCCAACAAGGTGCTCCTTTTGTAAATGTAGCCAAACATTATCACCCACATGGAACTTGTGTGGCACCTGATGTTGATCATGTCGTTGCTTGTACTTAGCATTGGATCTATCCAATATGTCATGGAAATGTTGGTGGATGTGCTCAATGTGCTCAATGAAGCTATTCACCTTGTTAGCTTCAGACTAGACATGAGATGAATCAGTTGTACATGAGTATAATGTGTATGATCATCCTATTGAATACCTCTATTTGGCCATCACTTTGGGGGTGGAAAGATGTGGACTGAGTGAGATTGGTGTCCAACATTGACCAAAGACTTGACCAAAATATACTGAGGAACCTGTGTCCCAATTTGAGATAATGGACTATGGGATCCTAAAGTGTACCCACACTCATTAAAATAAGAGTTTACCAGTGGCTTCTACTGTGATATTATTCTTGTAGGCAACCATAATGGCCATATTAGATAATTTTTCGATGAACACAAAAATAAAGTCATTTCCACAGTTGGTAGAAGGAAGGTCCGAAATGTAATCCATGGAGATGGATTCCGAAGGTCAACTAGGGGTAGGAAACAGAGTATATAGGCCTTGCTTCTTGATGGTCGGTTTGGAAATGCCACATGGAGTGCAAGATCTGATGTAATTCTTGACATCCTGCCGAAGGTTCGACCAATAGAAATAATTTTGCAATACTGTCACTGTTTTCTCGACCAAGAAATGTCTAGGGACCTAACTATGGTCCACTTCCAAAATAATCTTTGCACGCTCAATTGAAGGAACACATAGGTGTCCTAGGTGTCATAACATGCATCTTGGAGGTGAGAATCTAAAACTTTCTTACCTTCTAGGAGTGCATGGTATGTGTTTCTGAATTATAGATCACTTTTGTAGAGGTGTGGCTAACCCAAAGTCTCGTGCCCATAAGAGTTGAGCACAGTGGTTAGTGCCATGATTGGCGGTCGGCTGAGGCATTCTACAACAATATTGGTTCTACCCTTATTGTACTTGATGTTCAAATGGAACTGTCATTGGTATGTGGATAATTTTTGATGGAGATCGTTTTGCAACTTCCTTTGTGTCTGCATGAACTGCAGGGGTCGGTGATATATGTGGATGGTCGTTTCCTTCCACAAAATATAATTCTTCCATTGTTGGCATTCCTACAAAATGGAATATATCTCTTTTTCATACGTGGGATACTTCCAGACTATGTCTAAAAGTGTCTCACTGTGATATGTGACTAGATAGCCCTAATGAGTAACAACCACCCCAATAGCATAGTCAGAGGCATCTATCCTGATCTCAAATGGTTGCTGCAAGTCTGGTAATGTGAGAGAAAGTGTATAGCAGAGGTGATGCTTCAACTCTGTGAATGCATTCTATTAAGATACATACAAAAATAATTTGTCTTTGTCTCCTCCCTTGGTGACTTGACTCAAAGGCCAAGTGATATGAGAGAACCTCAACACGAACCTGTGGTAGAAATTGATAAGACCTAGAAAGCTGCGGAGCTCTGTTAGAGTGGTTGCAGCTGGCCAATCCCAATGGCCTGGATCTTGGTTGGGTCCACTTTCACTCCCCGCTCATTAATGATGTATCCCATATATTGAATGTGGGTCATTCCAAAAGTGCATTTCTCCAAATTTACACACAACCTATGTTGGCATAGTGCTTGGAGGACCTGTTGAATGTGGTGGAGGTGCTCTTCCAAAATATAGTTTAAGATCAAGATGTCATCAAAATAAATCATGAAGAATGAGTTGGTTATTGGTGTCAAGATCTCATCCATCAGCCTCGTGAAGGCTTTGGCGGCATTCATCAACCTAAAAGGCATGATCAGCCATTCAAAAATTTCCTCCTTTTATTTGAAGGAAGTATTCCACACATTGGAGGGTTTGATTAGTACTTGGTGATTAAGGGAATGGTATTGAGTTGTTTTCTATAAAATAATTCTCATGGTTGGTGTATAAGGTCATCGACCTACGGGATCAAATACCTATTCTAGAGAATGATCTTGTTCAATGCCCGATAGTCAATACAGAGTATCCAAGTCCCATCTATGTTCTGCACCAACACAATTAGGCTTCCACAGGGCAATGGACTCGAATGGATGTGACCTTCCTGCAAAATCTCCTAAATATTCCTCTTGATTTCGTCATTCTCCAAAAGGAAGCGTTGATAAATCGGTCCATTGTGTAGAAGTGTGCCTGGGGTCAAATCGATGGAGTTCTTGACCTTACAATGCATATTTACCCCTGCGGGTGAGGTGAAGATGTCCCCGTACTCCTCCATGACCTTGCCTATATTTATTTTTTATGCGAAGGAGTCCTGTTTGGAGGTTGTGGCCACAATGTTATTCTTTCCCTGATGAAAAATCACAAGGAAAACAAATTTCTCGGTTCTAGAAATGAGCTTATTGCATTTCTTTGCAGTGATGAAATAGATGGAAGTAGGCAGTGCTACCTCCAGTATCCTATACAAATTATTTCTCAAAGTAACAATAACAATGCAAGGCCTAGACTCATACACAACATGTTGCTTCCACAAGTATGGTTGGCCTAATAATACATCAAAAAATTCAAGAGGAGAAACATCACATAATACCTCATGTGTGAAGGGCTTGATGTTGTAGGGAAGGTGACACTGTTGGCTGACCCAGAGATCTCGTCCTTAGTGAAGCCACCCGATGGTGTATGATTTTGGGTGTGTTGTGGTTGGGAGGCCCTATCACTTCATGACCTATGTTGAAATGAGGTTATTTTGGCTCCCTTCATCGAAAATGAACTGCACCATGGAACCCTTCACCCACATCTGGGAATGAAAGAGGCACTCCCCCTCCTCAGGATCTTCGGGTTCCTCCTTCTAGATATTGGTGGTGGCAATGGTGGCATAGAGATCCACATCGATAATATTATTTTATTTTTCATTCCCCTTATGAGGTTCTGACTTAGATTCATAACATGCATCTTATACGAAAGCCTTCAACTCGACCACGAGTGACTGCTTGGCCCAACACTCACTTATGTTGTGAGTGAAACTGTAATGGAACTCACAGCACTTTCCGGTGTCCTTCTTTGGCTTCATGATGTTTTTCTTTTGTTTTGGCTTTGATGGGTTTTACTTGGCCACCACACCTTGGATTTTTCCTTTTTTCTCTGGTTTTGGGGTGCCTTTCACATGCCTCTGATTCACATATCCAAAGTCTCACTTCTTCTATTTCAATTTCTACTAAATCTTGGTAGCATACCGTAATGTTGCAACAAGTGATGAGATGTCGAGGAACTCCATTTCATTGTGGATGTATCTATGCAGACAAATATGGCACTTAAGCATCAATTTTTTGTTAGAATCTTTGATACCCAACTTTGTATGCAGGGTATGGAACCAATTCATGAGCTCATGCACATCTTGATCCCTTTTCTTCTGCAACATAGTCCATTGTATGTACTTGTCCTCATAACTCCCCACGGAGTAATATTGTTCCTTGATGGTGTCTCAGAAATAATTCCAAGTGGGTGCTACCGAGAACAGGGAGGATTCTCTTTCGTCCATTTTCCCACAATAGGATTCCCACTAGTTGTAGACCTCAAACAAATTCCATTTAGGAGGTCAAAACTACTCCGAAAGTTCAGAACCTGAAAACTGCTAAAATTAGTAAATTATTCTATAAGCAAGGAAACTAATGAAACTGACTGGAGGTATAGGGGGAATATATGGGTGGCCACCAATATCCACCTTGATCACTTATGTCCTATTCTAAGCTAGAGAAGCCAAGGCTAGATCTCCAAAATTCAAATCCATTTGCTTGAGTTATGAGGATTTATTTGTAACAAGTGAGGTGACCTTTCACTCCTCTTATGACTCTTGAGCTCCCTCATGACTCTTGAGCTTATATTTACCTTTTGTACTTCTCTTTAACCTTTGAATTTACTAATGAATTTTCATATTCCATATGTGACTCTTGGTATTCCACTTACATATTTTACATTTATTATTATTATTATTTTCAAAATAAAAAATTACAATGAGACACAAATGTGTCTATAGCCATAAGAAAAAGTAACACATTATGCTAAACTTATGGAAATTATAACTCAATTACAATAACATGAAACTTTATAGTAATATATTGGTGCCAAGCTTTGTACTCTGATGCTATGTGCTCAAAATTCACTGGTACATTGGATTGTATATGATTCTACCCTCCATTGCATTTGGATATATGGTATTGGAGTCAGCTTGAATGTTTATCAACAACATGATTAACTTCATGTGTACTTTAGATAGCTTATTCACATACTACAAAATATATTCTTTGGTCACCTCGAGCTCAAACTGAGTGGTCACCTATTTGATGTTTCTCAAGAAATATTCTATCTCTTTCTTGATAATGTTCTTGTAATTTACTTATATAAATGTGCCAACATAAGGTATATTGTGCATCCTTACCAACACATCCAATCCATTATATAGTCGTGAATATGATGTTATGGTGCTAATGGAAAAATTATGGAGTTGCTTATAGATCTGTATGAACATCCTGATGCATGCCCTATCTGTTTTAGCATCATGTCTTCTTTTCTTGATCAACATTGAAAGCTATGGATGTGTAAGCTATATTTTGAACCTTTAGCATCTTCTGTGACCCTTTCTGAACTTCATGTAAGAGCACCATTTCCTCAACAGAGTGGCCATGTCATCATATAACCACTTCATGGTGTCTTCTAGTGGCTTGATTTCTTCAAGCACAACTTCTTTGAATTCCTTCCTGCCAGCACTATTGGAAGACAATATCTGATTCTTGGTGATTTTATGATCAATATGTTTCCTTACAATAACTAACTACTTTTCTAATTTCTCATTTTCTCACATCAAGAAATCAATATTCTCCTTATTGGCTTTATTGAAGGTTGCATTCACTACTGCAACTGCTCTTGGATTCTTCCTAGTATTTGACACAATCACCCTTTCTATTTTGATGGTGACAGGGTGATGAGGGTCATTCGAAAAATAATTCTTGTGCTATCCTACTCTTTAGCTGATAAAAGGTGAATTTTGAAATTTCCATGACCCTGTCATCTAGAGGAGGGACTATTCTGATCTTGTATAATGGGATATGGCCACTAGTGAGAGGAGTTGGTGGTAAATATCTTGTTTGTTATACAATAAACATATATATTCTTCTTGGTCATCCTCCTCTTGTTCTTCATCTACGTGTTGGGCTTGTAAATCCTCTTAGGCTATCTCCTCCTATTTGAAGTTCTTCTTCTTCCTTCTAATTTTGTAAGGATTCTTCCTGTAGTTTCCTTCTAGTCTCCTCTTCCTTCTTATTTTTCAACTCTTCCATTGTTATTTGCATATTTTCTCTCTTCTTCCTTAGTTGTTTCTCTTTTTTTTTCCTTTCTTCCCCATGCTTGCATTCCTCTTACTATTTCTACTTTTCTTCCTTCCTCTACTCTACTTCCTGTCTCTTCCTCCATGCCTCCTCTAATTCATTTCTTTTCCTCTGTGATTCAATTGCACCCTTTTTATTAGGATCAATGTTTAATTTTGTGCTCTTCTCCTCTTTAGGACCATGCATAATATTCCTATTTAGTACATCAATACTAATTGGAGTAAGAAATTCTTGTTGGTCCCTTTCTTACACAAAATATGGTATATCGATTGTGTTAGAGGGGCCTACCTGATCACTTGGTCAAGTTGCACTTGAAGCATTGTACTAATTCTGAATATTTTCCTCATCTTCGAGAGTGAGAGGAACGTATGCCCAAGAAAGTGTATCTTAGCACAATGTTATTTTCATACTCCCCTTGGGTCGTATCGATGAAAAATCATTGCATCAAACTTAAGGTGGCTAAGTTTTACAACTTCTGCTTCGACTGCCTTCAGACTCTTCAGCTCATAAGACCCCAACTGCAAAGAAATGAGAGGCAATGGTGACTTAATATTATTTTACAATAGTTGTGATAGTCCTAAGCAAAGCCGATATCCAATCTCATGCATGACCACCTTATCAGTCACATACTTTCGTAAAATGTGTGGTGAATTTTGGGAACCGAAAACTATGATATAGGTACCCTAGGAAGAAGAAAACCAATCTCCAACTTCCATAATCACTTCTTTATCTTGATCTATCATGCAGGGTGCCTCTTCTTCAAATATCATATGATAGAGAGAAATAAAGAAGTGCTCGGCTAATTTATGATAAAATCCCCTTTAACCAAATTCATAAAGTAGCTTGCAATAATTATTGACAGAGAACTGTTGTCGAGTCTACTTCCACTCTAGACCCGAAAATTCATTTATGGCACACATTCTATAAAGTAGGTACACAAACGTAAAGAACTGATTTTTCCTACATTCTACATCCTTATTCTCCTTTGATACATTAATATGTATTTTTTGTGTAAGTATATCCAATACATTGAAGATATTCCCTTCTATAAACACCGAGTAAAGCATGTATATCCATCCTTCTTCACAAAATTTGGTTCTTTCTCGCTCATACAATCTACAACATATGGCCATGAGGTATTGGTAAACCATATTTAATTATTTTATCCTCTAGATCCCCTTTGGATTTTGGTGAAACTTGGTTGGTTCCTTCTAACATGATTTGATCACACCCTTTGTATTCAAATGAGGCCAAGCTACATAGTACCAAGAATTCAAATATACTTCTCGTTTTGACAGTTTGTATTAAGGATGGAGATTATGCAGCTGATATGTAATGAGATTTTATCTATTCACACTACTTAGAACCATGCTCTTGGAGTCTAGACTAGAACATCCATATAATTTCTTGTCCATGTGGTAGCATCTAATATATGCAAGCCACTTGGTGGAACATCAATCTATTAACATTAATGTAAATTTATCTATCTTCTAGATCCTCTTGGAATTTTATTTTTTTTGAAAGCGTCTTTTATAGCTAGCCATGATATATTATTAGACTTATCCACAAAACACTTCATATTTTCCAAGATAGGTTCTCTTGATTTAAAACTTTCCCCAACAACCTTAACATTTCTTTCAGTGGTCTTCTTAGCTAGTGCATGTCTTGTAACATGAGACATCAAGTTTGTGGAGAATGAAAGACTAATAAGCTCCTCATTAGTAGCACCTATAAATTGAAATGCACTCATGGAAACAAAAATTTAGCTTCACAGATGATCTCCTATTCTATCAAGTTATCAAACACAAGGCAATCACTAGGAGGGAGGATTGTGCAAGGCCTGAGAGGAAGAGGCAATCTTGAGGCAAGGGTGACCTAACTAGTCACTATAAATGCACACTTCACAATGAATGAGAGAGAGACTCACGAAAACTTAACTAAACTGAGAGGGGGTGAATAAATTTAGTACATTCATGGACATAAATTTATTTTCTTTTAAACTAATTAACTAAAATTTTCAATGAACAACTTAACACATTATGAGAAACATATTTAATATGTGAACAAAAATTAATAAGTAAACTATAAAATCACATCATTACATAAAAACAACACATATGGACACCATATATTATAAGTGGAAACCCGTAAAGAGAGAAAACCATGAATTTTTTGTTTTTGTGATGCAAATGCAATCTCCTAACCCCTTATTATATTTTATTTTATGTATGTTCCAACCTATAGGAGGTTGCTACCTCAAATTTCATACAAGCTAAAACAATCAAGGAAGCTCCAACTCCCACAATTTTTTTGTAGTCTACAACGCACAAGAGGCTCCTACCTCAACATGCTCCAACTTGTTATTTATCAAGCTACAACTTGAAAGGAGACTAGAATCCCATCATACATAGAAAAAATAATGTGCTAGTTACTTGGTCTATAAATATGCATGTCTCCATCTCTCTCTCTATTTTTTCTTCTTCATAAATACGCTTCACTTATTCTCTATATGTGCCAGGTAATAAACAACTCAAATCAGCTCTCACATTATTTCACTCTCAAACCCTTTAGCTTTCCAACCTCACACATTTTTATAAGGAAATATTTTATGGTTGTTGGTATTCCAAACTTGAATATGAAGTGAATAATTTTCCTCTTTGCAATCCACTAATTAGTTTCAAACCTTTTCAGATTTTGAATATGAAAAACAAAAATATATGCTCCACCCAATATCATTTTCAGCCACGCTGTAATGATTAATTACATAACCATAATGTTAAAATCATGCAACATTATAGGAATACCATATGACAATATAAGTGAGCATTCATTCCTCAGGATAACCAATAATATTTTCCATTAATGCATCACAACTTCTTCATGCCACTTCTTCAAGTAAGTCAACTCAACCATCATAAGCACATGATATATTTATACATCAGAGCCAACTCAATATTATAGAAATATACACAAGAAAATACCTCTGAACCAAGCAACAAATTCAACAACCATTTGTCAACAACAAAATCTTGTTACCTGAAATAAAATATACTCACCAATTATCAATATAAACTTAGCATCAAAAAACCTCTAAACCAACATATTATTATTGCCAACATATTTTCATTGTCTTAGAATCATTTATTTTCCTTTGCATATTTTCCTTATACCTTTTCCTTGCATCACACCAATATCTGCAACATTCTTTCTTGCACATATTTTCCTTGCCATCAGTATGGGAATTTGTGCATAAATTATCAACATAACCATATTCCTTGTTGTTCGCAAGCATCACAACTCCTCATCAGATGTGCATCCATAAATAACTAATCAATAATATACACACATGTACAAATCAACAAGGCATATGCATCACAATATACACAAAATGCCATATCTATATTCTCAGCATCATAGCCCTCTACCCAATATGAAAACATCACACTATGTGCATGTGCAAGCTCCTTCATGCCTTTTCCTTCATAATAACATCTTCATAACAAGTCAATGATCAATATATACAACAACACAATGCATCAACCCTTACTTTTTCTCCTTTGTTGCTCCTTTTTCCATTAATGACAATAATGCCAACAATGTCCCACTTTGGCATTGATGGAAACACTATAATATTCCCCTTTTATAATCCTTTTCTTACCTCCCACTTTGACATCAATGACAAGGGGACCATTTGACTCATTAACTTGAGCAACACAATGAGTCTGAAAATGATGCCCTCATACATTCAACACTAATGATGATGACTAAGAGAAAGTTTAACTGTTGTACATATATGCAAACTTCTTTGTTTCATATTTCAGGTCTAGAATTCAAAGAAATCCTCTGAGTTTAAGCATTCTTGAAACATTTGAAGATTAAATTTTTCTTTTGTGCAAAGTGGGAAACATCAACATCATTTGGAGGAGGTTGGTGTGCAGGAAATTTATTTTATCCTTTACGGATAAATTTTCCAATCAATGTTTGATTATAAAATTCTTCATATAAAGGGTTGCATCATCCCCAAATTGGGGTGATATTTGTAGACTTAGGCCATATAAATATATTGGAAATATCCTTGATGTAAATAAAAGAAAAAGACAATTGCTTTCGATGTTGCAAGCATTGATGAATCTTTAGGACGTTTTTTTACTTAAAAAAAAATGATTTCTTTCATATTAGTGGAAACAACATTGAAAAAAGAGAAGAGAAATAAGAATTTGAATATGAATATGCAAATCAAGCAAAAACCAAACATCGTCGTTGTAGCATATACCTCATTCAAAACCACAGCATCGAGTGAAGTTAAAAAAATAGAATCGATACAATCTTCGATGAGCTGCTGAGTAGGATACTTTGGTATCGATTCAAATTTTATATCCTCTTGACATTGTAGAAGACAACCTTTGTTTCAACATTTTAGAGAAATAGAGTTATTTGCTTCAAGTCCTTTCTGCACAGTAGACACATGAATACACATATGCAACCATCATAATTCCATATGCATCAATAATAAATATGTAAAGTTACAAGCATTATAGAGATTGGCCTCTTTCATTCAACAAAGGTTTTTCACGTGATACCAACGATTTGGACCTTCCTCCAACATCCTCCTCAAATTTTAGTTATCCATTCGGCCAAACAGTAGCAATAACCATGTATTTCTTGTTCATAGAGTTAGGGCAAAAAACCCTAATTCAAAAAACAACAGCCGCAATCAAGTACTTAAAAAAAAAAAACAGTAATGAACGTTATTCTGGAACCATTATAAGAACCATCCTGCAAAAATTATATATGAACCAAATGTATCAATGCTCTCCAACCTGTAACAATTATATGTTCTCCAACTCTTGAAAATTGTATTAACCCAATGCATTAACACACTCTTCATAATATCCATTATAAAGTGGTGAAACAATAGATTAATGCAGAAACCCCCTTTGTGAACTTAGACCAACATTGGGACTCTTTCTTTTCCATCTGTAACATCAGGGTAAGGGAGCTAGAGAAGAATGGGGATGCAACATTGATCACCATGTATTTTGGATGACATTTATTGTGCTGAGGAGCACATTCTATAGCCCAATATGACTCCGATGTGTAAATATGCCGGAAACCAAAATAAAAAATTTAAAAACTTGAAAATAAAATATAAATAATGTCAGCTTAAACAATGACTTACATAACCATATAAATAAACAATTAAAAATTCATTAGAAATAAATTTAACAATATAAATTTAAAATATGAAGAACTTTAGGAACACTAAAAAATGAGATATGGTTTATAAGTAAAAATATAAATAAACAAGAGGCATGGTAAATAAATAAAACATCTTTTTATTCTTAATAGTGAAGTATTTACTCACCAAGTATGGTAAATAAATAAAAACTCTTTTTATATTTACTCCATAAACATTTTTATATTTACAAAAACTTTGAAAAGAGGTTTTATTTAGGTGAAGTGTGTGGGCCCAATAACATGGGAAAATTTATTATTAATACCATGGGCCGAATACCATATTGAGAAAATAGTTATTAATACCATATATATATATATATATATATATATATATATATATTATTAACCATAACAACAATATTAAAATATTAATATTATTATTATTATTATTATAACTTGGATTAATACAATATTAAATTTGTTATATATATATATATATATATATATATAAACTCTAGATATATATGGGAGGGAATAAAAAATACATATGATAGAGGTGGAGAAATAGGGGGAGTGACAAGGGAGAGATGGAGATAAAGTGATGGAGAGTGGAGAGGAAAAATGAAGATAGAGAGAAGGAGAGGAGTGAGAAAGGTAGAGAAGGGTAAGAGAGCGATAGGGATACATAAAGATGGAGGTGGGAGGGAGAGAAGGAGAGAGGGAGGGATAAGGAGAGAGGATTAGAGAGAGAGAGAGAGAGAGAGATAAGGGGGAAGGGAGAGAGAGGTAGGAGAAAAATGGAATAGAGGAAGGATGAGAGGAGGAGGACAGAGGGAGGGACAGAGAGATGGACTTGGAAGAGGAGAGAGGGAGGGACAGAGAGATGGAATTGGAGGAGGAGAGAGGGAGATAAGAAGAAATAAATAAAGAATGAGAAGTGGAGAGAGAGGGAGTGGCAAGGGGGAGATGGAGAGAAAGTGTATATGTTTAGGGGTGATATAAAGAGACATAGGAGGAGTGATGGAGATAAGGGGGAGAGAAGTAGAAAGGGAGGCATATAGTAACATAGTTGGAGAGAGAGATAGAGTGATGGGGGAAGAGAGAGAATTGGAGGGCAGAGAGAGAGATTATTGAATGGAAGATAGAGAGAGAGAGAGAGAGAGAGAGAGAGAGAGGAGGAGGAGGAGGAGGAGGAGGTAGTGATAGATAGATAGATTGGAGAAAAATAGTGTATGTTTTGGGATTGATATAGAGAAACAGAGGGAGATAGAGATATAGATGGAATGTGAAGAGAAAGAAGAGATAGATGGAGACAAGGAGGGAGGGACAAAGAGACTGAAAGATATGGAGTTAGAGTGTGTGTGTTTGGCAGGGTGAGACAAAGGGATAAATAAGGAGAGATGGAGGGAGATATAGAAATGGATGGAGGGGGGAGAGAGGAAAGAATATTTGTTGCACTATATGCATTGATTTTAGTGTAAATGGTGATTTCTAATCTTATTTTATTTCTTGCACTAGGTGCATTGATTTTAGTGTAGATGTTGATTTCCCATTATATTTAATTTCTTTGACTAGATGCACTGATTTCAATACATATGATTTCTAATCCTATTTTATTTCTTGCACTAAATGCAAGAGAGAGAGAGAATGAGAGGAGTGAGAAAGGTAGAGAAGGGTAAGAGAGGGAGACATAAAGATGGAGGTGGAAGATAGAGAAGGATAGAAGATTGGAGGGTAGAGAGAGAGACAAAATGGGGAAGGGAGAGGGAGGTAGGAGAGAAAGGGAGAGAGAGGATGGATGAGAGGAGGAGGAAAGAGGGAGGGATAGAGAGATGGAGTTGGAGGGGGAGAGAGGGAGGGAATAAGAAATACATATAGATTGAGATGTGGAGAGAGAGGGAGCGACAAGGGAGGTATGGATAGAATGTGTGTATTTTTAGGGGTGATATAAAGAGACATAGAACGAGTGATGGAGACAAGGGGGGAGAGAAGGAGAGAGAAGGAGAAAGGGAGGTATATAGTAACATATTTGGAGAGAGAGATCAAGTGATGGGGGAAGAGAGGGGATTCGAGGGAAAATAGAGGGAGATGGGGGGGAAAGAGAGAGAATTCTAGGGGGGAGAGAGAGAGAGAGAGAGAGTGATGGGGGAAGAGAGAGGGTGGTAGGAGAGAAAGTGAGAGAGAGGAAGGAAAAGAGAGGAGGAGAGAGGGAGGGATAGATAGGATGGATATAGATATGGAGTTGGATGGGGAGAGAGGGAGGGAAAAATAAAGACATGGAGAGTGAGTAGTGGATAGAGAGTGTGACAATGTAGAGATGGAGAGAGAGTGTGTATGTTTGGGGGTGAGATAAGTAAAAAATAAGGAGAGATGGAGAGAATGGTGACTGGAAGGAGAGAGATAGGAATATAATAACAAAGTTGGAAGGTGAATACAAAGAGAGAGATAGGTGGGAGAGAAAGGAAGAGAGAGAGTGAAGAGAGGTAGGGAAAGAGAGATGGAGATGAAGGTGGAGAAAGAGGGAGGTAATAATAAAGATACAAAGTGAAAGTTGGAGAGTGAGTGAGAGAGAGAGAGAGAGTGAGTGAGTGAGAGTGACAAGGAAGATGGAGAGAGATGGAGGTAAGAATAAAGACACGGAGTGAAAGGTGGAGAGAGAGAGAGAGAGGGAGGGAGAGAGGATAGTAGGAGGGAAGAGAGATAGAAGCGAGGGAGAGGGAGGGAAGGAAAAGAGATAGAGAGGGGGAGAGGAGGAGGGAGTGATAGGTAGAAATATTGTAGAAAGAGAGTGTGTGTTTTGGGGTTGATATAGAGAGAAAGAGGGAGATATAGATATATATGGAAGGTGAAGAGAAAGAAGAGATTGATGGAGACAAGGAGGGAGGGACAAAGAGATTAATATATATGGAGTGACAGAGCATGTGTGTTTGGCGGGGTGAGATAAAGAGACAAAGAATGAGATATGGAGGGATATATACATATAGATGGATGGTGGAGAGGGAAGAATATTTATTGCACTATATGCATTGACTTCAGTGTAAATGGTGATTTATAATCCTATTTGATTTCTTTCGCTAGATGCATTGATTTTAGCGTAGATGTTGATTTATAATAATAGTTGGTTAGTTGGACTAGATGCATTTATTTCAAAGTAGATTATTTCTAATACTATTTTATTTCTTGCATAAATGCATTGAATTCAGTGTAGATGGTGATTTCTAATCCTATTTGATTTCTTGCACTAGATGCATTAATTTCAATGTAGATGTTGATTTCTAATTATATTTGATTGCTTGCACTAGACACATTTATTTTAATGTAGATGATTTCCGATCCTATTTGATTGCTTGCACTAAATTCATTGATTTCAGTGTATATGGTGATTTCAAATCCTATTTGATTGCTTGCACTAGATGCATTGATTTAAGTGTATATGTTCGTATCTAATCCTATTTGCTTACTTGCACTAGACACATTGATTTGAGTGTAGATGTTGATTTCTAATCCTATTTGATTACTTGCATTAGATGCATTGATTTCAGTGTAGATGTTGTTTTCTAATCTTATTTGGTTTCTTACATTAGATGCATTGATTTCAGTGTATATGTTGATTTCTGATTAGATGTAATTGGATGAATGATGGTGCATTAATTTTAAAGTCAATGGATTAATAGTGTGCATTGATTTTAATGTAAGCAAAAAAAAATATTGACAATACAAAGATGACAAAACTAAGGGTGACAATAAGAATAGTAGAAAAAAATAGTTTTAGATTGATCACAATGAAGACGATTTGTAATTGAGTACATTCTTATTATTCACATTTTCTATCATTCAATATTATTACATTGTCACTTTGCATTGAATTATTATTTTTCATTATTCATCATTAAAGTTATTTTACAATATTTATCATCTCAACAAATTGAGGTAATTAAGAAAATTTAAAATTAAAATGACTCTATAAATCTTACACATATTTAGCATATTTAAAATGGTTGCATTAATATTAGATGTATTTACATATTATTGCTAAAATTAATCATATGTTGCTCATATTATCAATATATTTTTCTTGGCCACACATGACTGAAACTAGCCTAGATCCATCTTAACTCCGAACCTATCAAGCACGGAGAGAGATCAAATCTCTTGAGGTGCAAACATTTCCTCAAGTTTTACACTCAAAAAATAAGTTTGCACCTCAAGAGATTTGATCCCTCTTGATGCTTGATAGATCTAAAATTAAGATAAATCTAGACTGATTGTAAATCAACATATCCTAAATATAAAAAAGGGAGAATCTTACCCAAATCAACCAAGTGTTCGAAGATTCCCTATTTGTAGAATCTCAAAAATCTCAACATTGATCAATAACGATGATGATGAATCGAGAGGTATTTTGGATGATGATGACTTCAAAGAAAACATACGCAAGAAGAATTTTCTCAACACTCACACAATGACAATTTAGAAAGGTTAGAAATATAATCACATTGTATTCCATGGTCCGAATACCAAATATTTTCCACCATAATTCGAAAACATAAATGTCGCTGGCCCATATACGTCATGTAAGGACCCAAATGACAAGAATTGCTAGATATATCTTCCACGACACTACGTTGCTCAAATAATCGTTTAGTCATGATTACTGGGAATCTCCATGTATACCCTCGACCAAATTATGCATCGGATCTCCATGCATATAATGTCCCATATGGGCTGTAAATAATAGTCTTCTTGCTTCTTGATCCCAGTTTAATATATCAGACCTCCTCCTTGATCCCAGATTATCTATTGGGTCTTAGTGACGATCTGAGCACCTTCTTATGTGATTATGCAGGAAAATTCCTTTATAGAAGCAGTGACCCACAAGATTTTTCAGTAGATTGAGGAATTAGAGAAGGCCTCTGGTGTTGAATCGGGGGTATTGACAAGTAATGGAATTCCATTGCATTCTTACATTACCGTGTATGGTGATGGTTTTTTTTTTTTTTTTTCATAATATTCATTGTCTCAATGATTGATTCGGCGCAGTTGGGCAATTGTAATGCTGAGAAACTGTAACACTGAGCAATGAACAGTGCTAGAATATAAGAACGTTGGAATATTAAGAGATCTGGAAATAAGATATATATTAATAGCAATGGAATATAGTGAACGTTGTAAATGATACCACACATCCCATTGCAATGTAACCTACGTTGTTCTGGTCCCCATTGACAACATTGTAATATCACGTTGTAATATGGAGAACACTGCATTGTAACATCACATTGCATTGTAAACTACGTTGGTCTAGCTCCTTAATTTAACATTACACCTACTCTACATGATTCACACTATAATTGCATTAAACGGGTGACCAATATATCTAACAATTTCCCATCATATGATCCAAATTTCAATTGCATTGAACCAGCGTAAAGTATATTTGTTAAGCAACACCACAAGATGTGGCTACCTCCCTTAATCATGGCCTTGGTGAAATCAAAACACACAGGAGTAAGGAACAAAAAGCATTAAAACATATTAACGCCAATATATTAACTTTGACACAATGTGAATGCTTTTCCAACGTCCTCCACATCCATAACTATATATGCGCTCTAAATATAATATAGACCATTGCAATATTAATGCTTCCACATTAATATTGACCACTGCAATATTAATGTTGCCTTGATAATATCGACCTGCCTCCATAATATTAATGCATATCATATAATGAAATTTGAATATATATGGCTGATGAATAATTCGACACCATAATTCGTCAAGGCCATATTGTCGAACATATGCAACAATAATATTAACGCGTCAATAATTGATAGTAATACCAATGTATCCATAACGCAGATAGTTAGCATCATATAACCATATACTGCATTATATATAATAATGCAACAATACCAATATATAATACATGCCAATAATCTACAAGGTCGGGAAGAACACTAAAAAAAACAAAAAATAATTAAATGTTGATGATACCAATGCATTTCATCAACCATGTGATGATGAACCATATCCAGAGGTAATCTTTTAACTATGTTCCAACCATGTGGTAATAATGTGATATAATCCATTATTATTGTTGCACTACATTTATGTATTATAAGCCATTGTTATTGATGCACTCACATTTATGCATCTGTCCAATAACATCGCTGATCTGGGTACAACGCCTTGGTAAAATTCTCTTATAATGCCGGGTTATTATAGTGGTGCTATAGTCACTGAATTACTGAATATTGCTAGACTGAAGTAATTCATTTCTTTTAGTCTCATCATATTTCAAATATGTAACATACGCTGTCACTAGCCAAATTGGGTGTATGTCGCATACCTATTTGCCTCTCTATATACTTGACTCTTTCATCATTTCAATTGAGGTTCTCTGCCTTTTAAATGCTCTGGTCTGTTGTAACATTTCACAGGTAATGTATTGGTTTTCATTCCAGACCATTTTCATCTTTTATCAAATTTGTCATTGCATCTTCTTTTTATTGATCATCTTTGTCTTCTTACCTATCTTATAGGGGCATTCTTTTCAACTATATCAAGCTAAAATTCTGCACTAGACAAAAGTTTTGAGCCATCAAAAGCTTAGCTACGCAATCTCCAAGAAAGCTTCCACTCTTGGCAGTCTTTTCTTCAAGTTGGACCCATCAAGCTTCAACTGAATCAAACTTTTCAACTTTTTAGAAATTTGGACAATACTAGGGGGGTGAATCAATATTGTAGGAATTTTAAAACTTCCTTTTACTCATGTAAGAATAGTAGGATAACAAGAAATACTTCCACAATTAATTCATATCAGCATGACACGAACCAACATCAACAACACAAATAGCACACAGACAATCTTCAAGCTTTTCTGCAATTTATTCACAATCAAAGCTACTACTTTTTGTTACAAGGTTTTCTAGCTACAATCTGCAGGAAGCTACTACAGTTGAAAGGAGCTTCAACCCCTAAATAATTACCAACAACAACAGGAAGAAGCTACAACCCCTAATTAGCAAGCCACAACTTGCTTGACCTCAATGATTCATCTTTCATACCATTTTCATACTCAAACCATAAATCCATCCCTTTTACAAGATAAAACAATTTTTCCACCATCACCAATACCTTCAACAATATTTCATTACTGAACACACCAGCAACATCAATCCATCTCAACTCACACACTACCACAATACTTTTTCAATCAATTCTTTTTATAAAGAAATTTAACTCATATTTTTGGAATGAGAGTTTCATTAACTTGCTCTTTTATTCTTCACTTGAAATTTTTTTTCTTTGTCTTGCTCCAGTAAGTCTTGAATGATATCCCCAAGTTATCAACCTTTTCTCTACTATTTTTCCTTGAAAAAATAAGTTAAACTGATAATTTGTTCTATTCTAGATTTTTTATTAGAATTTAGCTAGGCTTTTCTATTTTGAAGAATCTCCAAATTTAGCATTTATGTTAAAACTACCTCTTTAACATCCCATGCCACTTAATTCTTCCACTAGCCCCATTCATGATTTATTTAGTTCATTTAGTCATGTGCTTTATTATACTTCGCATATATGCCAAATTTAATGCTGCCTACTCATCCATGCACAAGCCCAAATTCTTAAATATAACAATGTAAACTATAGATATGCTCGACCCATACCTCCATAGCCCCGAGGGATTTAATTTTCACTACAAAACTATGTGCCCTTGGTCATGATTTAGAGCTAATATTGGACCTTGAATCCTTTTCCTTGATGCTATTTCATAAACACCTCTCGAGTATGACTTACAGGGTTGTTTATTGCATGGGGCAAGTTTTTTGCCTTCTTCTATTGGATACCAACTCCATTGTGTACTTCCAACTCATCCTTGTTCTCTGCTAGCCCACCTTTATTCATTGTGCTAACTTATGTTACTTCAGGGTGGAAGTATCAGGATGATCTGTCCCAATGGGTTCACTAATTGTGTTCAACAACCAATCAACTACTAGCCAGGTTCAGTTCTCTTTGAAAATTACCACCTTTCCCATTTCCTTGTCAGCTAGATGATCCTTCTCTGCACAATTTAACGAACTTCTGGGAGAGAGCTTATAGGATAATGTCATGCTTACGTCATCTCCACCACATGGTGACTCCGGAGTGTGACACATGTCTCCCATTTTTGGCCCACTACTATACATGAGAACATCAAATCTTCCAACCACGTCTCCCCCTGTACATCATGCTGACATCATCATCAACCAACCATATGCTACCACGTGTCCTATCAGAGAGGAGAGATAAAGGGGTCTAAGCCTTTTCATAATAAAAATTCAAAGGTTCCCTCCTCGATTGTTGTGCTACTTTAAGTTCTTCTGGGAAAGCCTTCATGGGATTAGCTATCAAGTGGGGGCCTCCCTCTTTAAGACTTTATCAATGAAATATGCCTACCACCTACTGTTTTCAAGGCCACATTTTCCTGACTATTAGAGAAAACCATGTGGTAGTTAGCGGACCCCTCTTAAGCAGTCAGGTGGTAATGAGTGGGTGTCCGCAATTCATCTTCATCATTGATATGAAGCTTTTTTCTATGGGAATTACTGTCTATTATGCACCCCCTGCATGTTAAACCTTAAAAGTGCTTGACCCTAAAATTTTCCATCGATTGATTGGTGGGACTACATGGTGTTGGATCTACTGCTGGACATACCCAATTTTTAATGGTTGTGCTTCGCCATGCTTTCTCTAGTTTTTCCGCCATCTTTTTTCGTATACCAAAAATAACTCCAGCTAAGACCACCACTCTATTTTTAATTGCAACCTTTGACCATAGGATTTCTATCCTTTGACTGTGAATATTTTCTAATATCGGAGGCCATTTTCTGACTTCCACATACCACTCGAAATATCTTTCGGATCTCTTTTCATCTAAGTGTGTTCCACCCATGATCTGCTCATATTGCAATCATCTTGTCTTTTTCCATCATACATCAACACCTTTTCCATCCTGTTCCATCAATGGAAACACAATTCTAATATTCTCCCCCTTTTGCATTGATGGAAACACCATGATGAAACAAAAATAATGGAAAAGTGACCTTCTTATGCCTCCTTGTTTTCTCCTTTGGATGTTGTTCCATTTGCGTTATACTTCTCTTGTGTTTTTATGCTGCTATGAAGCACACTCACTCACCACCAATACTACTTCCTCTTTTGATTTTTGTGGTTGGAGATACTTTTGTCTTTTTTTTAATTACCAAGACTTCTCCCCCTTTGAAATCAATGGAAAAGACACTATCATGTCCCCCCTGTCATCAATCTCCCTCCAAGTTGATCATGTGGGCCTGAAAGCTTCATTGCATATGCCGAATTTATACTAGTTCCTTTCTTCCTCTTTAAGGAAGATCTAATGGAGGGAGGCAAGAGGAACAACTCCTAATCTCTTCCTTAAGTACTCAAGTTGATCTTTTGGGAGTGGTTTGGTGAAAATATCAAAAACATGCTCTTTTGTAGGTACATACTCCAACTTCAAAAGTTGATTGGAAACCTGCTCTCTCAATAAATGGTGATTTGTTGGAAGATGTTTTGTCTTTGAGTGAAAAAAAGATTCATTGACATGATGATGGAACTTTTATTTTCAAAAATAATAGGAATAGGTTTGTCATAAAACACTTGTATGTCTTGCAAATTTTGCTTCATCCACAATAGTTGACTAAAACAAGTAGCTCCTACAATATATTATGCTTCTGTTGTAGATAGTGAGATTGAAGATTTCTTCTTTCTCAACCATGAAGCTATACATTCTCCAAGAAACAAATCACCACCACTAGTGCTCTTTCTATCATGTACATCACTTTCCCAATCAACATCAGTATAAAAAGTTAGTGAAAAATATTTATCTCACGGGTACCATAGTCCATAATTCATTGTGTTATGAGAAATCTGAGAATCCTCTTGGCTACTAGAAGGTGGCTCTGCCTAGGGGTTTCTTGAAATCTTCCAATAATACCAAATTCCTACATAACGTATGGTCTTGAAGCCATCAAATATAACATGTTACCGATAATATATTTGTATAAATTTTGATCCACTTCTGGTGATTCATCCGTGTTGCTAAGCTTGTAGCACGTAACCATTGGTGTACTCACCAAAGAGCAATCCTTTATCCCAAATTTGTGCAATACTACTTTGATATCATACTTTATTTGTGAAATGAAAATCCCTTTGGCAGTCTGTACAATATGAAATCGAAGGAAATAATAAACTTCTCTAAGCATAGACATATCAAACTTGGTCTTCATATCAACTAAAAATTATAATGTTAATGAATTTGAATCACTCGAAAATATAATTTCATCAAAATAAAAAACAAAAACTATTAATTTGTCATTATTAGACTTAACATATAAATTTATATCAGTTGTACCTATTTTGAATCCACACTTGATAAAATAATTGTCTATCTTGGAATACCAACCCCGAGGGGCTTGCTTGAGACCATACAAGGAAATCTTAAGCTTACAAACATAATCGTGCTTGTCTGTCAGCTGAAACCCATCTCATTGTTCCATGTAAATTTTTTCCTACAACTCTCCATTTAGAAGGGTATATTAGACATCCATTTGATATATCTTAAATCTATTAATAAAGGAAAATGCCAAAAATATTCTAATTTCCTCTAATCGAGAAACAATAGCAAAAATTTCATCAAAATAAATACCTTCAGTTTGAGCATAACCTTTGCATACCAATCTTGTATTATTTCTAATCACTTCACCATGGTCATTCAACTTCTTCATGAAGACCCACTTAGTGCCAATTCCATTCTTATTTTCTGGTCTAGGAACAAGTTCCCATGTGTGATTTTTCTCGATTTGGTCCAATTCTTCATGAATAGATTTTAACCAATTTCCATCTTTACTAGCCTCTGCAACATCATTGGGTTCCTCCATGGATAATAGAGTTACATGTTCTTGTGTAGAGGGATTGAGCATCTTCCTTATTGTCTGCAGACCTATGATATTTAAATCACCAACAATTTTATCAGCTAGGTGGTATTTTTGCACATATCTTGAAGGATATTTTGCTTGAGGACTAAAGGATTGTTCATTGTCTTCCTCTAAGAGTGGCTCTTCAACCTTGTCATAATAATTGATTGGACCATGGAATCTTTTATTTTTTGGTTGAATAACTTCAGGTTTAACATATTCATCCACTTTGACATCAATACAATCAACAATACTCTTTGTATTTTTGTTGTAACATCTAAATCCTTTGTTATTATGAGAATATCCAAGAAAAATACCTTCATCAAGCCTTGCATCAAACTTTCCAAGATTTTCATCATTCCTCTTGATGTAACACCTGCTACCAAATAATCTAAAGTTCTTCACTATTGTAGGTCTACCATATCAAACCTCATACAATTTTTTTTCATTTTTTGGTTTGAAATGAGCTTTGTTGAGTATCACCACTGCCGTGTGAATGGCTTGAGCCCAAAATATCTACTAAAATTTCCATTCATCGATCATAGCTCTAGCTAGCTATTGAACAAATCTATTTTGTCTTTCTACTACACCATTTTGCTGTGGAGTCTCAGCTATTGTGAACTACCTCTTAATGCCATGATTCTTACAATAGACATCAAAATCTTTTGAAGTGAATTAACCTCCATCATTAGATCCTATCCTTTTTATTTTACAATTATTTTCATTTTCGTCCATAGATTTGAAATATTTGAACTTCTAAAAATCTTTATATTTGTTTTGAGAAAAAAACCCACATCATCTTTCTAAAATCATCAATTATAAGCATCAAATACAATTTACTTGTGGGTGACTGTGTTTTTGAAGTTCCACCCAAGTCCATGTGTACTAGTTGAAGTGGCTTTGATTATGAGCTCTTCTTAAACTTGAATGGTACTTTAGTTTTCTTACCTAATTGACAAGACATGAAAATCGTATTCTCGGGTTTGATAGCATGGGTAAATCCTTCACAACATTCTTCTTACTCGATTTGATTATCTGATCAAAATTCAGATGTTAAAACATCCTATGCCACAACTAATTTTCATCAATATTTGATAAGCAACACCTATTTTTTTTCTCTTTCAAGAGGTAAACATTAATATATTTTCTCACAACTTCAACTACTATTTCACATGTGCCTGAAAAATTTATTTGACTAGTTTTATCCTTAAAAATCACATCATATCCTTGATCACACATTTGAGACCTACTAAGAAGATCATGCTTCAACCCATCAACATATAATACATTCTTAAGTTTACCTCTACTGTTTGATAGATTAGCAACTCCTTTACCAACAATATTAGTAGGTGCATTATTACCAAAGGTTACATTACCCTTTTCAACTGGTTTCCATGTCAAGAACTTGCTTCTATCTCCTCAACATGTGCTTGGAACAACCAATTTCCACATACTAGTGACTTCCTTCATTATGAGCATAAAAAACAATATCACATTTCTTTGTATTCTCCTTTTCTTTCTATACCTTGGGCTCTTGTATAATTTCCTCAATAACTCGTTCAAGCCTCTTATCCTTAAGTCTACAATCAACTACTATATGCCCAAAATTTCTAAATTTAAAATATTAAATTAGATTTTTCAAAAGAGAAAAATAATTGTTGTACTTGGGACTGCTATTTCTCTATCTAATTAATTGATTTTGCTGCTCATTTCTTATTCTTTCCCTAAGCTTCCTGTAGGATAATTTCACTCTAAAATTTGTTGCTTTATGTCCATAATTAGTGTAGGTGAAGCAATAACCTAGAAATATATCAACATACTTGGAAAAATATCTTCTAATAATTGGGTGGCCCAATTTCTATGTATTTCAATTTTCCTTTCCAACCCTACTCTTTTGCTATGTAAAATTTCTCCCTTTAATATGTTTTCACCAATCATTCTATAACTCGCTATGTATTCCCTTATTTTGCTGCAGGTAAAAAGGTGATCAAATTTTTACCTTTTAATTTTGTTGTTGAGCTAGATTCAACCTCAAGTCCAAGACTAGTTCAATATTTGGAGACTCTTTGTTCTTCCAAAAGCTCATTTAAGTTATCAATCCCTTTTCCAAAATTATGATTGAAGCTTAGCTTGGTTTTTTCCTTTTCTAGTTATTTTCTCAGCAAAATTATATCACCCTCTAGCCTTTCACAAGCTTGATTCTTCTCAATCAACTGTTGATTGAAAGATCCTTGAATCTTCTTATCTTCTTCAATTTGCAGGAGAAATGATTCCACAACATTGGCCTTTTCCTTGATTGGTAACTCCTTCTGGGATTTATTTTTATTTCTCATCCTTTCAATATATTCAAGTGCACTTACCATCTCTCCCTATAAATACATTTAAGAACCTTCTTCATCACAATTAATAGCTTCCACTTCCATATTTTCTATAGCCATGCGCATGAATTCTTTTGGCCTTTCATCATCTCTGTCCTCATCTTAGCATTATCTCACATCACTTTCAAAGGAGCTAGCTTCTTGGATATAAAGACTCCTCTTCTTATCCTTCTTCCTATATTTTTTTACTTTCCTGTATTTTTATCTAGGATCATAGTTGTTCTTCTTATTTTTAGGACACTTTGAAGCATAATGACCAACTTTTCCACAATTAAAGCACTTAAAAGGTAACTGACCATTATATTTCCTAAGCCTTTCTTGATCTTCCTCATAAACATGGCTTATTATTCATCTAATTCAAAACATAAATAATCATGATCTTCCTTCGGCTTCTTATCTGCTTTGAAGTTTGAATATTTTTTTGTAGGCATTCCATTGGAAATTCTCATTTCATAGGTAGTAAGGGTGCTAAGTAATTTATCTAGAGTGAGAGTGTTAAAATTTTTCATCTCTTCAGTGGTTGAAACCTTGGGATTAAATCTCTCAGGAAGAGATCTCAACACCTTTTGAACTACTACTGATTCTTCTAATTTCTGATCAAGTCCTCTTATCGTGTTCACAACCTCATCGAATCTGAATAAGTACTTTGAAATATCTTCATCATCATGCATCTTCAAAGATTCAAATTTCATCCTAAATTCTTGAAGTTTAGCTTTTTTTAACTTACTCTCACCTTCATAACAACTACTCATCTTGCCACAAATAAATTTTGCAGATGTGAAATCCATTACTTTGACCATTTCTAATTTAGGTAGGCCAACAAGCAAGGAATTCATGGCTTTAGAATTTCATATGAACTCCATATTTTTATCTTTAGTAATCATTTTTCGAGGATTTTTATATTGTTCTTCCAAAACATCCCATACATCAACTCCAAGTGATTGAATATAGGTCTTCATCCTTAGTTTCAAAAATACATAGTTTGTTCCATTGAACATATGTGTCTTATTGGTAAATCCTCCTTCCTGGCTTGCCATCGTCTTCGATCTTTCTTCCATATGTTAAACTAATTTGAAGCAAACATACTCTGATACCAATTTTTAGAATCCAGGATAATACTGAGAGGGGTGGGGGGGAGGGGGATGAATTAGTATTGTAGGAATTTTAAAACTTCCTTTTACTTGTGGAAGAATACTAGGACACCAAAAAATAATTCAATGATTAATTTATATGAGCATGAAATGAACCAACATAAACATCACAAATAACAGATAAATATTTTTCAAAATTTTATGTAATTCCTTCACAAGGCAAGCTACTACTTGTTGTTACAAGGTTTTATGGCTACAACCAACAGGAAGCTACCATTACGGGATAAAACACCCTAGGGTCTGGGTTGGAAACCCCAATAGAAAAAATGGAATTCAACAACAAGAAGCATGCAAACAAGAAGTCATAATTCTTAAACTACTAAAATAGGATGAAAGGACAATACTCGTAGGTCCTACGTTTGAAGGTGATCCCGCGGGGTTCAAACCATCTGCTTCTTCTAATGCTTCAAAACCTACAACTCATTCAAGAAAATCATATATACTAGCAGTAGTTCAAAGCATGTTCAAGATATTAGTGTTAGATCATATAAGAATTTAGGTATAAACCATGAAATCATTCATAATAGGATCATAACATGAGTTAAAAAATAAATATCATAACTATCAAGAACAAGACAAAGTTTCTTTATCGATGGTTGCAAATAAATGTGGAGGAATACCACCTGATTCAAGCACGGCTCTAAGTGAAACTGTTCTTCGGGTATTTCCATCCCAAGCCTCAACAATCCTCTTCCAAATGCATACACATAGATTTCATATAAAGGGGATGATCATATCTATGAGGAAACAAGGGTTTCCACAATCTGGGACTGCAGGAGGCACAGGGATAAATCAGTCTTCATCAGAGACTAATTGGCTATAATATCAATATCCTATCTTTACCCCCCTTTAGGCATTCCCATGAGGTGTATTCAAACCACCCCAAAATAGTTGTTTTAGTTGGGATATAGGTATGCCACAAGCTCCTATAGGTAGGCTTTCGGTATAGCCCGTAAACCCCGCCCATAAAATAGGGATTTTTATATTTTTTCATATTTCAAATTATATAAGCGGGTTGGGCATAGATGGACCCGTGTGTGCAGATGATTTTGAGAGGGAAGAGTCATGTATGGAATTAAAATATTTTTTTTTAGATGAAGGACCAATTCTGAAGGGAAAGGGCTACCCAAGGCCATAATTCAAAACATAAAATATGAAAAGGTCTAAAATGATGTTATAAAAATGCCCCATAATATATGAGGTCAGAAGGGTTACATGATGCCAAAATCGATTAATTGTATAGAAATAATCATGCGAGGACTTGGGAGGAGATCACCAAATTTCAACCTGCCAAAAACCAATGGGAGAGATCAGAAAGCAAGTTCATGTCCAAGGCGGGCATACCCATGCTCAGAGATAGTAAATCATGTCTGTATATCAAGTATAGAGTGGATCTGATATGTATATAAGTACAATGGAAACTGAGAAATACATATTGGATCATCTTATCATAGCCTCAAAAGTACATATCAAGGCTATGTAATAGTATCACATATATAAGAACTAATCAATGATACCGAAGGAGATATATGATCATTGATGTCACATAACTGATCCTTAAAGAACCACGTCATAAAAGTGGAATAATGGTAGTGCACACAACTCGAGGGCAAACATATAAGATGATGCTATGATGAACTGCAACATATAAGGTGGATGGTGTCACTAGCAGAAAACTAAAGGAGCTGACAAGTGAACCAAAACATGTTAATGCAAACCCAAGGTCTTCAGCGACTGTCATGGTACATTTCTACACTATGGGAAAAAATGAGCTGAATTTGACCATGTGAGACATCATTTGATTATCTGTCATTGATGTATACTGTTAAAAAATGCAATACAACTCACCGATAATGATGATGAGAGTCAAGGTACCCCAGTACAATCTAATAAGTGAAAATAAATGAGTTTAAGTCAAACACTTGAGAGAACCTAATGATCAGGAGACATTGATGCTTTCTCACTATCAATAGCGAAGGAGTCTGTCGTTGCTGACTGCAAACCCTAAGGTACTAAAAAAGGACTCTAGACCTTATTCCTAGAGAAATGAGGTGGACTTGATGGGAAAATATATACTAGAAGGAAGGCATTAAGGAATCCCACATCAATCCAGCACGAGTGTAACCCATAGGACAAAAATTTGGAAGGAATCAGATGAAGAAAGATGAAATAACCAAACCAAAGTACGTTTCTAGTGTACACAAGATTTTTCTAGTGCACAACAGAAATCCTCTGAACCAACCAATAATGAAAGCTGACACAGAGGTGAGCTATTCAACAATAGGGTCAAATGGAAACCAAGGTACTGCATGAATCCCAATGTGTGATAATTTAAGTTGACGTCGAATACAAGTGAAACCAATAAGTTAAAGACCCATGATGTTGATCAATGTTGAGCACAAGCTAACCTATCAGTGATGGAAATAGGGCCAAGGTGCGGCTCTAGGACTACTCTCAGAGCAATTTTTCAAAGTTGATAAGAGCAAAACCCGCCAAAAAGAAGTTGATGGAGACCTTCTTAACCACCATGAAAAAAGGACCAAATAGATGATGTAATAGAACATAACTCTGACAAACTAAGTATGGCCGACTAAAAATAAGTCAAGAGATATCGTAGAAAGGCTGAATTAGGTTTACTTCCCTTGAATAAAAGCGCGAGTCAATGGTGACTATATGGCAGCATATGATAACATTGTATAAGTTTTCCATGCAGGAGGCATAAAAAACTCTCTATATGATTGGAAGAGATAACCAACCGGGGGAGTACTGACTCAATAACAAGGTTATGGCAATCCTAAGTCAAACTAAAGCCCATCCCAATGGAGAAAAGACTTGCTTTTGAATGTTTTGTTCAAGGGCGACACAACTGACACTTGCTTCCATAAATTATGGAAGTAGTGTCCTATTCCCACTCTCTTTGAAATATATATATTTTTTTGTCTTTTCCATATACAAATATTTAAAGAATGAGTGTCTAAATACATATGCGGTATTTCCTGGGACTAGAACATTTCTATGCTCAATGCGAAGTGGTGAAACTGGTCAATGACACTCAAAGGAATTTTCTCTCCACGGGCATAAGGTGTCAAGTTGCAGAGGCTAAGTGATTGCAGGGTTGATTTTTCATAAAGAGTTGGTAAAAAAGTGGCTTGTACACAAGTCCAAGTGAAGCCGGCTTAAGGCCAAAGGGTACCAATAGTCAACATGCAATGCAACAGTACAACTCAACATGTGGGAGCCTCTATGGTATAAAGCCATAAATATAGCAAAGAAGAAGGAGAATGAAGCTTCATCGCAAAAGCCATGGTGGGAGTAAAGAGGACTCCCGAGCCTACTCAATCTTTGCAGCATGGGAAACATATTCTAGCGAGGATATAACTAGGAATCCCATGTAAAGGACGACTCTACCATCATGTCATGACTTTATAAATTGGTGAGTGAAAATGGTTTAAGAATCATAACATAATGGGGTCCACCCTATGGCAACATATCGTAGTATGGAGGTTAGAATGAAAATTTCAATGAAAAAAGTAATATTCCCTAACCTATATTCGAGTGAAGAAAATGATGCCTGCCATGGCGAGTTAGCGGTCATGGAATTAAAATGGTAAAAATTTCTCAAAGTCTTCATTTCATCCTAAAAAACAACCTATCCCAGCACTCAAAGCCAAAAAGGTCACAACGTTTATAAAAATTTATAAAAATAAGCATAAACTTTATAAAAGTGGGTTTTTTAAATTTTTGAAATTTCCATTATAAATAGACCCTTTCACTTACAAATTTTCATTTTTTCTTTAGACATTTGAGTGAAATATCTCTGGAGAAAAAAACCAGCAACCACAATCCATCTGATTTCTCAGCTACATCAGCCATCAATCTTACAGGTAATCCCCCAATTCAATTTCTCAATGATTTTTTTTTTATTTCAAGTAATTTTCATGAATTTTTACTGTAAGGATTCAGTTTTTGGGTTTAAAATTTGTGCATACGCAGGTTTTTCATATTACAGTTGCATATTTGGAAGCCCTATACGCGACTGTGTATGAAAGAAACCTATGTATGCGCAATCCAAAATTTTAAAACACAGATTTAATGAATGAAAACACTTGAATGTACAAGAGGTCAATTAGCTGAAGGAAAAGAGAGCATAGTGTAGTAGATAATGAGGATATGAACAATCCATTGGCACTAGATTCACTCAGAGGATGCAGATTGTTGAAATTTTTCAAAATGCCAAATATGGAAACCAATACAAGATTTCTAGAAATGCTTGTCAACTACTGGGATCCAGAAGAATATGCTTTCATGATTGATCATATGCCCCTGCGCATCGAACTATAAGATATATAATTTATTACTAGACTTTCCCGGATACAAGAGCTAGTCAATTTGAAAGGAAAGGCTCGAGGAGGCCTCAATGTGGATGATTATATTCGTAGTTACTACCCAGAAAATGCCCAAAAGGTAGGAACACAGATCCTAATCATATTTGGGGAAGGAATGCACATGAGGATTATCCTTTTTAAAATTTTAAGGGTCACTAAATCAGCCTCAATGCACCAAGAATCACGTGTTACAATGTGTTTGGAAGTAGATTTCCTTACCATAGTTTTTGACTGGTGTACAACCCTTCTTACCAATATGAGAAAGAAAATGACTTCTATTAAGAATAAAAAGACAAAACATTTCGGGTATGGTACATTTATTTGTACTTTATTCTTTGAGAGATTAGCAGGTCTTCGTCCCAAGGTGGTTTCCACCATCAGCAGCCCAAGAGATTCACGGATAACTAGATGGGTTGACTTAATGAAGAGACTAGGGGGTGGTTAGGTCCCTAGAACTGCATTCGATGACGAGTTTTTCCTTTCGTGGGAAGAACAAGTCATTTCCATTGAGGACTACCTTATGCAGGCATGGATTTTAGAGTAGATCCAAATCTCGTAGTTCCACCCAATGTTGCATGGGGATCCATCAGTAAATTTTTTTTTAATATTTTAATATTATTTAAATTATTTTATTTCAATGATATGAATTGAAATTCTTTTTATGGGAAAAAAATTCTTACAAAATTGTTCTATCATGACACAGATGTGGGATCGGTAAGACTGGAGGGTCTTCCTAGGCATAGGTGTCACAGAAGAGACATGGAAGGTGTTGATGTTGAGACTGAAAGAGTTCTTCATGTTGTACAAAGGAACTTGGAGAGTTTAACTCACCAAGTGCCTATAGCAGCAGTGAAGGATCTATCAGAGGCCATACAAAGACACGTGGTAGGAGTACCACGAGACCATGTGCGAATTTTCCAACAGGTGGAAACTGCCATCATCTTTTTTCAAGTTGCACATCTATGGTAGGGGCCTCAGACATAGATTAGAGATGACCTGATCTTCTTGATAGACATGATTGGGCTTAAGCCCTAATTTTAAAGGACACTTTTTGTCATGAATTTGTATTATATTTTGAACATATAACTTCTATCTATATACAAATAGTTTCATGATGTGATGACCACATATAAAAATGATGTTTAATTATTTCTTATTTTTAATGTGATGAGTGATTTATATGCCAATCTAATGCTTGATTAGCTATGGAATCAGAAAATGAGTTTTATGATTGTGTAATATGAATAAATGTGATAAAATTAAATGATATCTGTGATAAATGCACTCTCAGAAATAGGAAATATAAATAATGATCTATAACACGATAGATGTTATTTAACAGAGATACCACTAGTTGCGAATCCAAGTATAATACTAACGAATCAACACAAAAATATATTTCTTAATATAATAGGTTAACTACAACAGTATATTTGACAACATTATTTGAAGCAAGAACGATACATATGCCCCTTGAAACCAACAACTGACCAGATGGATAGTAAATTACCCAAGTCGCGGAAGCCAAATTCAGGGTATGTCGACTAGCACCATCAACGAATCCTAGATAGACCAGATCATCCATCAATACCTGCCAAGGAAGATCAAAAAATATCGATGTCACTATGAAACCTATAGACAGATATGCACAAATATACACAATATCTACAAAGCCAAGAAAATTCTAGGTAGAAGCCTAGGCATAATACTTTTTAAGATAGAGCCCATTTCTGGGCTTCGCCAACTCATTTCCATCAAAATCAACCAATTCGTAAGCTCCTTTTTTCAAGACCCTTTTAATGATAAAAGGACCGTATCACATGGATTTAAACTTGCCTACCCCCAAGGCGTCTTTGTGTTGGTCATAGACTACAACAAGGTCGCCCTCAGAGAAAACCCTAAGATGCATAGCCTTATCGTATTGGATTTGCACCCTCTTCTTATGAGCTTTGTTAATCGTGGTTGTGTCTCAAAAATTCTCATCAAGACGTTCCAAATAATTGAGGCGCTCCTCAAGACTGGTAGTGTTTGCAAGAATTTCTACAGCTAGTTTAATAGAAGGAATTTCACATTCCACAAGGAAAATCAATTCCAACCCATAAAATAGTTGAAATGGAGTGAAACTAGTTACAGTCTTAACTGACATCCGGTATGCCCAAAGCACAGGATACAACATAATGTGCCAATTGGATCGAGATTTATTAATTTTCCTTTGAAGGATAAATTTCAAGTATTTATTCATGGCTTCCACTTTCCCATTGGCTTGAGGATATTAAGGAGATGAATGCTCGTTCCAAAAACCTAACTTGAGAGACAATTCAAGGGTCATCTTGTTATGGAAATGATTTCCATGGTCAATGCAAATCTCTTCAGGAATACCGAAACGAGAAATGACTTGGTTCAATAGAAACAGGGTTGTTGTTTCACCATTGTTCACAAAAGTGGGCATAGCCTTGACCCACTTAGGAAAGTATTCCTTCGCTAGAATGATACTTATGACCCTTTCTCAAAGGCGAGTTACAATTTGTAAAATTGATTCACCAATTTGCGAATGGACCGATGGTAATAACAAGAAAGAGTGTATTTGGATGACTGCACATATTCTAAGTATAAACTTGACAAGGATGACATTTCTTGACCGCTTCAACACAATATTTGAAGATCAAAGGCCGGAAATAGCCCGCACGCAAGATTTTTTAGGCTCTAGCAAGCCTAGATAAATGAACACCACAAGCTCCACTGTGGAAATCATTCAGCACTAACTCAACGTCTTCCAGGGATAAGTAGCGTCTAAGGATTGAATCAACCCCGCAACGATATAAAGTGTCACTGATGATTACATGACTTTCAGCCAAGTGACACAATTTTCTCTGCTGGTCCTTCGAAAAAGTGAGGGGAAACTTTGAAGTCTAAAGATATATAATAATATCCCCATACCAAGGATCTTGAGAATAAATAAGGAAAATGTGTTCATGTAGGAATGATTCCTCATAAAATATTTCTTCTTCACAAGGAAACTCCAAGATTAATTCCATGAATACTAAGGATTTATTGGATTTAACTAACAAGAACTCAAGATCGAATTCTTGTAAAATAAAATCAATTTGTTATATTTTCTCCCTATCACTCACCTACTGAGAACAAAATGAAATGGGTTGACAGTCACTAAGACAAAAAAAATTTGAAGAAAAATATAATGTCTATGTTATTGGAAAACATGGACAACTTCCAAAGCTAATTTCTCTATAGGAGAGTATCGTAATTCAGGACCTACCAAGCCTTGGCTTAGATAATAAATCCCATGCTCACAAATAGCATCATCTTCCTAAACCAAAACCATACCAATGTTTGATTCTATCACAACGAGATACAATAGGAAATCCCTCCTATAATCGGGTGGACTCAGTAAAGGAGCAGAGGTCAATGATTTTTTTAAAGCATCAAATGAGCGCGGAGCGAAGTTGTCCCATAGAAATGGAAATCCTTTTTTCAACAATCTCATAAATCCCTTTGTGATCTCATCATAATTGATGATAAATCTCCTCAAGAAATTGTCTTTTCCTTGGATACTTTGAAGTTGAAAAATGGTGGACGGGGGAGGCAAATGAAGTACTACCTAAACCTTGAAAAGGTCTACGTGAATCCCTTTAGTAGACACTATGAACCCCAATAACCGACTGGATGTGGTCGTGAAAATGAACTTATTCGGATTCAAATGGATTTTATAATAGCGACATCTCTCAAAAATAAATCGAATATGATTAGGATGATCAATTCTCTTTTGAGAATGAGCAGCTAAGTCATCCAACTAAGCTTCGATGATATGTTTGATATTGTGGAAAGCATTATACATGGCCCGATGAAAAGTAGCTCAAACATTTTTAAGGTCAAAATGAATCTTTTTGTATGCCAAGTTACCCCAGGGGAAAATAAAAGTTGTCTTATGTTGTTCTTGAAAACATATAGTAATTTGATTATAACCTGAGAAACTATCCATGAAGGATAAAATCTCATTTCCTGCACACTCATCAATAATCTGATCAATAAAGGGTGTGGGGAAATTATCTTTTGGAAAATCCTTATTTAAATCCCTAAAGTGTATCCACACACATATCATTCCTTGGTTATTATCAATCGGGACTGGATTTGAAACCCACTCAGTCAAAGGAATGGTGTATATAAAACCCACCTTAATCAACTTCTCAACCTCGGCTTTGATAGTTGCCACTTTCCTAGGGTTTACCAATTGAAACTTTTGTCGTATAGGCTTAGAATTCTCATTATTCTTGATCTCATGCTAGACAATTGATGGATCAATTCCAGGCATTACCTCATAATACTAAGCGAACACATCACATAATTCTTTGAAAATATCAGTATAAATTTGAATTTCTTCAAGGGAGCACTCGGCTCTGATGAGAGCATTCTCTATTATATTGAGATCCCTGGAGATGCTCACCATAATTGTTTCCAAAATGATAGAAATATTACCTGCAGCAGAAATTTGTGTTAGAGCCAAAGGATTTTGAATTGTGTGATCACCAGTTGACGAAGGGAAAAACAAACTTGACTCTACTTTATGCAAGTCTAGGAGAAAATATGAACGATGGTGAAAATAATCCCACGATATTTCTACACCCATCATAACTTATATGAATTCCTCTTGAAATGGAAAAGGAGTATCAAGGTAGTCCATAGAAGAAGTATAATTAAGAGTGTAAGTTAGAGCCACATATCCATCCAAATCATCCATTGAAAAAGCAGCAGGATCAGAATATACAGTGTTAACAATAAACTAATAAGCAATTTCAGCTGCAAACATGGGATATTCAATTCCACCCACTTTCCCTTATCCTAATGTTGTCGTAGAAGAGGTGATGCCAATGATCTGAAAAATAATGAGTTCAAAATAAATCTCTTCGAAAAGCGGCCTTGGATGATGAAATGGCGTTTATTCGAGCAATAGGAGAAGGAAGATCAAAAGTAACCATCAACTAGGAATACATTTTGACTCCTAAATTATCCACATATTGCTTGGAATTCTTAACAAAGGGAACAATAGAAGCATATGATGCATTGGAGTCTTTTGTAGAATAATCCATATGATCAAAAGTAAAAATTTTCTCTTCATAGGGAAAGCATAGGATGTGAAATAATGATGATATGATGTCATTTATTTCATAAATCAAATTTCATGCCAATAGAAGGTTATAGTGCCAGTTAGCATCGACTATTTCTACCTCTATATTCACCACCTTGACCCCAAAACAAATGGTAAAGGATGGAACAATTCCATGTGGCCTATGAGAATGAACATCAAATGCAGTCAAGAGAGTAGGTGAAGGGACATCTTGAGGAGACCCGATATCTTTCCAACATGCAATGACAATGACACATATGGAAGCTCCCTCCTCAAATATTGTTTGAAAAATCTCCATCTTCTGATATGTAGATTTAATCTAGAAATCCATGTGATCAGGGAGTATCTTATTAAAATTTGACATGTCAAATGTAATAATAAGATTTTTTTTTGTATATATCACCTTGAATGCAGTGAGAATCGCACTCCTTTGTGCTGGGCACGACTAGATTACCTCTAACGCAGAAATCACACAAGGAATTTGAGCAAGATCTTAAAAAATGGAGTACTTCTGGGCAGCCTTGGAATTAGGATTATTGATCGAATGTTTTGAGGAGCCTTTCTACATCCTAGTTATAGGCTCAACTGTGGGCTTCTCAATATGGAGTGGCTCTTAAACATCAAGAGAGACCTTAACCTTAGAGGATTCGAGTTCACCGTAATCCTATGACCTTGTCACAACGTCAACATGAGAACTCATCATGTATACATTTGATGGATTTTCCCCCTCCTGGTTTCCCCCTCTGATCTGAATATGGGAAAACTAGTTCTGTTGTGCTAGCTCCCTCATCAGTTAAATAATTTTTTTTTTAGGATCGTCTCAAGTTAGCCAATTGTGAATGGATTCATGTGTCAAGTTCTATGCGTCTTTGATGATAAATTTATGAGTAAATTAGATTTTAAAAACTCATGTACAAAAAATAAAATGCAGAGAAATAACACACAACAAACACATTACACAATAGTTGATAATAGAGTTCACGCCTCCTAGGCTACATGTCCATGGACTTGCTTCAACTGGTTAGGCCCTCTTAGGATTAATTGTCGATTTTATGATTACATGCACCTGTAGTGGTCCAATGGCTTTCAAACCTACTCCATTGGCTTCAATACATACGAAAACCTCAAAATAGACTCTTCAATCTTTAAAAATGGTCTTCAGCTAATCTAGGCATGACCTCCTCTCCTCGTGGCCCCAGTTGCTTTAATCTTCAAAGTGGAAAAAACACTTTCAGAAGTGCTCCGACACCTTTGCAACCTACACTATCATGCTTAGATAATCAAAATCATCTAGGAATGAGTCTTCTTAAATAAAAATTGGTCGAAAAATGCCAAAGTTATGGCTTCCTCAATATTTCCTAGGAAAACTCCTCCTAATCTAGAGAAACTCCAGTTAAGGCCACCAAATCTAAAAGTGGCACTGAAAATAGCGAAACCCGCCAAACTAAACCAAAGTTTAATTAAATACTAAAATGGATTAACTAATGGATAATCCGCATTTAAATGCACTAAGCGTGTTTATCACAAATATGGATTAATGAAATGGATTAGCACGTTAATAATGGTTTAAGGGTTTAAACCCACATTACAATATTAAATCCTGCACTTAACTGTCAGCACTCTATCATGGTTTGGTGGAAAGGTCTTATGGGGAGGGGGTTGCCCCCCCTCCCCATACCCCTGCCTGTCTAACCACTAGAAATTAAATATAAACTGCATTCCTATGTAATCAAGGAACAACACTGTGGTATGATGGTAAATGGTTGCGCTTGCTTGGGGGAGATCGTGGGGTCGAGCCCCGACCTCCACCCTTCCGCTTGTATAAACTTTTGCACCAAATTAATATCAAAACTTATAATAAATTTGGACTTTGTATATATAAAATATACTCCAACCTTGGAATAAATTTGGACTTTCGATTTATAAAATATTTCAGCCACCATTGATAATAAATTTTGGCCCACCATATAAAATTTGAACTTAAGCATAAAATTCGAAAATTCAAACTTAACCATAAGTTTAAACTTGGACATTGGATGGGGGCACGTGGTGGTCTCCAAGCTAGCCACATGTCTTCACACCATTGGTTCATTCCCAAAATCAATCAAAACACCACAAATCACCCACTTATACCACTAGCCACAAATTGACACTTGGCATAGTGTCATTGGGCGAAATTGGAGAAAAACCCAAATTTTTAGCCTTTGACCCTGTTTGACCCTTTTTTTTTTAAATTCACCCGTTTGGCACAGTGATTAGCGGGCTCTAACTTCGTCATACAGAGTATGTTTTAGTGAAACAAAGTGCACCAGATTCCTAGCAATGGGCCCGATCTGGTCATTCTAGTTTGGTGAGATTCTGAGCACTTTTAATATTTGGAAATTTTTTTCCTGTAATCCAGATTCTGATCACTCTTTCCCATTGATAGGCTTTTGGACCCATAAAAAATGGTTATATGATAAGAGTTGAATAATCCTCTCTTTCCCAATTTTTATCAACTTGATTCTACTTGGAAAAATCGCTATGACAACCACTTGTGTTCACTGAGATGCCTTGCCTTGCAAATGGATTGGCACTTCAACCAATGTCCTCCTTTTGTTACTAACCCAATCCAAAACTTGTTGGTTGCTTGCTGACTGATAAAACACTTTTCTCTACCAAAGTGATCCCTTGGTTCTTCGAAAACTAATTGATGGCCTTCCCACTAAGAATCATGTTCCTCCTTCGCACAATTATGCATTCGATGCAAGCTTCTCCTTGGAAATCACTTCCCCATGTTAAGCCCATATAAGTGAAATACAACAATGAGTTCCAACATTAGTAATAAAAAAGAAAATAAATTACCATTATTTTACCTCCATGGTTCCAAATTCAACATCTAGAATAATGCATTCACAATCTCTTTCACTTCTTGGTGTCACACATAAAATGGTCTCTAATGGCTGAAACTTTTTGGCTGCAAATTCTTTGACATCTTGTCACAAACACAACTATCAATCTGAAAAGCACATCATGCAGGAAACATAACTTGTCGACATATCCTTTTTCTCCTTCAAAGAAACAAATTTCACATCATGTGAACATCTCCATGTACTCTTACATCTTCATTTAAAAGTCGTCGACCAAACATAAGTAAAAAAAACATGCCTCTTCAAACAACTGACTCTCAAGTCAAACAAAATTATTGCACATGCTTTTTACAATAACTCGGCGATTCTTCTCCCTTTCAAACACCTTCCTAGCGTAAACATGAAACATGCATTCAATTGGAAAAGAAATGCATCAATCATCAAAATACATGCAAGGCATTAATTGGATAAGAAATCTAACCATCTCTTACCAAACCATTTCAATGGTGCTTCTTTCAGTTGCACTTCATCATGAGAATCATCCTGACACACATCAATTATGGAATCCTCTTTTCCATTGTTGTCAAGATCTCTCTCCACCTTCTTCAAATGTCATGGATGACTTGTTGTATACAAAGTACAACACTTTTCTACAATGTGACCTTGCTTATGGAAATGAGTGCAAAAAATTTTCATCTTCTTTTCAACATGGTTTGCTTTGTCCAATGGACCTTTAGATTTATGCCTCCTTTGTTCAGAAAGTTTATTGTGCATGCCTATCTTATTCCAACAACTTGAAAAATTATGGTTATTCAAACCACAAAAGTAACATGCAAACTTTATCCAAATCTTATGTGAAGATTTATCATGTTTATCATAATCAAAATAAACTTGCTTAAAGGCATATTTATACCTTGAACATTCACCTTTTTCGCGTTCTTGAGGAGGTGAATTTGATGAGGTAGTGGCTCTCTTCAGAATACCAACAATGGATTCAATGACTTTAGAGCTTTCATCATATTCTTGTTTTCCAATTACCTTAGTTTCATTATTATGAGAATCTTCTCGCAAAGTGGGTGAAAATTTTTTGCATTCCTCATGAACACAAACTTCACAATCTTGTGGTAATGAACATGTAATGAAAGTCCTTCTTGGAACACCTTCATTGGCCTCCTTGTCTTTGGATCATTCTCCATCATGTTGTCCATAACCAAGACCCAAATACTTAGGCCTTTCCTCAACAAAAATTGGCTCAACAATGTCTTGTGCATGTTTTCCCAATCATTTACCTTCATAGCCCATTTTCATCAATAATTTGGACCCTATTCCTCTAGTGTGTCTTTCAAAATAACATACACATTCATCTTGAGAAAAAATAGAAGATAAACTTGAATTTCATACCTCTTGTTCATACACATACTTGGCTAAGGTTTCCTTGGCATCTTGGAGCTGATTCTCCAGCTCATGCATCTTTTCAAGAAGTTATTGCTTCTCTTCCTTCACGTAAATCAACTACTCTTGAAGTATAATTCTCTCCCTCTTATTTTCATACATCTCTTGCACCATATCATTCATGATGTAGAGCTTCTGCAACATCTCTTTATCAAAGAGTTTTGTTAAGGAATATTTACTAGAAACATCACTTAATGAAGCTTCCATCACACCTGCAATGCATACAAATATTATTTGTTGTGATTTGAGAACTGAGCTCTCAATCTTGACCTTCTCCTTCACACATAAACTTGCACACAGTTAAATTATCTTTGCACAATTTCAAAACCAATAGCTAATATTCTAGCTAACCTTGGCTAAAATGAGCTAAACCATGCTCTAATACCAACATGATTTGAATATGGGAAAAGTACTTTTGTTGTGTTAGATCACTCCTTAGTTAAATAAAAATGTGTTTAGGATCATCTCAGGTTAGCCAATTGTGAAGGGGTTTATGTGTCAAGTTCTATGTGTCTTTGATGAGCAATTAATGAGTTAATTTTCTTTTAAAAAATCATATACAACAAATAAAATGTAGAGAAATAAAACACAACAAAGACATTACACAATAGCTGATAACAGAGTTCACCCCTCCTGGGCTACTTCTCCATTTACCTGCTTGAACCGGCTAGGCCCTCTTGGGATTAATGGTCAATTGTCTGATTACAAGCACCTGTAGTGCTCCAATGGATTTTCAACCTGATCCATTAGCTTTAGAAGACCCAAAAACCATAAAATAGACTCTTCAATCTCTGAAAATGGTCTTTAGCTAATCTAGGTATGACCTCCTCTCCTGGTGGCCCTGGCTTCTTTAATATTCAAAGTGGAAAAAAAACATCAGAAGTGCTCCAAAGCCTCCAAAAAATACACCATCATTCTCATAACATCAAAATCATCTAGTAATGACTCTTCTTGAGCCAAAATTGGTTGAAAAATGCCAAAGTTATGGCTTCCTCAATATTTCCTAGGAAAACTCCAAATATGGAGAAAATCCAGTTAAGGCCACCAAATCTGAAAGTGGCGCCGAAAATAGCGGAACCTACCAAACTAAACTAGAGTTTAATTAAATTCTAAACTGGATTAACTAACAGATAATGATGAATTAATTATCATTTGGGGGGAGAGAGAAAAAAATGGAGGCAAGAAGTGATAAGGTTTCTCAACATGGTTCTGGCATTCTTTCATCGGTCACACCTCATGGAAGCTTCCTGAGCTCCCATGGATATGGGCCGGTGGACGATATTCGACTTCCCATCGATCCTTTGGCCTAGAATTGAAGATTTCTCAACACACAACGGTCTAGGCATGCTTCACCCCACCTGCGTCCACGTTCGATGCGCCACACCCGAGTTTGATGCTCATGGGATCTGAGACTTGGTGTCAGGGGCTTACACCTGAAGCTAGTGACCACCATTCAGGTGGTATGATGCTACCCTCGAAGTACTGCACTTTCTGAGGAAATTATTGATGGAATAAGGGCCGATGCTCTGTTATTTCTGTCATTTTGTGTGGCCCTAATAAAAAGCTTTGCTCATTTCCATGCTCTAGTACCAGACACGGTTTAGCCTCCTCTGATGCTAACATAACAGAAACAATGAAGAGTCAAATCTTGTGACATTGCAAAGGCAGAATGGGTAAGAAATAAGTGCATTCAGATTATTATAAAACTCCCGGTGGGAAACAGATTTTAGTTTGGATACATGATTCTGATGTAGTTACCGACCTGAAGAAAAATATCTGGTTATCTGCCAAATATCCAAGGCATTTACAGTCTTTAATTCATTGTGGGAAATTCTTACAAGATAGTAGCACACTCAAATAATACTCTGTTAGCACTGGCTCCACCATTTACCTCAATCTGAGACTGAGAGGTGGATCAGCTGGGCAGCACAGATCTCAGGGACCCAGGGGACCCAGCACATCCAAAAATGATTTCCCAAAAGGTCCCTCATACAGGAACATATTACAGGGGAAAAATAAAACTGTATCTCGAATAGCACCAGCAGAGAATGGCCCCAAACCTTACATTGTAGAATAACTAAATCATGTACCAGAACTGCAAATAGATATTCCAGAGATTGATGAACATTGATCCAACTTTGAATCTCAGGCACTAATATGTGGATTTAGTTCCTTCTGGCCAAAACCAATGGATCTCTTTCATTGGATCTTCACCAACTGGAATGTTGACTGTGAAATCCATCTTTGTTCAAAGGGTTTTTTCATTGTCAAGTTCTTATCCTCAAAGGCCAGAGACACCATACTTGGAGCTGGACCATGGTTCTGGGGATCCACCGTGCTCTTCACCATACCATGGTTTCCTGATTTTGACGCAAATATTATGGAGGTCTCCAAAATGCCAGTCTCGGTTCAGCTATACAATCTCCCACTTCATTTCTGGAATGAAGTTGTTCTTGCAAGCATTAGAAACATCATTGGGAGATACATAAAAACTGACACCCAACGATTGGAGGAAAGGATCTACACGTTTTCACGTATTTGTATGGAAGTGGAACTCAGTCAAGGGATCCCAAAATTTATTCTACTGAATCACAAACAACAAAAATGGACTCAGCATCTTGACTATGAAAACACGGCTTTCAGATGCAGAATATGCATGAAAACCGAGCATTTGCAAAACACATGTCCAAAAGAAAAATGAGAGGCCAGGAAAAATAAAAAGGCAGGGAAAGCTACCAAGGGTTGGAAATTTCCTACAAAAGAACCAGAGCAAGAGATATATGAAGAAGTGGATGCACCCATCCCAAATGAAAACACCCAGACAACACCTGAATTAGAGACACAAGAACAAGAGATGCATGATCTTGTTGAACTTACCTCTACGGCCCACACAAATATCGACCATGGGGCACCCGACAGCGGAGGAAATAAAAGACAACACAACTCAGATACATCATATTCGGAGAAGGACAATGGAGCAACCACAGTAGAAAATCAGCTTGCCTTAATTTATGCCACGCCAACACCAGGTCCTTGGCGTAAGGTTGAGAAGAAGAAAGGGAGAAAATTTTAATTTCTCCCCATATATTTGATGCTATATTGCAACCTATTAGTGGATATTTTGACTATATTTGCAAAGTGTAACATGTAATTTTGTTTTAATTAATAAAATTATGAATTTTTCCCTTGTGAAAAAAAAATTAACAGATAATCCACAATTAAATGCGCTAAGCATGTTTATCACAAATATGGATTAATGAAATAGATTAAGACGTTAATAATGGTCTAAGGGTTTAAACCCGCATTATAATATTAAATCACGTGCTTAACTATCAGCGCTCTATCATGGTTTGGTGGAAAGGTCATATGGGGAGGGGGATGGCCCTCTCCATACCCCCACCGGTCTCACCACTTGAAATTAAATATAAACCACAACCCCAATGTAATCAAGGAACAATACAATGGTATGATCGTAAATGGTTGTGCTCACTTGGGGAGGTCCTGGGGTCGAGCCCCGACCTCCGCCCTTCCTCCCATATAAAATTTTGCACCAAACTAATATCCAACCTTATAATAAATTCAAACTTTGGATATATAAAATATACTCCAACCTTGGAATAAATTTAGACTTTGGGTATATCAAATATTTTTTCCCACCTTTGATAATAAAGTCTGACCCACCATATAAAATTCAAACTTAACCATAAAATTCAAAAATTCAAACTTAACCATAAGTTGAAACTTGGACCTTGGAAGGGGGCACGTGGCGGCCTCTGGGCTAGCCACATGTCTTCATGCCATTGGTTCATTCCCCAAACCAATCAAAACACCACAAATAACCCACTTAGACCACCGACCACAAATTGACACTTAACATAGTGTCATTGGGTGAAATTGGAGAAAAACCCAAATTTTTAGCCTTTGATGTTGTTTGACCCCCCCCCCCCCCTTTTTTTGAATTCCCCTGTTTGGCACAGTGATCAGTAGGCTCTAACTTCCTCATATAGAGTCCATTTTGAGTGAAAATAAGTGCATCAGATTCCTGGCGATGGGGCCGATATGTTCATTCTAGTTTGGTGCAATTCTGAGAAGTTTGAATTTTTGGAAAATTTTTGCCCCTAATCCAGATTCTGATCACCCTATGGGTGTTCTAGTATTAGCATTCACACCAGCAAGCATTTTTTGTCCTTAGGGAAAAGGGTTAGTTAGAATATCCTGGGAGCTAGAAGAACCCTGCTGAGCTAACAAGTGCTGAGCATCCTGAATCTTCAGGCAAAGATGAGTTAAATGGTCTCCAATGCACAATTTGCAAGGAAACTTACCTTTTTTTTTACTATTTTTTACCCTCCCCAACATTATTATTGGGGTTTTTTGCATTACCCTTCCCATCCTTATCTTTATTCTTATTACGTCCCTTCTTCTTCCCTTCAGATTGTTGATTTCCTTTGGGGTTAGAGGATTGGATGATGTTAATATTTAATGGTTGAGAAGGCATATACAATGACGATGATGCCTAAATCGAAGAAGCGGTTTGCAAAGAAAACTATTGCAATTGATTTAACAGGTTTGTCATATTGTTATCGATCGATTCGACTAGACCATCAGCATGGGGACTTGACTTCGGTTTGGCTAAATCTATGTTGGATCGAGGAGCATCTGAAAAAATCTTATAAAGAATCCCAGACTGATGATATATAAGTTCTAATTTCTTCACCCTAAAAAAAATATTTCTTCACCCTCTGGTAAGTTTTAAAAAATCGTGAGTGTCCTCCTAAGGGAGAGGTGTGCAATTCCAAAATAATATTTCAGTTTAGTTGGGAATTCTTACAATGATATAAGCAATCTTTGTACCATAAGGAATCATTTTTCCAAATAAATGTATTATATATACTGGGATCTTGCTGTAAATTTGAATGTGTGTACACTTATTCATCATTCTTCCACTCCCCCCTTACTTCGGTTATCCAATCTGGTTGGATAATAAAAATGGAACAAAGAAATGGTTCCACATCCTCATCCTTTCTTGAGAGTGCATCTACAACAACATTTAGCTTCCCTTTTTTTCTAGATGATTTCAAATTCCTAACCCAGCATCATTGTGACCAATTTTTTCTGCTCTTCTGAAGACAGTCTTTGTTCCAAAAAATATTTAAGACTATCATGATTAGTTTTTACCTTGAAGTGACTTCCCATTAGGTAAGGTCACCATTTCTTTAGTGCCAACATTTCCTTGTTATAAATAGCTTTCTGTAAATACTTTCCTTTGATTGGATGGATTTCAAAAGAAATGGGTCTTCCTTCTTGCATTAAAACAACACCAATTCCATTTCCTGAGGCATCACATTCAACAATAAAGGTTTTTGTGAAGTATGGCATAGCTAAGACTGGTGCTTGGCACATTGCCTCTTTAAGATGTTCAAAGGCCTTAGTTGCTTTAGGAGTCCATGAAAATGCATATTTCTTTAATAATGTTGTTAGAGGTGTTGTTATTCTCCCATAATTCTTAACAAACTTGTGATAATACCCTATAGTAACTCGAGAAATCCTCGCAACTACTTTATGGTTTTGGAGAATTTCCATTCCTCAATGGCTTTAATTTTGTTAGAGTCTACCTTAACACCCTTCTAAGATACAATATGACCCAGATATTCCACCTCTTGTACTCCAAGGAAACATTTGGAGGTTTTTGCATATAATTGTTTCTCCTCCAATAGTTTGATCACCTTATCAACATGTTGAACATGATCCTTCCAAGACCTGTTGTAGATTAGTATATCATAAAAAAATACTAACACAAATTTTCTAAGGAAGGGTTTGAAAATGGAATTCATCAACCCTTGAAATGTAGAAGTGCATTGGTAAGGCCAAAAGGCATGACTAGAAATTCATAATGACCCTCATGAGTTTGAAATGCTGTTACTAGAATGTCTTCAGTCTTCATTCTAATTTTATGATATCCTAAACAGAGATCCAACTTGGTGAAATAAATTGCTCCATGTAATTCATCCAATAATTCATCAATCATAGGGATGGGAAATTTATCTTTAATAGTGAGCTTATTGAGCTCCCTAGAATCTGGACACATGCACCATGATCCATCCTTCTTGTGCACCAATACTATTGGAGCAGATAAAGAACTTCGACTAGGTTGAATTATACCAGCCTCTAGCATTTCTGCAATCATACATTCAATTTTTCTCTTTTGTACATAAGGATATATGTAAGGCATGATTTTTGGAGGAACACTTCCTGGAAAAAAATGGATAGCATGATCATGATCACGAATAGGTGGGAGTCCTTTGGGAGTTTCAAACACCTTGGAATGATTTTCCAATAATTTTTGGAGATCTAGAGAAATAGATGATTTTGATGTTGGAACTTATAGTGAGCATAATCGTGTAATTAAGCCTCATTTTTATTTCTTCAGAGGCTTGGTAATGGAATTAGAGCTTATTATCTTTCCCAGATTCTTTGTGATACCCCGTAATTGAACTTCCTTTCCTTCCAAAAGAAAAAAAATTCAAGAAAAGTTCTTGAAAAATAAAAGCTAATGTCCCCAAATACTGTAACCATTATACTCCTAGTACAAGATGAGCACCACCCATTGGAATGGAAAGCATTGGAATATTCAATAAATATTCCCTCATGGTTAGCTTGACATTATGGCACTTTCTACAGAAATTTATAGTTCCTCCATTTGAAACCATCACTTAACACTCTAGTGCTCTATATAGGAAGCAGTTCAATTCCTTGGCTACCTTACAATGAATAAAATTATGGGTACTACCTGAATTAATCAACACTATTAAATTTTTCTTCTTGATATGTCCTTCTATCTTGAGAGTTTGATGAGTGGTAATTCCTACCAATGCATTACAGGATATGCTAAGATTTATTTCTTCTTTCTCTAGGGTTGTTTCCTGGTGTATATCCTCTTATTTTGAATTTTCTTGTTCACTTTATTCCTCCTCTTCACAATCTATGTAAAATAATTTCCTCTCAGCACACTTATGACCTTTAGTGTATTTTCTTTCAAAATGGTAGCAAAGCCCTTTTGCTCTTTTTTCTTCCAATTTTTGTGGTGTCAACCTTGTAGGTTGTGTAAACCTATGAGTAGCAACACTTCCATATTTATATATGTGAATGGTATGCTTCCTTGTCGCCATAGTTTTAATTTCAAATTTTCTTACCAACGTGAATGCCTTCTCCAATGAATCAGGTTCCCAAAGGAAAACCACATGTTGGATGTTATCTTTTAAAGTCCTTATGAAGACATCAATCTCGTGTTCCTTTGGAATATTAGTGACCTTATATTCAATTTTTGGAAGTCCTCATTGTGCTACACCATTGAAACTTTTTGTTTGAGATTTATCAATTCACCAAAGAAGGTGTTTCTCTTTGTATCCTCATAATGTGCTATCATTTCCTCTATAAAAATTGACCAAGTGACAATTTGTTTAAGAGAGAAAAGCCATCGATACCATAAAAATGTATTTTTTTCTAAATATAAAGTTGCAATATGTAACTTTTTTGCGTTTTTCACAGTATGGAGATCAAAATATTACTCCATCTGTAGTATCCATGTCACGGGGTCCTTGCCATCAAAATTCCTCATATCGATATTTGGAATATGGTGGGTCTTCCATCCAACGTTAGAGTTTATGAAATCACGATTAACGTTTATTTTTTTCTCATCATGAGTTTCCTCTACTACCATTTCACCATTAGGAATCATTTCTTGTAGCAACTTAGTCAAACCTTCCTTCAAACCTTCCATTTCTGCTTTTAGATAATTCTTCATGTCCTCCATGTTTCCTTTCAGTTTTTCCTCTATACCATCGATATTAGATTCCATAGCATATGTCTTAGCTTCCATGCCATATGCCCGTTGGCCTGGATAAATTGTTCCCAAGTGACAAGACCGATCTCCCTAGTGTCAGAAGACAATCTAGCAACAAACGAACAACTAAGTTTGTCTTTCTCTAAATATATTCGTTTTACAAATAAATGTTATAAAGGTGTCGATCCTACCTTAGATCCAAATGCTTATTTGCAGTCATAGTGCTTTCGTCGCATCAAAATCCTTCCGTCGCAACAAGAGATCTTTCTTCGCAACAAGAGTTCTTTTATCGACCTGAAATAAAAAACAAGCAAAATATCAATAGCACCTGTATAACAAATAATCATAAAACATATCTATCATAGTGATCAAGGAATCTATGAAATAAACGATCAAACGACAACTTATTGAAATAAACAATCGAACGACCGTATTAGCTTCCACGTTGTTATCATTGAGTTGGTATAGATGGGCTACTCAAAACCTAGAGTAACTCTTTCAAACCAACTTCTGACTGAAAATTAGCCTTTTCAGCCTGAGAGGGCTCTCTCAAAAGTAACTATGATTTGTTTAAATATGATCCAATCAGATGGCTAACTCTATAATAGTGTCTTGAATGTGTTTGTATGCAGGTGAAAAATGTATAGGGTTTACTACCATTGGGCTTATGGAGTTAGTGTTAGGAAATTCAGTGACATTGTTAGGTCCCTATATTATTAGTGTAGTCTCTTATTGTTGTTAGTGTAGCCCCCTTATTGTTATTGTTGTACCCATGTAATCCCAATATTGTTATTATTGTGCCCTTAAATTATTATTGTTAGGTTGGCTAGGATTATATCGTAACCCCATGGACTCATATGTATAGAAGGAGGTTTTGTCATTTGTATCATCCAAGAATTGTTCATTTATGTAATGTAAAGGAGGATTCCCCCTCGAAGTGGCTTATTTCTAAGGTGTTGATCTCTCTTTTCTTCTGTTTTTGGAGTTGGTTTCATAACATTTGGTAACCGATGTTATAGCATCATTTTTCACCCTCATGTGATTCATGATTGTCTCTATGGCCTTAGGCACCCATTCCCACAGACTTGAACAAAATTCATAACAGTGTTAAAAATCCCATACGTGGGTATGCCCAGACTTTTCCGCGTGTATACGCGAGTCCACATGTACTTTTCTGCGTATGCCATTAAAATCATTAAAAAATATATAAAAATTCCCTATTTTCGGGCTGGGTTGATGGTTACTCCAGTAGTTCAACCACCCCAGCACATGGCCAACTATTTCCAACTGATTGAAACTACTTTGAGGGAGTATAAAAGCCCCTCATGTGTATGGCCTAAGGGAGAGAGAAATTTATAGATATTATACTCTGTTGGAATCCCAATTCAAGTCTGAATTCCCGTGCCTCCTGCACTTTCCCAGATTTATACAGGAAACCCTGTTTCCTAGAGATGTTCATCCATTTATATGCCATCTCGAGTGCACAAGTCTTGAAATTATCTTAGCGAGGAAAGGGCAGGACGGATCTGGACGATGGTTTGTTCGAAGATCGTGGAAGGATTCAGGTGATCTCTCCACTTTTTATATCTATACATGCTGTTCGCAATAATAAAGAACCATCTTGTTCCTGAACTTACGTGTTAATATCTATTTGCATATGTGAAAAGATTGATTATTAAGCATTTATTATTGTTTATATAATGTTTCACATGGATTACACTAACATTTAGGAACAGTATATGTTGTACAACTAGGTTTCCGTGCATGTTCTTTCTTGTTTTCCAGGTTGAAGAGGAAGAAGGGTTGCTGGGGGTTTGGACCCCGCAGGATCTACATCGAACATAGGACTACGGGTGAGTTCTACTATCGTTGTTATCTAGTTTTTAGCATTTAAGTGTGGTTGTGTTTGAGTCCTTCTGAATAGCATGCCCTGATCTGTGGAGGTTTTGACCCAAAAAACCTCTAGGGTGTTTTTCCCCGAAACATAAATGGCAACTCCACTGGGAACCACATTCTTGTGATTCCCCTGTTGGGTGGTTCAGCTGTTTGAAAGGTTTCCAATAGTTTTAACTATTATTTCCAGTCCATTTAACTTTTTCTCAGTTAGACTGAAGACCTGGTTCTTTATCCAGGCTTGATCATTTTTGTTTTTCATCATCTACCTTTATATACGCGAGTTTTTCTGCACACAGACGCGTATACACATAGTTTTATTCAAAGGAAGTCGCGTATACGCGGGTTTCCTTTGACACAGTCGTGTATGCATGCTTGTTTCAAAACTGTCAAGTAGCGTATGTCTAGGTAAATTTTGAAATTTTTTATTTTTTGGCTTTTTAGTCTTGTCTGCCTGTGGAGACCTGTTCCTGTAGTGTCTTTAGAGTCTTTGGATTGGGTTGGTAGTAGTTATTGGTCTTTTTTCTCTCTTGGTTGAAAACTGGCTTATTAGGCAAATCTTGTTTTTGGTGCTTGCATTTCTGGTTTGAGTACCAAGATCTCTTCCTGGAGATTCTTGGATGTTCTGCTTCATCAGGACAGAGAGCCTCTGCTCATTTACTCTTTCCTACCCTTGTGTCTTGCTTTGCGCTTCGATTTTTTCCCATTCTCTTTGGTTTGTTTTCTTAAGTTCATTGGACTAGGTCTTGTTGCAATTTTTGAAGAGTCTTTCTTGGTTCTTTGAAGTTTTTGTTTGTTGCAAGGTTGTACTATTCTTCTGGACCGAGTTGTTGAGTTTCTTGTCTTCCTTTGCTCATATAAATCTTGCTACTAGCTAGCCCTATAAGATTTGGAGCATTTTTTGGAGTTTTTGCTTGAAATTCGGAGTTGTTTGGCTTGGAATTTGATAGTTTTCTTGGTCTCTTAGAGCTCTTCCTTTTTATAAAACTCAAAAGCTCAAAAAACATTTTGTTTTGTCATTTGCTTTTGTTTTGCATTTTTGTTTCCGTTTTGATACGTCTTTTGAAGATTTGTTGAGATTTCTGCCCTTCTGGTTTTTGACTTGATTTTGGAAAGGAATTGTCATTGGTTTCTTCCTCTTGTTTTCAAGCATTTTTGGTGTCTTTATACTAAGAGTTTCTGACTTTGGGAATTAGCTTGGTGGGCAACCAAAAAATTATAAAACTGAAGGATCTTTGGGAAATTTATCTCTGCTTTAGTAGTTTTTGCATCTTAGAATTTGCATGCTCTTAGTTATTTGCATCAGGTGCACTTAAGCATTTAGTCATTTTCATAGTTTTTGTGAGTGTGAAGTTTGTTATCTAAAAAGAAAATTTTTTAGTCTCGTAGAACCTTTGTAGAAATTTCTCTTCATCGAAAGGCAATTACTGCATTTGCATGTAGTTTGGTTTTTATTAATTTCTTTTCTACGTCAAAAACACCACGAGTTTAATTTCCATATCCCTTTGACTTAATACAACAGCCAATTAAAATAAGCGCTATAATTTAAAAAAAACTAGCAAGTTTTTGTTAAGTGTCATACACCAACTAGCTAGGTTGTAGGGCCTTGGATTAGGTGAATGGAGAGCTAAATCTCGAAGGCCACTAAAAAAAAACATAGAAGTTGATTAATTGAGCGAAATCCAACTCTGTTAGGTGGACCGGGAAAGCTCTCCTCCAAAGAGTCAAGCACGAGGGGAAGTGAAGGCCGAGAAGAGAGATACCCCCTCTCCGATTTGCTGGATCTGACCTCAAGACCATTCCGCCCAGCTTCGGACATGGATTGGTACCCATAGTTTCCACTCCTAGGTTCCACATAGGTGACTGCGGGGGGGGAATACCCGTGGTACCTGAGGCAGACGTCGTATCACTTCCAACAGTACTTCTGGGGGGTGCCCTTGCAAAGCTTGGGTACTTGTGCCAGCAAAGGCTGTTGTTAGGAGGTCGGTGTAACTGTTTCTGTTACCTTCGCTAGTAGGCCTGGGCCGTAATTATCCCAGACTGCTTTCGGGAGGTCCTTTTCTTCACTTTCTTGTATTTTGGTGTCCATTCCTAATCACCCAGAGCGGAAATACCTGAAGGCTGTGTGCTTGATTGTATCTTAGGGATTTTTCTTGTAGTGAGTGCTCTTTGCTCCTAGCTTGCCTAGCTTTGCACTTTTTTGAGTCTAATTGAAATTTGTTAAAGTGGCTGAGCAAGCGCCTCGTCGATCGAGGAGAATCCGGGGGTTATCTCCTGAGAGTTCAGAGCCTTCTTCAAGAAGGCGTAGGAGTAATTTAGCAGGTGAGTATCACCTTGTGGCGTCTGACGCAGTGGAGAGAGATTCTCTACAAGGGTCTGAAGGTTTTGTAGTTAGCTCTGGTGTTGGTTCTGAGAGGAGCGTTCCGCTCACCTCAAGAGTTTTATTTCCGCAGGAAGAAGAAGTACAAGTAGATGAAGTATCTCAGCCCTCTGAGTCACTTCCATCTCCACTTCCTCCTGATTATCCGTTTGTTGTTGAATACATCAGACCTGAGTCTGCGAGACCAGAAGATCCTCCATATTATTCATACCTTTTGATGGCCACGATTGGGAACGTGGCTTCTGCTGTGAGTGCTGCAGGCATTCAGACTCCTGCTTCAGTTGAAGGAGGAGGCACTATTGCTATATCTTCGATTGCTTCTAGTACTGCTGTGTTTGGCTCTGGTTTCACCCAAGCACATGCTTCTCAATCTGGTCCCTTTTGTTTTGGAATGCCCACTAGTGGGATTCCTTCTTTTTCCTTTTCCGCTGCTGCAGCTGTGTCTACACCCATGTCTTCCATGGCTAGTGGATCAGCTTCTTTTCAAGGGTTCCCCTTTGGAACTGGGCATGTTCCTAGTTTTAATCCTTCCTTAGGGTCCTTTCCATTTACTTCTTAGACTCAAAGTTTCAACCCTTGGTCTGGAGGTCAGAATTCGACTACTTTTACAGGTTGGAACCCTGTTTTCACTATAGCAGGGGCAGGGAATCAGTTTTAAGCTGGTCACCAAGGGAATGCTTCTTTCCCTTCATCGAGTACTTATCAGACCTTTTCCCCTCTTTCTAATGCATGGAACCCTTATCAGGGGATTTCCTCTTCATTTACTACTTCGGGGGGGGGGAACTGGTCCGGTCTTTGGTAACTCTGCGTGGGGGGGGGGGGGGGGTCCTTCTTCGAATGTTGGGTCATTTGGCCCAACATTTTCTATGAGTTATTTTTGGCAACCTGGTGCCTCATCAAATCCAGGGTATTCTTTTCAGAATGTAGGGAATTCATCCCATCAAGGATGGAATCCTCAGGCTCCGCCTCGTTTACCTTTTCTGGCAACATTAAACTTGCCAGATCTGTCGAAATTGACTAATGATCCGATCCGTTATAGTCCGGGGTGGCCTCTGGTTCCCACCAAACTTCCTTCATACATTCCAAAGTTTGAAGGAAAGAATGGAGAAGATCCGGCTGACCACATCACCACTTTCCATTTATGGTGTTTGTCTAACTCCCTGATCGATGATTCGATTAGGTTGAGATTATTTTAGTGCACCCTAACTGGAAACGCTACCAAATGGTATACTGAGCTAACTGGGGGAAGTTTTGCTACATTTGGAGAACTGGCTGTTACATTTCTAAACCATTTCCAGTTTCCCATCCGTTACGACGCCGGGACTGAACTCCTAGCTAATTTTAAGCAGGACGACACAACCCACATTTCTGACCATATTCAGGAATGGCGGAGAATGAAGAGGCTTATTAAAGCTCATATTCCAGGAGAATTCCTTTTGGAATGGTTTCTAAAATCTGTGCAGTCAGACATTTCTAATGATGTATCCCTATCCGGGGTATTTTCTGAGGAGCAGGCCATTTTTAGGGCCCAGCAGCTGGAACTAATATATTCTTAGTCTGGGGTCCTTCATAAATATTTGCCCAATGCTCCTCACTCCAAATTAGATTTATCCAAAACTAAGCCTGGTCCTCATGGTGACGGACTGATTGGATCGATCAATAGTGGTGCGGCTAGCACATACTCAGTCTGGCCGATTGTCTATACAATGCATATGATCAAAGTGTGCACTGCTTTAGTCATCATGTTCCCAATCTTTGTTGGTAAATGTCGTCAAACTTGAGTCAGGAAATCAGCAATCAGAAAGGAAGAAGAAGGAGACGGAATAATAAGAAAGGGTAAGAATAGGAAGGGTAATGCGAATAAAACCATGAAGCATGTTGGTGGTCAGGATAATGTGAAGTGAAGATATACAATTGTGTCTTTGGAGACCATCTTACACCTTTGCCCTAAATTTCAACATCACTGCATTGGCCTCAGCGAGGGGGTTCTTCAGTTCCCGAGTTTATGTTATGTGCTAAGGAACATGGTGTCCCAGCTGATCAAAATCTGAGGCTTCCTGCAGGGGCACCCAAGAAGGAAATTCCATCAAACATATACATGATGAGTGCTCACGTGGATGTCGCTACGAGATCCCGTGATTATGGCGGAGAAGAGTCTTCGAAAGCTAAGGGTGCTCCTGATGCTATTGAGCCGCTTCACATCACGAGGCCTACTGTTGAGCCTATACCTTGGATGCCCAAGGCATCTAACAAGCATACGACGATTAATCCAAATGCTAGGGCTACCCAGAACTACTCTATTGTGGAAGATCTGGCGCAGAGTCCTTGTGCCATGTCAGCTTTAGAGGTGCTCCAGTCTTGTCCGGCTGGTGCAGTGCCGATCCTTTATCTTGGGCATGAATCCAATAACTCTCTATTATGTTGATATGACTAATTTTAAAAAGAGAATCCCTCATCATATGGATTTTCATATTAAATCATCGTACCAGAAATGCAATATTTTCCGGACAGTCGTTGATGAGGGTGCTTCCACATGTGTGATGTCTCTCGCATGCTGGAAGGGAATTGGATCTCCCACACCTGCTCCATCTGCTACTCTTCTGACTACGTTTGATGGTAATTCTCACAGACCACATGGTATTGTCCCAGCTTTGCCCATCTGTGTTGGGGGAAAAACTGTAAATATAGAGGTTGAGATAGTGGATGCAAGCTTGGACTAAAATCTTCTGTTGGGGAGAAACTGGATTTATGAGATAGATTCCATTGCATCTTCATTGTTTCGGCTTATTTGTTTCCCTCACGAAGGGAGGATTGTTACAGTGGACCAACTGGATTGTTCTCCTGTAGACCCAAATGCATCTACTGACTCAAATATTCCAAAGTTGGATAATACCAAGTCGCCTACTAAGAATTTAGGGGTTGGAATGTATTCTTCCTTGATGGGTACTTTCGATATTCCTCCTCCTACGGTTCATATAAATGCAATTTCATCCTCCAGGGTTCCTCTTCGAAGAGAGTTCTTCAAAACTCATTATTTTTCGGACCCTTGGACCTTGCCTTCCCCTACCGCCAAATTATCGGAAGGTCAAGTGGGTGGAATGGCATTTCCGATGTCTGCAGCTGAGATTGATTATCAGTCTATTGTTGACTTTGCAGAGTCCATTCTAGCTCCTCTTTCACCGGAAGAGTTGGATGGAGATGTGGCTCTGGCTTGGACACTTAGTTCTTCTTCTGCCCAGGATTTCCTTGATACCACTCTTCCATCTGAGGAGGCCATCCTGGAAGCTATGACTGGTATAGATAGACTGTGGGATGATTTGCATCATCGGTCTTACTTTTTACCTGATTTGAGCGAAGTTGAATCAAGTTTTCCAAGTCCTCCGTCTCCTGGTCCTGTTCACCCAGTCTTGAACCCTTTAGCACCAACACATGTATATGCTGAAGGAAACATGGCTGTGATTTCTCCGACTATCCCGGTGAACATTTCCAGGGATCCCAATATTATTGAGAATGTCTTCATCGGAGCTGAATGTTCCCCTGAAGAGATTCATATTTACACCGATCTCTTTAAAGAGTATAGGGATGTATTCGCTTGGTCTTATGAGGAAATGCCTGGTATAGATCCATCTATTGTCCAGCATGAGATCATGACTTATGAAAAAGCTAAGCCAGTGAGGCAAAAAATTCGTCCGGTTAATCCTAGGAAGGCAGCAGCTATCAAAGCTGAGGTGGAGAAGCTGCTTAAGGCTGGATTTATTTATCTTGTTCCTTTGACTGAATGGGTTTCAAATCCTATTCCCATAGATAAAAAGCAAGGAACAATTCGAGTTTGCATCGATTTCAGAGACCTTAATAAAGCATGTCCTAAAGATAATTACCCCACACCATTTATAGATTAGATCGTTGATGAGTGTGCCGGTAATGAGATTTTCTCCTTCATGGACAGTTTCTCTGCATATAATCAAATTACTATCCGTCCTGAAGATCAGCGTAAGACTGCCTTTATTTTCCCCTGGGGTACATTTTCTTACAAGAAGATGCCTTTTGGTCTTAAAATTTTTGGGGCTACGTTTCAGCGGGCCATGTCATATGCCTTGCATGACATCAAGCAGATTATCGAGGCATATATAGATGATTTAGCTGCTCATTCTCGAAAGAGGATGGATCATCCTGCTCACCTCCGTAAAATATTTGAACGATGTCGTTTCTACAAGATTAGGTTAAATCCAAACAAGTGCGTTTTCGCGGTTACATCCGGTCGGTTATTGGGATTTATTGTGTCTAGGGAAGGGATAAGGGTAGATCCCTTCAAGGTTGAGGCAATAATTCGGTTGCCTCCCCCGTCCTCTATTCATCAACTTCAAAGTATATAAGGAAAGGCTAATTTTCTTCGGAGATTTATCGTAAATTACGCTGAAGTTACCAAGGGATTTATGAGATTGTTGAAGAAGGGATTTCCATTTTTTTGGAATGACTTCGCTCAATGCTCATTCGATGCTTTGAAAAAGGCATTGATCTCTGCTCCTTTATTGAGTCCACCTAATTATAGAAGGGATTTCCTTTTGTATCTAGCAGTAGTAGAATCTACCATTGGTATGGTTCTGGTTCAGGATGATGATGCTCTGGCAGAGCATGTTATATACTATCTTAGTCAAGGCTTGGTAGGACCTGAACTCCGGTATACTCCGATAGAAAAGCTAGCTTTAGCAGCTGTTCATGCTATGCAGCGACTCTGGCATTACATTATTCTATGAAAAACTTATGTTTTGGCAGCAGCCAATCCATTTCAGTTTGTCCTCAGTAGGTGAGTGATTGGGGGAAAATACAATAGATGGATTGTGATTTTGCAGGGATTTGATCTTGAGTTTATGTCTGCCAAGTCCAATAAATCATTGGTTTTCGCGGAATTGATCTCTGAGTTGCCCTGTGGGGATGAGATAGTCTATGATGAATCCTTTCTGGATGAACATTTGTTTCTTATCTCTCCACAGGATCCTTGGTATGGAGATATAATTGTGTATCTTCAGACTGCAAAGTTTCCCTCTACTTTTTCGAAAGATGAGAACTGTAAGTTGTGTCACTTGGCTAAGAACTACTTAATTATTGGTGATGCTTTATACCGTCGAGGGGTTGATTCAATCCTGAGACGTTGCTTAACTCTCGAAGAAGCTGAGGCTATTCTGAATGATTGCCATAGTGGAGCTTGTGATGGTAATTTATCTGGGCTTGCTATAGCCCAAAAGATTTTGCATGCTGGGTACTTTTGGCCTTTGATTTTGAAAGATTGTGTAGAGTCGGTCAAAAAGTGTCATCCGTGTCAAGTCTATACTCGAAAAATGTGCGCTCATCCAACTCCGCTTTTTCCAGTCATTACTGTCGGTCCCTTTACAAAGTGGGGTATTGATTATACTACTTGTAACCCGCCTTCGGCTAAAGGTCACAAGTACATTATTGTAGCAGTAGACTACTTTACGAAGTGGGTCGAGGCTATGCCTACTTTTGGGAATGATGGTGAGATTGCAGCTCTTTTTCTTTTCAACCAGGTTATTGCTCGTTTTGGTATTCCTAGAGAGATTGTCACTGATCATGGCAGTCATTTTCAGAATAGCATGATGGTTGAGTTGGCTCTAAAATTAGGTTTCCGGCAGGAGCATTCATCTCCGTATTATCCTCAAGCCAATGGGCAAGTGGAAGCCGTGAATAAATCCTTGAAGACAATTCTTCAAAGGACAATCGATAAAGCTCGATCCAACTGGCATATTATGCTATATCCTGCACTTTGGGCATACAGGACGTCAGTGAAAACTGCAACTGGCTTTACTCCGTTTCAGCTAGTTCACGGGTTGGAATCCGTATTTCCCATTGAATGTGAGATTCCTTCTCTTAAGTTAGTTGTTGAACTTCTTCCTGACACTTCTAGTCTTGAAGAACGTCTCCTTCATCTGGAACATCTTGATGAGCAGCGTCGGGATGCCGCCACGATGAATGAAGCACATAAAAACTAAGTTAAAGTTCAGTACGATAAGGCGGTCAAACCTAGGGTTTTTTTGGAAGGTGACCTTGTTTTGGTCTATGCCCAAGAAAAAGATGCCCTGGGGGCAGGAAAGTTTAAGTCTATGTGGTATGGCCCCTTTATCGTTAAAAAATTCCTTAAGAAAGGAGCATATACCTTGGTTGATTTTGAAGGGAACGAGTTGCCGGAGCCCATAAATGGGCTCTATTTGAAGAAGTATTATGCCTAGGCTTCGGCCTGGCATGTTGCTTTTGTATATAGTAGTTTTTCTTTGTACATATCTGGTTGTTTTTCGATCTTTGATGGGTTGGTGATGTTTTTGATCTGCTTTGGCAGGTTGTGTCGGATGTCATGAGTCATTTTGGTTTCACCGATGGTGCTAGTAGACACACCCGGAACTTAGCTTCCGCGGCTTGGGTGCTTCATTATCCTTCCGGTCAGCTGTTAGTATCAAGAGGGGTCTGCATTGGTCCTGCTTCCAATAATATAGCAGAATACACTGCAGTTGTTCATCTACTCTCGAAGGCAATATCTTTGGGTGTTGATTCGTTGGTAGTTTTCTTGGACTCTCAACTGGTGGTGTCGCAGTTGAACAATACTTATCGGGTTCGAGATCCATTTTTACTCCGGTTGTTCTTGAGGGTACGTTTGTTACAAAGATCATTTCAATTTTTAACTTTCATTCATATTCCTCTAGCTGAAAATTGGTTGGCAGACTCATTAGCTAATCAAGCACTTGATTGGCATATTAATCATTCCATACAATAAAATTTAATCATCAAAAACATCATACATTTTCATACATTTGTTACATCACATCAAACATCGCTGTATATATATCATCAGAGTGTTCAAAACTATACAAAAATTTGGATCCATAGGTCATACAAAAACTTGGGCTTATGCCCGATCATGTTCAGTCTCAAAAAATATACAGTCATCTGATACATCATATCTATCTACTCCTGAGGTCCCTGCCCAGAAGTTGTGTTCCTATAGAACACGATCGCAGTGGCAACGCGGTGGAATAACCATACCCAGTCGTGGGGTACTCCTACTACCTGCCTCTGGATGGCCTCAGGCAGATCCTCCACTGCAGCCATAGGCACTTGGCGGGTTAACCCCTCCAAGTTCCTCTGTATGACATGGAGGGTTCTGTCTGAGTCTACTATATCTGCCTCGCCTCTGCGACGCTTATGTCGTGGGTATCCCTCAGGTCGAACTAGTCCAATATCTGTTTCATGATCATTTTAAAATTGTAAGACATTTTGAATCCAATCAAAAAACATGTTTGTTTTTCACATTTTTTCACACATATTGAAAAAATCCAAAAAATTATATAAGTCAATTTTTTTTTTCAAACTTACCGACTGTGCCCCATGCCGCGCCTGGTGGAAGGACAAGGTCTGGATCGCCTCGAAAATCCATCCCGGCATAGGGATAGTCTTCCACAGTGATGATTTGTTCTCCCCACCAAAGGAAGAACTCATCATCCCAAGTGGTTCGGGGAACTTCACTTCCCCCCAATCTTTTCATCAAGTCATCCCATCAAGCAATTCTTGGATCTCTAGGGCTACTAATAGAAAAGATCACTTTGGGTCTTAGCGCTGGAATATTCTCGAAGAAGAATGTCATCAAGATTGTACCATATCCAAAATGTTTTGTCTTTGCTTTTTGGATAGAAGTCAATTGTTGCTTCATGTTCATCAGTAGAGCTGTGCACCAATCATATACATGAGTTAAGCATTCCACTGCTATACTCATTTGAGTCCTGGATGCCTGGTGTACGGAAGTAGATCCTGCCACCCTGCCAATGGTAAAAAGGAAGATTTTCATGTGCAAGTCTCTTAGATCTTTGATAGCAATTTGAGTTCCAACTTTCTTGGAACCCTCTAAGCAGTAGACGTGCACGTAATCTTCCACGGTTAGCCCTCCCAAAGGCTTACCGTGCAAGTCTACTGGCTCCCCCCTCCGGGAGAGTCCAGTAATGAAATATATATCTTCCACTTCAATGCGTATAGGCATCTGATCTATAATGAAACAGTCTTCTTCCGGTTCCCAATAATTCACAAGCATTTCGAGCAACCGAACATTACTCTTCATATTTGGCATTTTGAAAAACTTGAACAATCCACAATTCCGGAGAATATTAAGTGATACTTGGTCCTGCATGACTTCATTGTCAATGGCACTGTGTTCACGCTCTCTCCATGATATAGTCATCCTACAAAAATTCAGTAATTCATTCATTAGATACGCATTCTTTTATTTTGGGTTGCGCATACGTGACTTTCTTTGTGCACAGTCGCGTATATATGCGACTTGGTCATTATAAACCCGTGTATGCGCAAACCCGTGATTTTAGACAAATTATTCTATGGTGAAAATTCCTAATTTTTAACTTATGAACAGACAAAATGAATAACAAGGATGGTTTATGAGCTTACCTAACAAATTTGGTGAAGTTTGACGGTCGGTTGCTCCTGTTTTGACGAAAGAGGCTTTTTTCTCCGATGTAACTTCGTAATGTTAATGGCAGTACAGTGTTAGTTTGTCGCCCTTGAACAAAGCACATACATTTATATATCTTTCCTCCATTTGGGATGGTTTTAGTTTTGACCTAGGTTCAACCTTTACCTTGTTTCACTTGTCAGTCCTCCCCCAGTTGGTTATCTCTTCCAATCATATGGAGAGATTGTTCTGCCTCCTGCATAACAGACTTATACAGTGTCACTTTTTACTACCATGGTCATCATGAGTCGTGCTTTTGTTCAAGGGAAGTCTAACCAGAGTCGGCCATTCTGCGGTGTCTCTTGACTCATTATTTAGTCGGCCTTTCCGGTCTTGTCAGTATATTGTTCTATCACATCAGATGTTTTGGTCCTCTGCTCGTGCTGGTTTGAGAAGGTCTCCATTGAATTCTTGCTGGCAGGTTTGTCTCTTATCGACTACGACACATTGCTCTGAGAGAAAACCTAGAGCCACACCTTGGCCATATTTCCATCATTGATAGGTGACCTTGTGCTCAGCATTTGATCATCATTATGGGTCTTTGACTGAGTGGTTTCCCCTGTGTTCGACATCAGCATACATTATCACACTTGGGATTCGTGCAGTACCTTGATTTCCATTTGACCCTATCGGTGGATATCTCGCCTCTATGTCAACTTTCATTATTGGTTGGTTCAGAGGGTTTCTTCCGTGCGCTAGCTTCATCTTGTGCATGTCAAAAACGTACTTCGGTTTGGTTCCATCACTCTGCTTCGTTCGATTCCTTCCAAATCTTGGCTTGCGGGTTACACTCACGCTGGACTGATGTGGGATGCCTTAATGCCTTCCTTCCAGTAGATCTTTTCCCATCGACTCCGACTCATTGCTCTGGGAATAAGGTCTAGAGTCTTTTTGTCAGTACCTTAGGGTTTGCAGTCATTAGTGGCAGACTCTTCGCTATCGACAGTGGGGATTCATCATTGCCTCCTGATTGGTAGATTCTCTCAAGTGTTCGACTTCAACTCATTCATTCGCACTTGTTAGATTGTACTAGGGCACCTTGATGCTCATTTTCATTATTGGTGGGTTGTCTCGCGTTGGTTAACGGTATACATCATTGACCGGTAATCCAACGATTTCTCACATGGTCGACTTCAGCTCATTTATTCCCATTGTGTAGAATTGTGCCATAGTGATCAGTGAAGACCTCGGGTTGCATCAGCATTTTTCGGTTCACTTTTGACAGTCCATTCAGTTTCTGCCAGTGATGCCGTTCACCCTTATATGTTGCAGTGTTAGTACAGCAGCATCCTATATGTTGGCTCCCGAGTTGCGTGATTGTACCGTTTATTCCACCTCTTATGATTTGGTACTTGGAGATTCAGTTACTTATATGATCAGACATCCAGTTGCAGCATCATTGATCAGCTTTCTATATGTGATACTTGGACATTGATTCAGACTTATACTTCTGGGCCATGCTCAGATGATTCATTGTGTACTTTCAGTTCAGCTATACTTGTATACATTTTGGATCTATTCTGTACTTTCCATATGATGTATTTTTTACTGAGCATGGGTATGCCCGCCTCAGCATGAGTTGACTCTCTGTGTTCTTTCATTGGTTTTTGGCAGGCTGAAATCTGGTGAAGTCCTCTCTTGTCCTTGCGAAGTTCTTTCTATGTGCATAATACATTTCGGCTATCATGTACCCCTTCTGACCTCATATATTAGGGGGCATCTGTTATAGCATCATTTTTCACCCTCAGGTGATTCATGATTGTCTTTATGGCTTTGGGCACCCATTCCTACAGACTTGAACAAAATTCACTAAAAAACAGTGTTAAAATTCCCATACGTGGGTATGCCTTGACTTTTCCACATGTATACGCAAGTCCATATGTACTTTTCCGTGTATGCCATTAAAATCATTAAAAAATATATAAAAAATCCCTATTTTCGGGCTGGGTTGATGGTTACTCCAGTAGTTCAACCACCCCAGCACGTGGCCAACTGTTTCCAACTGATTGAAACTACTTTGAGGGAGTATAAAAGCCCCTCATGTGCATGGCCTAAGGGAGAGAGAAATTTTATAGACATTATACTCTACTGGAATCCCAATTCAAGTTTGATTCCCCGTGCCTCCTGCACTTTCCCAGATTTATACAGGAAACCCTTGCTTCCTGGAGGTGTTCATCCGTTTATATGCCATCTCGAGTGCACAAGTCTTGAAAGTATCTTAGTGAGGCAAGGGCGGGACGGATCCGGAAGACGGTCTGCTCGAAGATCATGGAAGGATTTAGGTGATCTCTCCACTCTTTACTTCTGTCCATGCTGTTCGTAATAATGAAGAACCATCTTATTCCTGAACTTATGTGTTAATGTTTATTTATATGTGTGAAAAGATTATCATTTAAGCCTTTATTATGGTTTATATAATGTTTCACATGGATTACACTAACGTTTAGGAGAATTATATGCCGTACAACTAGGTTTCCGTGCACATTCTTTCTTGTTTTCCAGGTTGGAGAGGAAGAAGGGTTGCTGGGGGTTTGGACCCCGCGGGATCTACATCGAACGTAGGACTACGGGTGAGTTATAATATCGTTGTTATCTAGTTTTTAGCATTCAAGTGTTGTTGTGTGTGAGTCCTTCTGAATAGCATGCCCTGATCTATGGAGGTTTTGACCCAACAAATCTCTAGGGCGATTTTCCCCGAAACATAGAGACTCTAAAAAAACAGCGGAAAAGTAAACTCCAAAGGTCCCTTTTCATAAATATTTCCTCAGATCCGAAAAGGTAGAAAACTATGTCTAAGAAAACCTCCTAGTCGCAATAAGCTAGGGTATTCCTGTTTCGTAAATAATCTATCCCAGCCTGAAAAAGGGGTAAACATATACTGGGTAGATGTCGTTTCGTGGCCACTTTAATGAGATCGAAACGACAAGGGCCTCGGCAATATTTTCATGTTTAGAGAGTCAGAAAAGAGCTGAAAGATGACTCCAAAATGACTTTTTCGTGTATTTATCGAGTCCGAAAAAGTATAAAATACAACTCGTGTCACCGCAAGTCGCATGAAAACCTGTTGCTGCACATAAAGGCAAGTGTAAAATCCATTTTCGACAAAATATATCAAAATATTAATAAAAAATGACTTTTAAAACCTATTTAGATTTCAAAAAGTTATAAATAAGTCTCAAATGGTAAAACAAAATTACTTTTACTATTTACCTCATTGGAGAGCAACAGTGGTCCATTTGGTGTGCAAACTTCTGACGGTGAATATGACTGATCCGGGCTACCATTCAGTTCCCTATTTGTTCCAGGTAATAGGTGTTTCCCTAATTTCCATTTCAATCCATTTTTTATATGCTTTTATTACGTATTAGACTCTTGGGTGAACCATTTTGAATTTTTAGGGCTCACTCCATTGGTGCGGGTATCGGGCACGGACCCGCACCAATGGACATTTCTTCATAAAGAGGTCGTGCCAACTGGCGTGAATGTTAGGAAAACAGTTGCACCAATGGCGCAACACAATTTTCTGCTCAAAAATTTGAAAATGTGAGCTATCTATGTGGATTTTCAAATGTTCCAGAGATCTAACAATGTATTTTTTATTGTGTTGATGCAAATATAAAGGCAAAATGGTTATCGAATGCAAGGAAAGGGAACATGGAGATGAGGATGAAATGGCCATGGAGAATGAAGCCTACATGACTACACTTAAGAACTGTGGACTTAATAAATTCTTCCTCACACCCTGCTTACGAGCTCAGCTAGAGCTACTATAATACTTGGTCAGTATATGGGACGAAAATGAGGGAGTTTTCAAACTTCGGGACCAAGTGTTGGAACTGGAGGTTTTCGACGTATATTTCATAATTGGATTGTCGCGTGGAGGCCCGGTGCCCATCCTGACAGGCAGCAAACCATCTGGGGAAAAGATGGAGCAGGTAATGGCGAGGGTGTGCCCAGGTGCACGAACCGGATCAGGAAGCGGGAAAGTGGACATCCACACTGTCTAGGATCTAGCACTGAGAGTATTACTACATACCATCACTCGAGCTATGGAATCACAAGCTCTACACGAGGCAACCAAGGCCCAAATCCTATTAGCTTCTGAGTGTATGAATCCTACATTGTTTGATTGGGCTATTGAAGTGACCACAAATATCAAGATGCAGCTCACAAAGTGCAAGCAAGTCAAATTGAAGAAATTTGGCTACAGTTCCATTTTGGTATCATTCATCCTGGAACGAATACCTATCTTTCAGGGCCAAGGGGCCATAGTTGTTGAGCTGATGCCACGAGAGCCGAGGATGGCTCACTAGGCAGCACTTATGCCCATATCAGGAGGAGGCCAACAGATGTCCTGGAGGCCGGAGTTTTTTGGATGGTTACGACGTCAGCTGATCGTGGTCGAGGATTGGCCCTATGTCGGGACCAATTTCACTGGAGACCCAGATCTCCCACTTCCAGAGGAGGATGACTGGGATGAGGAGTTAGGTATGACCTCTCTTTTGATTTATTTTTTATGATTTTTTTTGGTAATACATGTCCATCCTAACACCAGTTTTATGTATGCAGATGTCGGCCCAGAGAGACCTGCCGGTATGTCTCCCATTGCATGGAGAACTCAGGCCGAGGGTGTTGAGGGAGGAGAGTTGATCCAAAACCTTGAAGGGATTACCCGAGGGATTCTAGACTACGCCCGGCTGGCAGATGTCTCGATGGCGTATCAAAGACATACGGTGGGAGTGCCTAGTCGCCTCCACCGACATTTGAGACACTTAGTGCGTGCGGTAGCATGTTACCATGAGCACCATGTGGATTAGACACCTAGGGCTTCTTTCATGCATATATTTTTTGAGAGACATGTCGTCTCTGGATGTATTAAGACGAACATGTATATTTTTTTATTTTATGTGATGCACACTATGTAAACATTTTGACACACACACACACACACACACACACACATATATATATATATATATACATACCTATTTGTGGATGGATCTTCTTACATGTGATGATGTTTTATAAATTGCGCAAATGTCTATCTAGAACCAAATTAGCTACCGCATCTGTTAATGTATTCATATGTCTGGGTATGTGCTGATATGTAATATAGTCAAAATTTCTTTCCAGCAGACGAATACGCAAATACAGACGTAAAATGGATGGATTTCTTACTGAATAATGCCCGTTAAGCTATAATACTACAACTTGTGAGTCTAGATACACAAGTAATTCACGAATGCCGAGGTCCACAACCTCGGTTAATAATTCCAATACAACACTATATTCTACGATATTATTTGTAGCAGGACCCAGACACACACCTTGCAGGTTAACCAACTCACCAGCAGGATCATAGATTACCCAGGCTGCCGAAGACAGATTCCTGGTACTGCGGGAGGCACCATCCGCGAAACCCACAAATGGAGTAATGGACATCTGCACAATCAGGAAGACTCGATCAGCAGAAATACTCTTACATCGCACACCACACCACACATGCACACAAATTAATATACACACCTATGTACACACACCACACTAAAAATGACTTCAAGCGTAGTATTTCTTAAGGTACAACCCATTCTTAGGCTGCGCCAGCGGAAATCCTTCATGATCAATGAGCTCATAAGCCCCATTTTTCAATACTCATTTTACTATATAGGGCCCATGCCACATGGGTTGGAGCTTTCCTGCCACAAGTTTGTCGTGCGCTTGATCGTATAGGAGGACAAGGTCCCCTTCAACAAAGGAAAGTGGAGGGATAGATTGATCAAAGTGTGCTTTGACCCACTTTTTCTATGCTTCAAGGACTAAAGCAGCCAAGCAGCGGGTTTCATCCAACCGTTCCAAATACAAGAGATGCTCTTCTTTAGGAGAAGTATCGGGAAAAAGTTCCAGAGCTAGCTTTAAGGAAGGAATTTCGCACTCAACCGGAAGAGTTTCTTCCATCCCATACACCAATTGGAATGGTGTGAATCTAGTTGCACTCTTTGCTGATGTCCAGTATGCCCATAGAGCTGAGAAAAATTGGAGGTGCCAATTGGACTTATGAATTCCAACTATTCATTGAAGCATTGTGACCAAAACCTTTTTCACAGCCTCAACCTAGCCATTTGCCTAGGGGTAATATGGCGTTGAGCTATCGTGTCATAAGCCTAATCTTGATGTCAGCTCGGCCATCATGTAATCTCGAAAGTGAGTACCATGATCGGTAAAAATGGCCTGAGGGACCTCGAAACATGCAATAATATGGTTGAAGATAAATTGGGCAGTTGTCTTACCATCGGCGGCTAGTGTAGGCATCGCTTCGGCCCACTTAGTAAAGTAGTCGACAACGACGATTATATATGCATGCCCCCCGGCCAAATGAGGGTTACATGTCATAAAATCAATGCCCCGTTTTGTGAAAGGGACGACGGTAATGACATGATGCAGAGGGAGGGGTGGCGCGCACATCTTGCGCTGAAAAACCTGGCACGCGTGACATTTGCGGACTGCAACAATACAGTCTTTAAAGATTGACGGCTAGAAGTAACCCGCACGCAGAATATTCTTGGTGGTGGCATATATAGACATGTGACCGCCATAGGCACCACTGTGACAGTCATTTAAGACTCTTTCGGCCTCTTCCAAAGTCAAGCACCGACGGAGCACCGAATCTACTCCCACCCGGTATAATGTATCTCCTATAATGCGGTAGGGTTGAGACTGATGTCGAATACGACGTCGGGCATCTTTGGTCAACTCAGAGCGAAAGGATGACATCTGAAGATACACAATAATATCGCCATACCATGGGTGACGGGTGCTGATAAGGAAGATGGTTCATTTGGAATATGTTCTTCAGAATGAGATGGGGGGGAGTCTGTCGGGAGGGAGAAAATAAGATCCACGAAAACCAGTGATTTGGTCGACTTAGCAGTAGTGAACTCTAGGTCGAACTCCTCAAGGATAACGATCGATTTGGAGTATTTTCCCTCCAGTAATTTTTGAGAAATAATATACTTCATGAGGTTGCAATACAAAACCACGGTTACGGTACGCAACAGGATGTTGTGGTGGAAACATTGTACAGCTTGTACAGCTGCTAAAGCTAGCTTCTCAACGTGAGCGTAACGCGTTTGCATGTTGAGAAGATTTTGCGATAGATAGTAAACGACGTGTTCGTTGCCATCATCATCATCCTACACTAGAACCATAGCTATGGTGCTAAAGGCGGCGGCCAGGTATAGAGTGAAATCACGGTGATAGTTTGGAGGCCGAAGAAACGGAGCATTAACAAGTAATGTCTTAAGCTTCGCAAAGGATTGTTGAGTAATATCGTCCCAATGAAAGGGAACGTTCTGCTTTAAAAGACGCGTGAATCCTTTGGCCACTTCCACATAGTTCGGTATAAAGCGTCGTAGGAAGTTAGCTTTTCCCTGCAGACTCTGCAATTGATATAACGAAGATGGTGATGGTAGATTGACAATGGCCTCGACTTTTAGGGGATCGAGGCGAATCCCGTCCTTATAGACTATGAACCCCAAAAGACGGCCAGAATCCACGCAAAAGACGCATTTATGAGGATTGAGCCGGATATTATAGCGTCGACATCGAAGGAAAATCTGGCGGAGGTGTTCTGGGTGGTCCTCTCGCCGAGCTGAGTGAGTTGCCAAATCGTCCAGATAAGGCTGAACGATATGGCGTATGTCATGGAATGCGTAAGACATAACATGCTGGAAAGTAGCTCCAACATTCTTCAAGCCGAACGGGAGCTTTTTATAAGCGAAATTACCCCACGGACAGATGAATGCAGTCTTATGTTGATTAGCGGGTAGAATATTTATCTGATTATACCCGGAAAAGCTGTCCATTAGGGGATAAATCTCACTCCTAGCACATTCGTCAATGATTTGATCTATGAAAGGAGTGGGGTAGCTGTCCTTTGGACAGGCCCGATTAATATCTCGGTAATCAACACAAACTCTGATAGTACCCTGTTTCTTATCTACAGGGACAATGTTGGAGACCCATTCTGTGAGGGGAATCGGGTAAATGAAGCCCGCGTTCAAAAATTTTTCAACTTCTACTTTAATGGCAGCAGCTTTGTGAGGATGCATCGGGCGCAGGCGTTGGTGCACAGGTTTCGCACCAGGATAGGTAGGAATCTCGTGCACTACTATGCTGGGATAAATCCCGGGCATTTCCTCATAGGACTAGGTGAACACGTCTCTAAATTCTTGAAAAAGATCAGTATAAACTCGTATCTCATTAGGAGAAAAAGTTACTCCCACGTGTATATTCTCAACTATCCCCAGTTTAACGGAGATTTCGATTGGAATGGTTTGAGTAATGTTGCTCAGGTTTCCCTCTGAAAGCACCTCATGTGTCAATATGGGTATCTGAAGAGGTGGAGTGGGAACCTGAGATGCAAAACTCTCTAGACAATCTGACATTGCCCCCAAGCTAGGCATGAATGAGGAATGATGATGTCCATCACTACAAGGCAGCTCCTCAAGAGACATTGTTTCAAAAATGGCTTCATTAGAAGGGAAAATCTCTTTAAGGGGATCAGGCGATTCGGCCTCATCGAGCCAGGGGGATTGAGAATAGATGTCTAAAGCCATGCTCGAGTGAGCATGCTGAGGAGGGGGAGGATCAGATGCAGTGACGATTTCATAGTAGTTAATCTATACCAGAGTTAAGGGAATCGATTCTCCATACTCGTAGGGATGAGCCATGGGTCTTCAGACCTAGAGATCATATTAACTTGAGCGGTGTGCAGTGGTGGTGCGGGAAAAATACCCATGAGGACAAGGTCCTTGAAGAGACCGGGTCCTACACTGTCAGGAGGATTTGGAATCTGATCCACGTAAGGAATGTTGTAATAAGAGGTGGAGGTGAAGAAAGAAAACTGATCCACAGTAATGATTTTTCCCTCATGAGGGAACTTAATAAGTCGAAAGAGGGTGGACGCCACGCATAACATGGCATGAGTCCAACTGCGGCCGAGAAGTATATTGTAGTTAAGCTTGGTGTCAAGTACTTCTACTTCTATGTTGATTGTCTTCCCCTGTAAGGTAATCGCTAAACTCTCGAGAGCACCTAGGGGTTTCAATTCCCGACCATCAAATGCATCTAGGGCATTAGGAGACGATGAAAGGGCCAGAGAGCCAATGGCCTTCTAGCAAGTGGACGACATGACATAGGTAGATGCACCTTCATCCACAACGGCCCTATGGATGTTAAGACCGTTGATCCCGACTTGAATAACAAGAGCGATCTGATGTGGAAGTCGGGGGGTAAAGTTCTCTAAGTCGAAGGTGAGAAGATTAGAATAATTGGGATCAATCCCACCGATTGCAGACAACAAAGCTTTCCGTTGTGACGGGAAACTTTGAAGAACTTCCAATGCAGACATGGCAGAAGGTGCCTGTGCCAGATCCTCAACAATACTGTAGTGCTGAGTGACACAGGCATTCAGATTGTAGGAAGATCTTCGTAGAACACCTTTAGAAGGTGGTCTCACAACAGGTTCAGCAGTAGGCTTCTCAATCTCTAACGAACCGGAGATAGGTGGGGGAGGTGGACCATCCACAACTGCCTTCCCAACTGCCTGACGTGATTCGTTGTAATCCTTCGAACGCGTAGCAATAGAGATAGGTGCAGCACCATTCATCATAAAGACGTGGGACCCAAATGGTGCATATGGTGAAGGATGTTCAACCATCTGGGTCTGCCAAGACGGGAACGGTTCTTTAAGAACTTTTGGAGTCCCTTTGGAGCCTTTTATAAGTTGACTAACCTCAGATCGTTATGGACAATCCTTGGTATAATGATCTGCTTCACAAATGAGGCAGGGGTACTTCGGTTTGCGTTGGGAACCGTCCTCAGTACGGGGTTTGGATTCTGGCTTTGGAGCGTCGGTTTTGGATTTACCTTTGCCCTTCTTCTTTCCTTTAGAGGCTTTTTCCATAGGATTAGCCTGAACGGCATTAACCTCCGCAGTTTTTCCAGAATCGGGAGGGGTGGGAGGAGCAGAATTATTGGATGAGTTGGACTTCTGCTTCCCATTTGAAGATTTCTTCGAATTCTGAACCACGGAACCAATAACACCATCCACCGCCGGGGTAGATGGAGCTTTAGAGGTTCTAGACCATGGAGCATCAGGAAAAATATTATAAAGCGTGCCGGACTGAGAGTATACTAGATCCAGATATTGGGCACGCTCTATGGCTTGTTCTTCAGTCACACACGCTCCCATAGAAATATCTTGGGCGATTTTGTTAATGAAGGAGGTGGTGAACCAATGAGTTAGTATCTGATCAGTTATATGGAACTTGATCAGTCTACGACGATGTCACCACTCATGAATGTGATCAGATTTGTGGGTGGCTTTATCCTGTTTCAATGAAGTCAAGAGATGCGTCCCGACTTCATAGCGAACCGGTAACTAAAAGTGAGTCAGAAAAGCCATGGCTAATGTATTGAAATCTTGAAAGATGCCACAGGATAATTCAATATACCACTTAGCGGCAACGCTAGTCAAAGTGCGCTGGAAGAGGCGTAGACGAATTGAATCGTCCACCCAAGAGTTGGACGAACACCAAAGATGGTAAGTAATCATATGAGCTTGGGGGTCCTCCCCAGCTTTACCCTCAAACTTGGGGCAATCACCGGGTACCTTGGTAGGAACTGGAGGCCAATAAGGATTGTGCATAATCAGATCATTGGTTAATTTCGAAACATCCGACAACTCCAAGGTAGCCAGAAACGGAAATGGTGGATTGGACGGCATGCCTGGCCCTAGATAAGGACCAATACCTGTACTCCACGCTGGTTGAGAATATCCTTGCCCCCAGGGGTTCTATCCCGTAGGATTCTGACTGTAGGGGGTATAGGTCGTATATCCAACCTGATTCGGTTGCTGGTAACCAACGTGCGAGGCTTGATAACCAGAGTATGGACCCTGATTGTAAGTCGGCCCCGTGTGAGCAGCATGTGGATTTGGCTGTTGAGCATAGGTGTAGCCGGGTTGTTAAGAGTAATAGTTAGAACCTTGGGGCTGGCTATAATTCGGTCGATATTGACCATGAGAATAGTAACCGCCCTGAGGTTGAGTGGGCTGCTGATAAGTGGGACCCTGCTGAGCTTGATAATTAGGGTGCAGCGGTTGATTTGGCTGCGGCATTGAATAAGTTGGCTATTGGTCAGGGTTGATAGGATGCGCAGGCTGGCCTCGCTGAACAGGCTGACCTGGCTGAGTGGGCTACCCTGGTTGAACAGGTTGACCTGGATAAACAGGTTATGCCGGTTGTGCAGGTTTTCCTGGCTGTTGAGGAGCACCAGGTTGTGCCGAATGGGCCGTTTGGCCTGGTGGAGGGACACCAGGTTTTACCGGATAGGCTGGTTGGCCTGGTGGCGAGATACCAGGTTGCGCTGGATGGGCCGGTTGGCCTGGTAACGGAATGGAGCCAGGTGGTTGCCGATAACCGGTTTGACCTGCAACAGGACCATAAGATGGTCTTGGCTGATGTGCAACGTTAGGACCAAGAGGATACTGCGGTTGCAAAGGTTGAGAGGGTTGGACTTGCCCCCCAAGACCATATACCGGTCCGGGTTGGTACCTCGGTTGACTTGTGAGTCCTTGAGGTTGTCCAGGTGGGACTCCAGGGAGAGGCTACACGAGTTGACTGGAAGGGTTGTAATACTGTCCTTGCGGATCGTATAATGGCCCTTGATGGCCTAGAGGGTAGCCCTGTATGGGCTGTCCCTGCGGGTCATAAGGATAGCTAGGCTGGCCCGAAGGTTGGCCTTGGAAAGGTTGTCCTTGCGGGTTATACGACTGTCCAGCCTGGTTATACGGTAAACCTTGAGCATGAAGTTGAGCCTCAGGAGCAGGTAAACGTAAAGGGTTCCCATGCTCATCGTACTGATATGGAAAGACGTACACGGGTGTACCATCCTATGCATAATGCGAAAAGTACAAGTGGTTGGGATCTTGAGAGGATTGTCCGACCTCGGGGTTCAACTGTTGCAAAGACAATCGATACTCCTCCGAAGAGATGTTCTCCGGCATAGCAGATGCTATGTAGATATATTCGGGAAGGGATGTGGTCCTTACGGACTGGGTAGTAATGGCGGGTGCAGATGCAGCCACACAAACAGTGGGCATGGAGGGTACAGAAGTAACTTGAGGGGATGATGTAACGGGCGTCCGTGGAGACATCCCCAATGAGGGAACAACCGGCCTCGTAGAAGGAGATGACACTCCCATAGAGGGAGCAGCAACAATAATCTGACCCAAGGATCTATACCCGGTTGGTAATGAGGGACCAGGTGATGACATAGCAGATGGTTCAGGGTTGTCTCCTGGAAATAAACTCCAAGGAAACAACTGGTAATATTCACCAGACGTATGGATTTCCTCGCTAGATTCACTTGTGTTCGAGCCTGCCGCTAGATCTCGTAATAGACGGTGAGGACTAGGAGGAACAACAGTAGCTATAAAAGGCAAACCCGATGTAAGAGGAGGGAAATCTTTCCCTACTCCCAATCCAAACCAAGGGTCAGAAAAGGGCCAATTGAACTCAACTGGTCTTCCAAAGGGTTGCTCCGACAGAACCAGTCCCCTGTCGGGAAACTCGGAAACGATGGGCTACTGGAGTTCAGTAGAGGACTGAGAAGCCTCTGATGAATCGTCCGTATATGTACTACCAATAGACGAAACAGAAGTTTCCGCCACTGTGACAACAATGAAAAAAGATCAAGAACAACACACACGGGCTGAAAAAGAGTCAAGACACAATCAAACGGCCAACAAGCAAAATCTAACAGGGCGTGTGATCGTGGGTGATTTATTTTACCACATTGAAACTTAGAAACTTCACCGTTTCATGTTTTAAGAGTCGAGAAACAGATGAAAGGTGACTCTATCTCTTTCAGTTTTGAAGCAAGCGTGAAAGGACAAGTTCTTGGTTATCCTTTCAAATTTAAAGAGTCAGAAAAGATCAAATGACTACTCAGGAATACTAGGCAAAGGGTGTACCAAATAACCGTGAACTGCAATATACATCTTGGTTTCAAAAATGAAAGAGAAATCAACCAAGGACTTAACGTACGTGCAGGCAATCTCCCCGAATGCTGTGTCTGGTGTATCATGGGTATAGGGCAGTAGACTCGGCTTCCTGTGGATAAAGGATAGAAACCTAGTGGGGTCTCCCTTTATATACTCGACGGTACGGGGAGCACAAGTCTGTACTAGGACTGTCTAAAGCCAGGAGGCAAACGGCAACTACTAGGTTTAAAGACGCCGGAACACGTCTCTAGCCTAGACCACTAAATGTTCCGTAAATGTTTCAATGCTGCCTTAGTGTAAATTGAGTAAATTTTAATTTTTATCTTCAATTACATTTTCAGTTTTCAGGCCCTAGCGAGTGTGATGTCACAAAATCTCCTAAATGCACACTATATGCCATAGTATTATCATTTCATTCGATGAAATATAATTATGAGATAGTTGAGAGCTTTTCACACAAACAAAATGATCAGAAAACAACCAACAAAGTCTCTAATGCAGCTAATGTAAACCAAAAAAATTTCTCTCAAAGTCACTAATCACTAATAACACTAAAAAGATTTTAATTTGCACTAACTAATCAAAAGAAAAAGAGATTTTTTATATTTTCAATGTTTAATAGCAAAGTGCACTAAACTGAATGAAAACTAATGAAAAGAGCAATTTGAGAAGTGATGAGGAAAGGGAAAAACACACAAATTTCACTCAACACAAATGCACAATCAGATCTCAAATTGACAAAACAGTCCCTCAAAACCAAAAGAATTCCAAAGACTCAAATGGACCATGTAATCTAGGCCCAAAGCGAGACGAAGAAAAATTCGAATGAAGAAGAGAACCAACACTCAAATGACGCAATAAAATGATAAACAACCACCAAACGAATGTACAGAAGCAATCACAAGGTCGACTAAACAAATAGAGACCAAAAACTCCCAAGGGAGGCTCGACACACAAGAGCACCTAGATGCCCTAGGGCTAGAATGTGAAATCGATGGAAACGGGCAAACAACCAAAGAACGAAGGTCACAGCCAGTCAAACAAGGCTCCAGAACACTCAAGCAGTTGAAAAAACAAAACCAAACACACTGATCAAGCTCAGGAAGGTAAAAAAAGAGCAAACCCTAGTACCTCACAGGATTGGCACGACTGTGAGGCTGAAACTAGCGCCAGAAACGAATTGGCGCAGGTAATACACAAGCAACCTGCGCCAATGGGCGCGACTGTCAAGATGTAAAGCGCGCCAGTCGAGTTTTCTATGGAAAAATAAAAATAGACAATTCAACAAGAAGACCAATGATGATCAAGCTAACCAAAAGCCAAAATCACAAAAGAGCCAGCCAAAAGAGCCGATCAAGCAAGCAGAATCAAGAAACAACCGAAAAGACAAGACAATACTCCAAGTGTTTAGTTCATAAACTAAACCGGAGATTGATTGAAGCAGCTTTGATCTACTTCGCTAATGCAAAGAAATAGAATTTCGAAGGCTATCTGGCTAACTTCAGGCTCCGTCTATAGCTTATAAAACAAACAACAACAAGCTAGACGATCCCCAGCGGAGTCGCCAATTTTTTGTGGAGGTAAATCTCCTCTGCGGACAGAGGCAATCCCTACTAGCCCAGACCGGGTCTAGCAACAATCGTTCACGCTATAGTGCAGGTTCCTAATTGCAAATAAACCAACTAGCAATGAAGGCTTACCTGGAATCCAGCGGCTGCATTGCTTGTGAAAAGTGGCACTCTCGTTCTTAGCTACGGCAGATCACAATCTCACGATCTCCATGATCGGACACCTGCACACACCAGAAACAAAACAAACGTAAGTGTAAAATCCAGTACATGCAACTATATGTCAATCAAAGAAGACATAACTCAAACATCATAATCAACAACAGGAGTGGAACCATAACCAATAGTCGCTTATCATTAATAAATCAAAGAAGAATACAACCATAGCTCTGACGTTGAATTCTCCTTCGGAGGGTTGCCAGCGGAACACATCTCGAAGAAGCCTGTCGGGGATGGGACAAACCTCTCTCTTCGGATATCTCGACAATGATCTCCTTGCTTGGATTTAGCCTTAAGGGAATGAATCAAGGCTCTTTCAGCATAAGGCTCTGATGGCTCTTGGGAACTTGTAGACTAGCTTGCAAATGAGATGAGCAAGATTTTATAGATGGAGGAAGGGGAGTTGGGATCCCTATAATCATGGGGTTGGCCCTATCCTCAAGGAAGCTTCCATGAGAGGTGGAAAAACACTTCCTCTACATGCAGATCCAGAGCCAAACCTCCCAACTCAAATTAGACACCAGTTTCTGGATCAGTTAGGACAAAACTTCCGCCATTTATTTTTAAAAAACACTCCTTAAAATGGCTGGCGTGAGTGCGACTCTGGGGCAGAGCGCCAATTGGCGCGCCCTCTTTGAAGGATTTCCCCCAGTGGCGCGGGTAATGAACTAGCTACCTGTGCTATTGCAAAAAGGGGTGTTTTTAGGGTTTTTCACAAGGAGTTGTCTTCAGGGCAATGAAAGTACATGTTTAGGGGAATTCCATGAAAGTGTTTTCAGGTTATGTCACTGCTCACAGGTCATGGAATGAGCCCTCCAATTGTGCGGGATGGGGAATCGCAGGGACAGTGACAAATTGCTATGTAACGAAGCACGTTTCTAGAGAATTTAATGCATTAGCTGATTCTTTGGCAAATTATGAGTTAGATTGGAATTTGACACATTTGTTATAAAATATTCACACATGAATATATATATTTTTTATCCCATAGAAAATACATAAAAAAGTAAAAAACAAAAAATCACCAAAAAGTATGTATATATATATATGTCATGCCCAATACAATAGTTACATCAAAAAATCTTCCAAAACTTGGGTGTTTTACAAAAAATTTGGCTATACTAAAGCCACGCTATGATACTTATACATTTGCTCCACCAGCTAAGCCTGATGCTCAAAATAACATACAACTGCTCTGGCTATCCTCCTCAGAGGCACCAGATATCTCTCCGGTAAACCTATAGTATGCTGCTACAAATGAACTAGAACCTCCTGCATAGGAAGAGATGGTATACCCATACTCAAACCCTCCAAGTTTCTGGAGAGTTCATGCAAAATCTGGGTATCATCATCCCAGGCAACTTCCACATCCTCAGCTGGTGCGCCAGCCCCGGGTAGCTGCAGTCCTTGCCATGCATAACGAGGGGCCCCAACTGAGCAGACAGGTGCCACATCTGTGTCAAGAAGGCAAGCTTCATGTCAAAACATATTTTTCACCCTATTTAAACAAAAAAATTGCATAAACATTCAAAATCCAAAAAACAAAAGTACTTCCTAAAAGTACAATGGTCATTCCTTTCTTACCATCAAGCCTCCACTGGGTGCCAGGGGGCAACACTAACTCCGGATCGCTGGTGAAGTTCATCCCTGCATAAGGATAATCCTCAATCATAATGATCTGGGAGTTCAACCAATCAAAAAACCCATCATCAAAGAAGTGACGGACTGGACCCTCTCCAGTCTGTGGAATCAATGCTGCCCATCGAGCCTGTCTCGGCTCGCGTGGGCCCAATGGCGCTGTAATGATCCTGGGTCTCATCAATGGTACCCACTCCATTTGGAAAGAAACAATCAATGTGTCATACCCAAACTCTCTTTGGGTACGGGTCTTGCATGTTGTGAGCTCTGCTCGGACCCGACGGACAACTCCATCACACTAGTCAAAAACTTAAGGCTGCTTACAATCCAAGGCTAGTAGCATCTGGGCCTTGGTGGCCACATGCTGACTCTTGGCCACTACCAAGTGAACAAAAATCCATAATATAGACCTCAGTGGTCTCGAAGACACCCGTGAAATAGGCACTCGATTTCTCACTACCTCTGTGTTGTGTGTGCAATGAGTCAGAATAAGATTAGTAGTGGAGCACGGGTCCGCTCTGCACCCCATCAATTTGGGCCTCAGTCCACGACATGATAATCCAGACAGAAAGTAAACATCGTCCTTCTCAATTGAGAGCTCATTTCCCCCAATCCGAAAGACATGGTGACGCTCATCCCATTGCTGAATCAACCACCTTCGGAGGTCCTCTTGACCCCTCATCAGTTCTAAACGTGCATATTTTAGCCAACCGCATCTGCGGAGAGCCATCAAACTTGCCGCATCATTAATCATATCTCTTTCTTCCCGTTCATGTTCTCTCTCTCACCAGATACTCATGGTTAATAACTGAATACCTGCCAATGCAACATTTTCAAGCGATTAGAAATTGTCTGGAACACTTCAAAATTATTGTAAATGAGTTCTTAAAATATGCTTTGTGCCTAATGTGCGCTATAGAGAAAAACAACATGTGCTAACGCGCCCTTGCTTCACGAGAGGTGCGCTTAATGCAGGTCCAGCCCTGCTGGCCCTCGTTAGCCACTAATATTTTTTAGGGCCTGCCAAATTTCCCATTTTGAATCAGGAAATCTTCACAAAAACACAATAAAATGATAGCAGGAGATTCCAGCTCTTACCTGGATCTCGCGGGAAGAAGAACCATTGCCCGAATTGACCGCAATTTCCAACTGAAGTTTTCACCCTTTTTCACCCTAGAGCTCCTTCAAAGCATTCAAAACAGTGAAAATGAAAGTCTTTTAACATTCTTATAGCCATTTCTGGGGCATGACTCTCTTATCTAGTTAGAAAAAAGTCATGAATTCTTGTTGCATATGTGTCGCAACTATTGAGATTAATTACTGATGTTCTGATGAGTGATCAATATCTATATGCAGATAGAACCATGTTTTGACCCTAATTCTGAGAATTATTTTTATGGTATTTTTCTTGCTCGTTAATCTAAAAAACCTTGAGTTCTCTTCTTCGGACTCGTTAAACTTATACGAAGTCGATTTCGAGCATTCTTTTTATGGTCTTTTTCTTGTTCGTTAATCCTAAAAACCTGGAGTTCTCTTCTTGAGACTCGTTAAAACTGATATGAAGAAGCACTGAGCTTTCTTTTTAGGGACCTTTTTCTAGCTCAAAAAGCTGAAGAAACCCTGAGTTGCCTTTTTCGGGCTCGCTAAAATACCACGACAGAGAGTAAGGAGGCATTATTTTCCTCTTTTTCAAATCTCTTTAAACAGAAAAAGTGACCGAGTTTTCTCCGCGTGACTCATTAAAATTTCACGGAGAGCACCAAGTTTTTCTTTATTGGACTCTTTAAAAATTTCACAAAGAGTATTGAGTTTACTTCGTCTCCTCGTACTCATAAAAAAATGAGGTAGATGTCCATCGAACATAGATTTCTCACTTTTCTGGCTTCGATGGACTAACTCACGAAAAATGAACTGTTTCGGGCTTACTATTCTCCCTTTGTCGTGCCCGGTTATCAAGAAATGAAAAAGGTACCCCAATGGAGTTGTCTTTTACGACATTTTTCAGACTCTCTAAATATGAAACATTTACCGAGTTTACTCATCCGGACTCGATAAACCTAATCATATGGGGAATGGAGTTGTCTTTTACAACATTTTTCAGACTCTCTAAATATGAAAATTCACTGATTTTACTCATCTGGACTCATTAAACCTAATCAGACGGGGAAAAAATTTGGAAAGAACGGATACTACCTCTGTTACATTTCAGAAAGGTCGATTTGGCAGCAAAAATCTTGAATATGGCACTTCCTAGAAAACTCTTTCGTAGTTAGCTGAAACCTACCATTTATGAGTATTAGCCTTCATCTCCCAGTGTTCCTACATCGGTAAAATCCTAAAAAAATATTTGGTGTTCATTAAGCCTCAACTGCCTAGTACCCTGTTATAGTGCCTTCTATTGTTCAAGAAGATCTCGCTATCTACTACTCCTCTTATCAACCAAACTGCTCATTATGCCAGAAATTATTTGTCGTCAGTTATCCCCATTTTCTCTTCAGTATCTCCATCAAAAAATAAATTATTTGGTTTTCGTTTCTTGTTTACTGATGTAGGACGCCTCAGTGCCTACCTCTCAACAGATCTCTTCCTATCGACTTCAACATCTTATCTAGGAAGTTGATCCAGAAACCCATCAGTACCCAGATACTTGCAGACATCAGTGGCAGGTACTCTTGTGTTTGATTAGGAGTCTTCATCATTGGCTCCTGATCGAATGATTCTATGAGTGTTCGAATTCAACTCTTTTTATTCACACTTGCTAGATTGTACTGTGCATCTTAGGGACCATCATCATTATCGGTGGCCACCTTCACGTTTGTTAACATTTTTCATTATCGAGTGGTAATCAAACGATTTCTCACATATTCGATGATAGCTCCCTCATTCACATGTTGAGAAATATGCAGTTTAAGTGAAGCGGCGGTCAAGACCTTGGGGCAAAGGTTACATCATTAAAGCTATGTTCCCTTCCCCAAGTTGCGATATTGTTTATGGAGACAGCTTCTTCAGCCTGATCCTGTTATGACAGACACTTCCACATTATGCTTATCGGTGGACAGATTCTTCATATCTCTATTCTAGAGAAATCAGGTTGATTAGCTACTGAGCATGGGAATGCCCGAATCGAGACAGATACTATATCTTTTGACATATGTTGTTGTTTCAGGTTTTCCTTAGTCTTTCAATATCTTCATCTCTACTACACACATTATAAATTATTTCGGCCATCGTCTTCATCTCTGACCTCATACTTTAGGGGGCATCTGTTATAGGTCAAAATACCTCCTCATCAGCTCAGAGGAGAAGATAAATATGGAAGCAATACATATACCTAAACTAAACCTACTTCTGCCAAGGTAACACACCCCTATAACAACAAAAGAGCATTATAATGCACCTGATCAGTGAAAAGGCCGCGTTAGTGGCTAGGGAAACGCTTTGTTTAGACTAGAGGCCAGCGTTACCCGTTTTTTGAGTTTGAAACAAAAAAAACTCGCGAAGAATGATTTGAAATCCCAACTTTTTCTCATAAGAGAGTTAGTATAAAAAGGAAACTGCAAAGCACTAGTCTCTTATTGGGCCTTGCCAAAAACAATTGAACTCTCAAGGAAGGAAAAAGTATGGGAAGTTGAGAAAACATCTTGGTTTTTTCTATTTATAACTGGTGGAAGGAGAAAGGCAATGATTTCTCTCTCCATCTCCTATAAAATGGAGCTGAAGGCTCTTGGTTCAAGTTCAAAGGATTGTCAAAGTTTTGAATACTTGTGAAACAGAGCATTATTGTTGTAGTGTGAAGGTAAAAGGTCAAGGAGGTTCATTGAGAACTTGTTGATCAAGACATCACCACATTGAGAGATAGAGAGATTGGAAGGCTGAGGAGGGCTTGGTACAACTGAAGGTTGTAATCCTCCTTTTTTATAAATCAATAGAACTGTATATGTTTTGTCCATTCTATGCATTGATATTGTCATTGTTATTCAATTACTTATATAGCATGAGATGAATGGCTTAGATGTGCATATTTTAAATGTTTATCATATATTAACTTAATTGATAGGAAATGTATATTTTAGTGGAGATTACACGGGTGCTTTGATTGATTACAGGGTCGAGATTTGGAGCTGGTGAAGGAGGATCCCTTCTTCGCTGTATAGCGCTCTCCAAGAAACTTCAAGATCATTAAAGAGGTAATATTCCATCCTATTCCATCAGAGTTGTTTAAGTTTATATGAGCATGTATGTATCTTCTTTGTGAACTATACAGCTAATCTTACTGTCTGCCTCGGGCACCGGAAAGCCCTGAGAGGGATATTCGAGAACCAAAAACCAAATCATTTTACCCTATAGCAGCAGCCACCAGCAGCAGAAGGTAGTCACAACACGAACTGTCTCCGATACAAAATGAAGAAACAAAACCGTAGGATTGTTGACTTTAATTGTAAAATACACAAGAGGTGTTTGTAATAATAATTTATTATATATAAAAATTTATAAGTGATGAAAAATGTTACAATGAGGCCCTGCTTATATACCTATGCAGGTGGCCTTTCATGACTAGGCATGTCTTTTAAACATGCATTTTCACTAAATTAATAACTACTTAACATAATCCTTATTTGACTATTAATAATTATACTTATTTGTATTTATTATATTTATTATGAATTATATTCATAACAGAGTCCCACAAGTTTGTATATCAAGCCCCCTCGCACATGTCTAGGGTGAGCTTAGGGAGGATTGATTCCTCAAGTGCTTCCCAAGTGACCAACTCAATGAGAAGCAACAACCAGGCATAAAAAAATGCTCGTCCCTTCTCCTGGGATTCATGGACATTGGCCAAAAACTTGTTGCACAAGTATTGGGACCAATTGATGCAGACCCCTTTCTCGCACCGCCCTGCCAACTGATTTACATATGTAAGGATGGAGGTCACCTCGCATTTTTGCATCATCTTGCATGCTAGTAAAAGGGTAACCAACTGTGTACCAGGGTCACTGATGGATTTGATCATGAAGCCTCGAGTGTTCCACTCCACATGGTAGGTTTCATGCATGTGGTCAATGATCTTCCCCTTGTACTTCTTACCAGTGCGCAGCAGAGGGTCTAGCCCTTCCATGGGGAGACCAATAATTTGATGAATGAGCACAACATCGATGGGGATTCTATCTTGGATCCATAAGTATCCAGCATCGACCATATCGAGCAACTGACGTACCAAACGGTCGCTGATATTGTAGTGCCTGAAGTGTGACATCCTTAGCAGGCTTAAGAGCCCAGACCCTACCAATCCACATACCCAGCACATGGGGAAAATATTTATCCCATCGTCTTCCTGTATTCTATCAATATATAATTCGGGTGCCAACTTAGCGAATGCCTCCAAATTTTCCAAGTCATGATTCTCAAATTTCACCTCATGGAGCCTTCCAAAGGGTTCGCTAATGACGAGGACCTCACCAGGGGTCAGCAGCATCTGCAGGTAGGTGCGCAGGCCATCAATACCCTTCAACGTGCGTGTGGAGGGCTTGTGAGGCCGAACAAAGGGTGGTAACCAATTGATTGGTTTGGATACCTGGGCCTCTTCCCGAGCCGACAGAGGTTGCTTTGCTGGGTTGGGCGAACGTCCCTGGGGCACCGTTCGCAGGGATTTTACATTTCGTGGGGAAGTACAGGGCTTCACCCCAACCCATTGTGTGGGTTTCCCCAACCCCTACGCTTTTTCTTTCCCCTTCATCTTTTCTTTACTCGGCGTAGATATAACTTCCTCATCTTTTGGTTCGACTTCCACTACTTCCTCGGTTCTTGTTCTGATGAGGTCACTGGTTCTAAGGCTTCAGTGAGATTAGAGGTCATAATTTTCGCATGGAAGATGAATTCTAGGTTGCTACTGTTAGAGGGTGTAGGATGCTCAGGCATGAAAGGGACGCAATGGGCACATAAAATCTTACAAAACAAACTTGTCAAGGAAAAACACGCTAAGTACAAACTATTCAAGCGATACAGAACCCATGTTAGATCTATCCTTATTATTTTATAGTTACGGGGATCAATCAGTGGTTGGGTGAAGATCACTTGAAACTTACCATCAAGTAAATGGTAAAAGACCTTCAGAAACTGCCTCATTAAATGCCAGTCGCCCACTCCTTTCAACAGTAAATTTTTCCTTTTACCCGATTTTACTATTCCAACGGCTAGTTTCCACACCTCTTGTGTGCCCAGCACACCCCTGTGCTCCCAGAGGACCTCCTGTGCACCCAACGCACTTATGCACATCCCACGCACCTGCTGAATTCTGAACATACGCTTGCACCTCTTGCGCACCCCTCCAAGCTTCCAAATCTACGGTTGCTTCCTACACGTACCATGGTACCTTTCGTGCTTACCTTCCTTGGTGGGAATACCCCAGTTCATACAGCTACTCTGGCCATATATTCATTTGATCTGATATGGTTTGAGTTGGCTGCCATTGACATAGCTGGGTAGCATATCGCCGCGTAGGGTGGCTAACCGAATAGCTTCGCCATCCGTGATTTATTTAACTGTATAAAGCCCTAGCCAGTGATTTCAAAACTTCCTCTGGTGTTTCACAAACTAGCTATCATATAGTAGAACTAGTTCACCCTCCACAAAGGTCTTTTGTCGAATATGTCGATCATGCCATGCCTTATCCCGACCCTTCTGAACCTGCTAATGGAAATTAACAATGAAATGGTCTTCCTCTAAAGCCACAAGCTATGCTAAAATATCTTCCATGATATCGGGCTCTGCCATATTCATAAAGGCTATGATGTCCAGGCTAGGAACAATATATTCCATGCATATAGTGCCCTCCTTGCCATAAACCATCCTAAATGGTGGTTTTCCTATCAACGTCTTACAGGTGGTTAGGTAGGCCCAAAGAACAGATGGGATATGCATTTCCTAGTCGTTGTGATCAGAATTACAGACCTTAGTCAGTGCGTGCTCCAATACTTTATTAAATGCTTTGACCGCTCCATTTTCCTGGGGATGATACAAAGTGATTTTCGCATGATGGATCTGAAATTCTTCTGTCAAGGCTTGTATTTTTTCATTAACAAAGTGCATACCTCTATCCCTCATCAAGATTTTTGGAAATCCAAATCTGGTCAGAATATGGTCAAAGATGAAGTGCGCAGTGGTATCTGGCTTGACAATGATCTCAAAGTCATATTCTTGGAACAACAGTAGCCATCGGTAGATTCCCCCCCAACACAACCTTATTCACCAAGTAATTCAAAGCCAAATGATCTGTAAACATTTTAAAGTGACCTCCTAAAATATAGTGTCGATACTTCTGTAATGCATAGAACATGGCCAATCCCTCTCACTTCGTGGTGGAGTAGTTGTGCTCTGCACAAAAAAATTTCCTACTAGCAAATGCAACCGGGTGATCAATGTCTCTGTCGCCAGGCTACGTAAGGACCACTCCCAGGTCGATTCCTGATGCATCTACGTGAACATGGAATACCTTCGCCCAATCAAGAAATATGAGAATAGGCACAAAGACCATCTTCTCCTTAACTAGTTCGAAGCTTTTCTAACATTCGTCATCTCAAAAAAATGAAACATCCTTCTTAAGCAGTTTTTCCATAGGCGTTGTGTTCAGCGCGTATCCTTGAATAAAATTCCTGTAGTAGCCTGTATGTCTGAGGATCGAACGCAATTGTTTCTCAGTTGTAGGTACTACTAGATTTATGATAATTGCGACTTTTGCAAGGTCAACCATCAACCCCTATCGACAAAATATATGTCCGAGTAAGATTCCGAAGGGTACGCAAAATATGCACTTCTTGATATTTAGGTAAATCTATTTCTTTCTACAGGAATCCAATATCATGTGTAGGTTCGAAATGTTCTTCTTCACTAAGTCGAAGACAGTCTAATCATCAAAATAAACCTCAAAAAATATGTGTATGAACTCTTTGAATATTGAGACTACTACTCGTGAAAATATGGCAAGGGCATTCTTGAGTCCAAACGGCATGACTGTATACTGAAAGGATCCCCATTTAGTAGAAAATTTAGTTTTGTTGTGATCTTTAGGTGCGATTCTGATCTGATGGTAGCCCGAGAACCCTCATTAAATGAGTATGCTTCCTGCCCTCCTATTCTATCAAGGATTTCATCTGAGAATGGCGTGGGAAAGGGATCGTGCATGTAGGCATCATTCAATTTGCACAAGTCCACACAGATTCGTATCTCCCCCTTTTTCCTTTTTTCCTAAACCACCATCAAACTTACCTAGTCTGACTATTTGACCGGTTCAATGATACATGTGGTGAGAATTTTATTGATTTCTTCCTTAAAATTTTTCTTATACATAGGATTCAGCTAATAAGGGTACTACTTCATAGGGCACACATCTGGTTTTAACATGATGCACATGACCCCTACGTCCCCTGTGATCCCCTTAAGCTCTGAAAACTTCATCGGGAATAAGTCTTGATATTCTGTGAGTAGTTTTGTAACTTTTCCTATTGTATCATCATCCCAATAATCCCCAATTTTAGCCAACTTAGGCTACTCTTCCATACCAATGTTGACTTTTCACAGCTTCAGAGGCTTCGTAACATCGACAGTTTGTAGTCAGGGTACAACAACTGTGTGCTCTCCCTCTGATTCCTGGATAGAGACATTGTGCAAATCTTCATCGCATTCTTCTATTTTTATATTGTAACAGTTGACAATATCATGCATCTGTGTTTCCCATGTTGGTGCTCCAAGTGCTGCGTAAAGGTGTGATTCATTAAATATGAAGGTATCTATATCTTGCAGAGCTTTGTCAAGCACCTCCATTCCCCCTGCTAACCCAAAAGTTGTGACAAATTCATCCTTTAATGTTTTCCAGAGGTGGGTGTGCTAATGTAGCTCCACATTTAATTACCATGCGGTGGGAATTGGTCCCAAGGCATGAATAAATAGGTGAACCCATTCTTCTGTAGTCTGGTCACACCATTTCTCCATCCAAGCAAACAAATTCTTGTGCGGCCCCCCTGGCCCAAGGAATGTTTTTACGTGCAAGTGAACAGGAGGTTCAAATTGTAGGATCATCATATCTCGACACTCTTCCCAATCCTGGAATACCCCCTTATGCATGTCCCACCACCTCGCAGGTGTTGCGCTCATGGATAAATTAAAGGCCCATAACCTTCACTCCCTCGGAACCTCAGCTTCAAATGCTCACAAAAAATCCTTAATACTACTAGAACCATCAAAGTAGGGTAGTTCTCTTACCTCGGAGGAGATGCATCGGAATTTCTTGGTGATTCTAAGACATCACAGTGTAGATACATCATGTAACCGATTCTGCCAATTTTCCGTCTCTCCATCGGAGTCAGAGAAACATTCGCTATATTTTTCCCAGCAAAGTACACCATCGTTTGTGGGATTAATCCAATCTTCGTCCTACACAGTTAACTTATATATATGATCCACATCCTCTTCTTCGCGCATTGGCTCTGTATACTATTCTCTTTCCACAGGTCCTAATGGTACTATTAACCGCGTACCCTCATTTTCAAACACCATGCTTCTTTTCTTTAGGTTGATGATACCTCCTGTTGTCGACAATTATTGTCCCCCCTAGAGACAGCCTAGAGTTTCCATAGACCAGTGCCTAGGACATCTTATCATAGCAAGGAGCTCATAATATAGGTTGGGTTGTCAATCCAAAAGCTCTCTTACTATCTCTTGCAAAACAAGGAAATTAGTGTAAATGGAACCAAACTCTCTCAGAAGCTGATACAAAGATAAGAATAATGTAGGAGCAGCATGAAAAACTCCAATACAAAAGCAGCATACAGTTAAGAGACAGCTTACTACAAAGAGGGCCAGTTCAAATAATATGCCATAGAAATCAAATATCATAAAGTGGATGCAGTGAAGAAACATGAAGAAGATACTAGTTAGCATGAGGCTGATACCCAGATACACAACAAAACCACATATGGGCTTATCCAACTAAGAATCCATACATTAAAATGGCGTTTTAAAAGCACCCTCCTCAAGTAACTAATATAGTAGAAAATATGGATGAAATGAACATGGAACAGTATATCATGACTAGGCCTATTTAAAGTGCTTGACTAATCCAAGTATGGGCACTAACTAGGATGAATCCTTACTTAAGACCAGTGAGCCACTCGCATTCTAGAACATGATACAAGAAGATAAATAGCATGAAATGAGATATTATATTAACACATAAGAAAATATTACATACTATGGGATACCAAAGACCAGAATCCTCATTACAGTTATAACTCCTCCTCACTGAAACCCTACGGGCTCTGAGCCTTCATACAGAAACTTTACAAGATGTATACAAAGCCTTTCACTGCACAGTTTGCTGATAAAAATCTGGAACCTCTATAATGTCTTTCTTTATGGTTTTTATAGAAGAGATAGAAAACCCTAGATAGTGAGGTAGCTAGTACACATTTAATAGTCTGTTTTGAAACAAAGTGGTGGAAAACATTTGCGCCCATACTGTGAATGACTGAATATAATTATTTGTACTTTGCAATCTACCTCTAGGAATAAATGAACTGGAAGAAAATCTCTTCAGGAACAGGGCATGAGGGTAGTTCTTCGTGAACATTCTGTACGTTCCTGGAGGGAGCTCGACTGAAATATCATCTTGAAAACATTGCTTTCTGAGCACTGTACCTTCCAACATTTGAATTTAAACCCAAGACCTTTAATGCAGGACGTTGTATCTCTCGGCCTTTCACTGATATTTTTATGCTGTGAATTTAATGTCTTCAGCTGCCAGAACCTACCTCTTGTATCGCTCTGAGGGGTTCGATGGATTTTCTTTCTGTTTCCATTAATGAGGTCATATCATAACAACTACCTCAAGCCTCCCTCTAAAATTTCGCCACCGAAATATCGTCCTTTGAGCTGCTCTTGACCTCTTGTAATGGAGGCGAAAAATTATAGCATTTCTTCATCATCTTGAAATCTGCAAAACCCACAGATACATTAGAAAAAACAGACTCAGGAGCAAGGGGCATGGAGGTGGAGATGATGGTGACGTCAAGGACATGGCCACATGGCTAGAACAAGGAGGGTGGCGAGGAAATTACAGTGGAGGTATGGCGGAAAGGCTGATCAGAGAGAAACATTAACATATAACGTAAGAATGAAATATATATGAGTAGCGGAGGGTGAGATGGTGAACACGTGGAGCAATGACGTGGTGGGGGACTCGGTCAGCAGATGGTCAAGCAGATGAACTGGACCGTTCAATTCCAGAGTAAGATCCACGGCTACAAATGCTTTGAGGCAATGGAACGGTGGGCCATGGATGCGACAGACACGGGTTAAAGCGCGTGCAGCTTCGGAGGATATCCACCGTTGGATGGAGGTCGACAGATCCAACGGCGCTGGTGAATTCCGCTGTCCGTCTATGGTCGGACCTTTAACGCGCGAAATGGGCGGTTTGGAGATCGTACATTGAGGACACTTGTCATGCGATCTATGGAATCGCTGGCCCCATGGAGAATACCGCCAGCCTGGGATAAGTGGTGCGGAATGAAACAACTGGTTTTTGTACAGTAATCGTGAGTGCGAGGACCACCACGGCTAAATTGATTGCGGGCCTTTGATTTCTATTGGATCGGACGGCTATGGCTTTACCCGAAAACATAAGGCGATAAGCTCCCGCCTGTCTGGCACACGGTCTTTTGACTAGGTCACATGGGAATCAAAATAGGGAGGGCTAAGATCTCAGGGGATAGGCCCGATAAATTTTCAATTATGGGTTTTGAGCCTTTGGGTAAGGTATTTTTTAGGCGGCAGGAGCAACGATAGGCAGAATATAACTGTTCTCGGCCACATGAGGAGATTTTAAAGGATTCATTTAGGTCTGAAGGCTAGAAATTTGAATGGAAGGGCTAATATGTACAACATCGGCTCCATCTGGGGACGACATGTTCATCCTTGGACATGTCGAGAACTTGCAGACCCTTGATCATCTTGTATGTAGATTCCGCTCTTCAGCCCTTTTACTTTTTCTTCAAAACTCATTAGCACACATCCCATGTTAAAATAAAAACTGAAACAAAGTCTATATACAATATAATACAACAGGCATACTCTGCCCGAATCAAAATTGAAAGTAGGGCTTTAGGAATTGGCCGTTCACAGGGGCATCTAACAAGTCACCCTGCAAATTTTCTAAAATAAATGTATTATTACCTTTTAGCTCCATAATATTAAATGGGCCAAACCAAAGTGGATCAAATTTAGCATGTTTTCCCTTTTCAGCCCTCCGGATATCCCATCTGAGAACCAGATCACCAATTTGAAATTTCCTGTCTTTTGCATGCCGATCAAAGATGTTTTTCATTTTCTCCTGATACTCCACTAATCTCTGATTCACTTGGCTCCGTGTTTCCTCCAATTCTACCAGTTGGTTAATTCTTCTGACCATGTCATCTGGTTCTTCCTGACTTTCTTGCATGAAACATGCCACTGGAAAAGCCAATTGCACAGGAAACACAGCTGCTCGCCCATATACCAGTTCATAAGGAGATTTCCCAGTTTCTCTCTTGCTAGTTACTCTATTCACCCACAGAGAAAATTTCAATTGGGAATCCCAATTCTTTTGATTCTCCTTAATTGTCTTCTTCAAGGCCCTCACCAGAGTTTTTTTGGAAGATTCTGCCAAGCCATTCCCCTATGGATAGTAAGCTGTGGAGTGATTTAATGCAATATTATACTGCTGGCAGAAATTTGCAAATTTATTGGACTTGAAGGCTTGTGCATTATCAGTTACAATTCTAGCTGGACAACCAAACTTGGATATGATGTTCTCTTCCATGAATTTGATGATTACAGCATCTGTAGCATTTCTCGCAGGTATGGCTTCCACCCACTTTGTAAAGTAATCTGTTGCAATCAATATCCATTTATGTTGGCCACTTGAAGGGGGATGTATTTCTCCAATAAAATCTAATCCCCATTGCTGAAATGGTTCACCTATATGAACTGGAATTAGGGGCAAAGCAGGAAGATTTTGTCTTTCAGCAAATTTTTGACACTTATCACATGCTCTAACCCAATTAAAAACATCTCCAAATAATTTAGGCTAATAAAAACCAGCTCTCAGTATTTTATGTGCTGTGGCCTTCCAACTGTAATGACCTCCAAAAATTCCTTCATGAAATTCTATCATTATATTCCCCACTTCATTTTCTGTAAGGCATAATAGTAATATACCTGAAGGATCTCTCCAGTACAGTTGTCCATTAGCAACTATGTATTTCTGCGATTTCATTCTTACAGCTCTATATTTTACCCTATCACAACTCGGAGGACAGCTGAGTGTTAAGAGATATTCAATTATTTCTTTGTACCAAGGACTAGTGAGATATTTCATGTGTATCTTTTGAGTGGCTAGCTCTAGTCCATGCTGCTCTTCTCCTTTCTCAGAATCTTCATTTGCTATCATGGATAAATTTATACCTAGAGCCTGATGATTTGATTCAGATAAAATTTTGGCTAGCCCCTGTCCTTTAACCAGCTTAGTAGGTCTTATGTCCAAATCGTATTCCTGTATTTTTGCAATCCATCTTCCTCTTTTTCCTTCACTATCTCCTTGAATGAGGATGTCTTTAACATCTGCTGTAGGGACATATGCAGTAATGTGGGATTGCAAAACATAGGTTCTAAAGGCTTTGAGAGACTTCACCAAGGCATATGCCTATTTTTCTAGTATGTTATACTTCAATTCTGCATCATGAAGCACCTGGCTAAAGAAGGCTATAGGCTGCTCATATCCTTCTTTATTTTTCTCCAAAAAGACTCTAGCCATTGTATGAGGTGATGCAAAAGAAAAAATCATAAATGGCTTGTTGTAATCTGGTCCAGCTAGTACAGGAGCTTCAGCAAATGGTTGTTTTATTTTGGTGAATGCATCTCTAGATTCCTGGGACCATTTTACTTCATTATTCTTTTTCAACATATCAGTTATATGCCTAACTATCTCATCATAGTTAGGAATAAACCTTCTCAGGAAATTGATTTGGCCTAGAAACACCTGCACTTCCTTCTTATTCCTGGGTAAAGGAATACTGTTTATAACTTCAACTCTCTTAGGGTCTATTTTCACACCATCTTTAGTTACAATGTGCCCTAAGATTTTTCCCTCATCTAATGAAAATAAAGATTTTTGAGGATTGAGGGAAAGACCATACCTTCTGCATTTTTCAAAGGTTCTCTGCAAGTGCTGAATGTGTTCAGTATCATCCTTTGAAAATACTGTAATATCATCCAGATACACCACCAAAAACTTTTCCTGCTCTCCAACAAAAGTTATGTCCATTGCCCTCTGAAAAGTAGCTCGTGCGTTAATTAGCCCAAATGGCATCCTGGCATACATAAATGTACCCCATGTTGTTGTAAATGCAGTTTTCTTCTAATCCTCTGGGAAAACAGCCACCTGATTATAACCGGAAAACCCATCCATCATTGACATTCTGGAGGCTTCGACCACTTTCTGTAGAATGTGGTCCATCTTAGGCAATGGATAATTATCTTTTAAAGATGCTCTATTTAAGTTTCTGAAATCTACACACAACCTTATTTCTCCATTTTTCTTTCGAACAGGAACAAGGTTTGCTACCCATTATGAGTATCTCAATGGCACAATTATTTTGGCTTGTAGCAGCTTCTTGATTTCTTTTTCAATGGAGGGAAGCAGCAGAGGATTTATCTGCCTGAGCTTCTTCTTATAAGGCTTTGCATCTTCCCTCAAAGGAATTTTATGCTGCATTATATTAATATCAAAAGTTTTTAGGTCTTGATAAGACCATGCAAATACATCCTTGTATGACTGAAATAATTTCAAATATTTTCTTTTGTATTCCTCTGAAACCTTCTTAGATAATCTTACAATTTTGGGCTCAGCATTAGTGCCCAAATTCAAGTCTTCTACTTGATTTTATTCTACTATTTTATTATGCTGCAATGGAACATCATTTTTGTCAAATAATCTTTCTAGAGGCACCAACCCTCTAGGTATCACGTTTCCTTTCAGCTGCAACACTTTATTACCTGCTACTTTCTCTTCCCATTTGTTTTCTGAAATATTTTCAGCATCATTTTCTTCACAGTCATCAATCTCCATATTAGAAAATTCGCCCACTGTCTCCAGAAATCTCTTCATCTATTCCTCATCTTCAAATACTTTCCAATTCTTAATATTATCTGGAATTGATGGTCTATAACGTACCTCAATTTCATACCTCAAAAGAGGATTCTGAGGAGGGCGGAATGTACTAGCAGCCATAGCAAGAGAATCTGCCATTCGATTCTGCTCCCGGGGCATGAACTGTATGTTAAAGGCTGAGAAGAAATTCTCCACCATGACCCAAACTTCATTTCTATATGCCCTCAGCCGAGGATGCTTGGTTTGGCATTGATTTCGGACCTGTCTCACCACCAGCTCAGAGTCTCCCATGACTTTTAAATTCTGGATGCCCATGTTTCTAGTTGTTTGCAATCCCAATAAAAGTGCTTCATATTCAGCTACGTTATTGGTAGCCTCATACTCCAATTTAAAGGACAGTGGGACCCATTTTCCTGTAGGAGAGATTAATAACACCCCAGCTCCATTGCCTTCTCTTGAATTTGCCCCATCAAAATGTAAAGCCCAGATTCTAGCTTCATAATTTTCTGAAGGCTGCTCATCCTTAATTTTGAAGGAGGATTCATGCACATAATTTTGATCTTCTTCTAGCATAAAGCATGAAAAATCTCCTTCCTTACTATAGACTGGTGAATTTTCAGAGTTATCAGCCTTAGTAACTACCTTGAAAAATTTAGTCTCTCTGTATAACCTCCTCTCCTGTCCACCAAAAACTGGGATGGTAGCATATGTTAAATCCAGCTTAATTGACCCACCAATTTTTGTACCCAGGACCTTGACATCAACATGCCAAAGCGGGCCGGGATATCAGCCACCACAATGTCCATGACCACACTCTTTGCTGGAACTTGGGCCAAATTGACCACTAAATCTTTAATCATCCCCAAGCATTTGACTCTTTTGGAATCAAATGAATAAAGGTCCTTATATGGACGTGTGATCTGTAATCCTATTTGTTCCATGACTGAAAAAGGCATAAGATTATGGGAAGCCCTAGAATCTAGCATACAATTGTGTAACAGCAGTTCATGGATGACTAAAGACACGTAAAAAGGAGGAGTAGAAGGGTCCATCTCCTCGACATGTGGGCCAAAGACTACCAGGGGTCTTTCTTCTTGAAGGTTTAAACTATCAGGCACAATTGATATTTCAGGAGGGAGCATAAAAGAAGTAACTTGAGACTGATATGCAGGTTATTTTAGCAGCTCGGTCAGGGGGACTGGGATCTTAATTTTCTCAAGCTCTTTGTATAAGCTAGAAGCAGAGGAAGGCTTTTTTATTACGACTTCTTTAAATTCTTTATTTTCAGCTGAGGATTTAACTTCTTTGGATACAGACTCAACATTAGGAGGACTAACTATACAGGAAGAAGAAGGAATTTGATTATTAGACTGCAGAGGAGTATTTAGAGGACTCTTACTTTTTCCTGCAGCTTTCTGCATTGTCATCTATTTTTTAGCAGGTGCTTATTTCTGAGGTGGCTCTTCTTCTTGATCTTCAGTTCGGGTCCTTTTCCTTGAAAATATGAGATCATATTTTACATTGAATTGTGCTTCCATGAAATCAGCAAATTGTTTACAATAATGATCAATCTTTGCTTCTTCTTCTTCTTGCAACGGAAATTCCACTTCATCGTTGTTTGAGAACGCAAAATTTGAATATTCTAGTTCATAAGCAGTGTCTTCAGTGGAGTCATCTTCTGGACCTTCCAGGTACAGTGGGTGTGGTACCTGATCTTGCTGCTCCTTTGCTTCCCTTGGCAATATTTGCAATGGTGGTCTCTTATACTGGGGATTGTATCCTCTGTTTGGAGCATTATAGAAATTCTTGGGAGTTGCATTATTGGCCTCCAATTCAAGTTTAACCATCTTCTTTATCATTTTGCTTATTTCCTCCATTTTATCTGAATCCTTATCCTGGTTGGAAGTGGATAATTCTTCTTTTCCCCTCCTTCTAACATCCTGTTCACCTTTCCCCTTTGATTTCCCAGTGGAGGCAAAGTTCGCTTCCAATTCAAGAGCATCTGACTAAGCGTCATCTAGGGTGGCAGGATTTCTTTCCCTGAGGGAGAAACCGAAATCTAAGTCAAAGGCTGTAATGAAAACGAATTTTGCAGCGTTTTGATGAGGCTTCATATCTGCAGGGAGATTTAGATATAAATTATTAAATCTCTTAATAAACTCCGACACCCCTTCATTATGTCTCTTCTTGAGTGTATTGAATTCAGTGAGACACTGTCCATGATCTTTCTTTTCTCCCCATTTCCTGAGAAAAGTATTCTCCATGTCATCCTAGGTGGTTACTGAATGGTTTCCCAATGTCTTGAACCATTTTCTGGCTTCATCATCCAAAGATTGCAAAAACAATCTCAAGACCACATCCAAATGTTCTACATTTAAGTTTTCTGCAAAAGAGCAGAAAGCCTCAAGATGTTTCTGAGCGTCAATATCATTTTCTCCATTGAATCGAGGCAAAATCTTCAAATAATCCTGTGGCATATCATTTAGCACTTGGGGTAAAGCCAGTGGAGCATATTTTTTCAAGAGGAAAGCTGGAACATTAGCCATTGGAGGAGGTGGGGGTTGTGCAACAATTTTATGTACAAATGAAGGAAGGGGAGGAGGAGGAAGTGGAGTATGTATAACAATGGGAATAGATTGCACAGAAGCCTGAGGTGTAGATGGGAATAGTTCACGGTTAACAGTAGCTAATTTTGTGACTTCTTTAACTTCTTCAGCCTCAGGGGTAGGATGAGGGTTATATTTGGTTCTAGCACTTCCCCTAGGTGGGCTATCTGAGTAATATTCAGGATTTTCTTCAGTAAAGTCAGGATTTTCTACTGGAATTTCTTGAGAAGAAGAGGATGGATAATCTTCTTAAGAAAACTCAGGGATTTCAACACGAGCTGATTGTCTTTCTCTCCAACTTCTTCTATGTATAATATTTTCTGGGTCAGGCACAGAAGATGTCTTTAACTTAGCAGTATCTGACCTTAGATGTGACTTTCAAGGAGCCAGGACTACCAATAGATTTATCAAATAAACAACAGTGGAGTCGCCAAGGTGAGAGATACACAACTCTTCAACTCTCTGTGCTCACCTGATTAGAGAGTGAATATGATTTGTCGAGACCCAGGGAAACTGATATTCTCAAATTCATCCCCGGCAACAGCGCCAGAAAGATGTTGTCGACAATTATTTTCCCCCCTAGAGACATCCTAGAGTTGCCATAGACCAGTTCCTAGGACATCTTATCATAGCAAGGAGCTCATACTATAGCTTGGGTTGTCAATCCAAAAGCTCTATTACTATCTCTTGCAAAACAAGGAAATTAGTGTAAATTGAACCAAAATATCTCAGAAGCTGATACAAAGATAAGAATAATGTAGGAGCAGCATGCAAAACTCCAATACAAAAGCATCACACAGTTAAGAGACAACTTACTGCAAAGAGGGCCAGTTCAAATAATATGCCACAGAAATCAAATATCAGAAAGTGGATGCAGTGAAGAAACATGAAGAAGATACTAGTTAGCATGAGGCCGATACCCAGATACACAACAAAACCACATATGGGCTTATCCAACTAAGAATCCATACATGACAATGGCGTTTTAAAAGCACCCTCCTCAAGTAACTAATATAGTAGAAAATATGGATGAAATGAACATGGAACAATATATCATGACTAGGCCTATTTAAAGTGCTTGACTAATCCAAGTATGGGCACCAACTAGGATGAATCCTTACTTAAGACCAGTGAGCCACTCGCATTCTAGAACATGATACAAGAAGATAAATAGCATGAAATGAGATGTTATATTAACACATAAGAAAAGATTACATACTGTGGGATACCAAAGACCAGAATCCTCATTACAGTTATAACTCCTCCTCACTGAAACCCTACGGGCTCTGAGCCTTCATACATAAAATTTACAAGATGTATACAAAAGCCTTTCACTGCACAGTTTTCTGATAGAAATCTGGAACCCTTACAATGTATTTCTTTTTGGTTTTTATAGAGGAGATAGAAAGCTCTCGATAGTGAGGTAGGTGATATACATTTAATATTCTGGTTCGAAAAAAAGTGGTGGAAAACATTCGCGCCCATACTGTGAATGACTGAATATAATTATTTGTACTTTGCAATCTACCTCTAGGAATAAATGAACTGGAAGAAAATCTCTTCAGGAACAGGGCATGAGGGTAGTTATTCATGAACATTCTGTACGTTCCTGGAGGGAGCTCGACTGAAATATCATCTTGAAAATATTGCTTTCTGAGCACTGTACCTTCCAACATTTGAATTTAAACCCAAGACCTTTAATGCAAGACACTGTATCTCTCGGCCTTTCACTGATATTTTTATGCTGTGAATTTAATGTCTTCAGCTGCCAGAACCTACCTCTTGTATCGCTCTGAGGGGTTCGATGGATTTTCTTTCTGTTTCCATTAATGAGGTCATATCATAACAACTACCTCAAGCTTCCCTCTTAAATTTTGCCAGTGGAATATCGTCCTTTGAGATGATCTTGACCCCTTGTAATGGAGGCGACAAATTATAGTGTTTCTTCATCATCTTGAAACCTGCAAAACCCACAGATACATTAGAAAAAACAGACTCAGGAGCAAGGGGCGTGGAGGTGGAGATGATGGTGGCGTCGAGGACATGGCCACATGGCTAGAACAAGCAGGGTGGCGAGGAAATTACAGTGGATGTATGGCAGAAAGGCTGATCAGAGAGAAAAATTAACATATAACGTAAGAATGAAATATATATGAGTAGCGGAGGGTGAGATGGTGAACACGTGGAGAAATGACGTGGTGGGGGACTCGGTCAAAGGATGGTCAAGCGGATGATCTAGACCATTCAATTCCAGAGTAAGATCCACAACTACAAATGCTTTGAGGCAATGGAACGGTGGGCCATGGATGCGACAGACACGGGTTAAAGCGCATGCAGCTTCGGAGGATATCCACCGTTGGATGTAGGTCGACAGATCCAACGGCGCTGGTGAATTCCGCTGCCCGTCTATGGTCGGACCTTTAATGCACGAAATGGGTGGTTTGGAGATCGTACATTGAGGACACTTGTCATACGATCTATGGAATCGCTGGCCCCATGGAGAATACCGCCAGCCTGGGATAAGTGGTGCGGAATGAAACAACTGGTTTTTGTACAGTGATCATGAGTGTGGGGACCAGCACGGTTAACTGATTGCGGGCCTTTGATTTCTATTGGATCGGATGGCTATGGCTTTACCCGAAAACATAAGGTGATAAGCTCCCGCCTGTCTGGCACACGGTCTTGCGCCTGGGTCACATGGGAATCAAAACAGGGAGGGCTAAGATCTCAGGGGCTAGGCCCGATAAATTTTCAATTATGGGTTTTGAGCCTTTGGGTAAGGTATTTTTTAGGCGGCTAGAGCAACGATAGGCAGAATATAACTGTTCTCGGCCACATGAGGAGATTTTAAAGGATTCGTTTAGGTCTGAAGGCTAAAAATTTGAATGGAAGGGCTAATATGTACAACACCTCCCATATCTATGGCCCAGTCCAAACTTAGGACCACAGGATAGGGGTCCGCATCTTCTACAATTTCAATTACCTCAAATTTGGTCCGGACCTTAACTCCTGCGATATCTACCATGATCTTTTACAGTCTTCCGAATGGTATGATCTTCTACTAATTTTCCATGCGCATCTGAATAGTGAACCATTCCAACTTAGGTTCTCCCATTCGCTGCCAAGTTTACTTGGGTTGTACGTTCACATATGATCCTAGGTCAAAAATAACCCGATCCATTTCATAATCACCAATTTTCATTGTTAGCCGCATTTCCCTACCAGTACGTTTATTATGCTTCTATAGTTTGTGCTCATCCTTAAATTCCAGGGGTGGATTAGTTCTTTCTACATAGTTTTATATTAAGGCTTAGAGGTTTTCTATGGCTCATTGGCTGCATAGTAGCTTCATACATGCCTGCAAAAATGGTTTTACCTCATCATCTGATTTGAGGTTTGTGGGGGCTTGGGAAGTAGATGCCTCAGCCTTAGAAAAGTCTTGGCGAGCTGTGAAAAAGGTTTCCTTTTCCTTCTGCAGGTCCAAGCGTTATTATTTGATGGCTACTTTTTGGATAAGAGGCTCAGACACAATTTTTTCCTTAGCTCGCCCAGTGGCCATGCCACTACATGTTATGACATTAATTCTTGGTCCTTCGTCTTTATATTTTACTTTAACCCTTTGTACATTTTGCGTAGGTGTCTTCTGCTTTTCCTGCATTTTTGCTATCAAAATTGGGCAGTCTTCAATCACATGGTCCAGCTATCTACAATATCTGTAGGATTGTCTTTCAGGGTTCAGGACGTCCCTCACAAAGTGCCCTACCTCTCTACAAATATAGCAGATCATTTTTCCTCTTCCACTACCTGTGCTTCCACCTTAGCCCCGTCCCTTGCCCCTAGCTGGGGAGCCACCTATGGCTGATGGGGACCTTGCTGAAGAAGGGTCCGATTGTACCCTATATAGGTTTCCTCGGTCTATCATCAGATCATAAGTTTGATAGTTTTTCTCATCATGTCCCACTGATCGGAAAAACATGCACCGTTGTTGCTTCAGTTCTGGGACATACGCTCCCATACGGGGATAGTGGTTACTATGATGTAGGCTGGCTACGTGAAAATAATCACACCATAACTCTGGTCTGCTTGGTCTCAGGCACAATGGACTGGTTCCTCTCATCTGTAAGTAGTTTGCTAGTAGTGGGCACTAATCCTTGTTATGCCCAGATACCCTACATCATATGCACCATATGTCTTGGCTAGATTATTTCCCTCGGTCCTTTCATAGGTTCTGTATCTCCATGTGCATCACCTCTAACTGCCCTTGGATTTTTTGTACTCCCAACTGGGTATCATCTCTTGGAGTAGCTTCCTACTTCATAGCAATATCCAAGGATTTTTCCTGCAATTCAATGGCTTGATGACCCATAGCTCAGCGCAGGTGAGGTAGTAACATAGCAATGAACCATTCCTTGGGTTTTATGTCATCATACAGAAATTCCCCTTCCTTGATTACCTTCTTCAGTCATTGGTCAGCCTCCCATACAGACTTAGAGGGCTCTTGTTTAAAGTCTTTTAGGTCATTCACTATTTGGGAGTAAGATTTAGGCTTCCGAAACTGTTGTTTTAGGGAAGTCTTAACCTCTGGAATGGTCACGTTCACATGATGGGCTACATATCCCATATATCATTCTAGGGCTCTTCCTTCAAAGGCTAGGGACAGCTATTCCCTTTTCACAACATCGATGGCCACATGCTGCACAGTCCATACCGAATCTACGACGAACTATTCTTGATCCATATCTTCATCCCCTACACCCTTGAAGGTAGGTAACTTCATGTGCAAGGACATTTCATCTTCTGATGGAGGTGGAGGTATGGGTGATTTTTTACCCCTATGCTGGCTTGAAGGTGGTGTAGTTGGAGGGCTATGCGCAGCCGAGTCACTTACTAGATTGTAGATGGATCTATCTCCTTCTTGATTAGTTCTGTAATATTTAGCACTTTGTGTTGTGCTCACGCTCTGAATGGAGCTCATTCACTCTATATGGCTGCACAGAATGCTTTTTTCACACAACAAAATTTAAATTTTTATTAGTAAGGGCAGTGTTTTCAGGAACTTAGCTCGGAACCCTTTGAATAACCTCTGCTCTGCTTCTGAATAGGATAGACACTGATCAACTACGAATTCTGTCACAAATCCTCCGAACACACTATCCACCCAGTGATCTACCGTATGAGTGATGGTATTATCAATTATTTCTAAATTTTGGATAAACTCTAGAGTCCACTGTGTGATCCTCTTGCCCTTCCAACATGTATAGAAATCTACGAGCATTTCCATCCACTCTTGAAGCTCGTTTGCAAATGTTACAAAGAATATTTCGTAGAATTCAGTGAAAATGTACTTATTCTTCCAATTCTCCATCGTCATATTTGTGCTACGATTCTCTTTCACCACAAATTCCTGAACCTGTTTTTCAAACCACTCTTCAATTTCTTTCTTCTTAGGTCTCAAATTTCTCTTGGCATTACCCGATCCCTCTCTCAAAATGCTCCCAGTCTCGGCAATGGAACCATTTTTTGGCTCAAGGGGTCCTGATCTAGGCTCAGAGCTTAAGTTTTTCCAAAAAACCCCTATACTACTGGCCCCTTCGGTAGTGACATGCTTGCGCAGGCCAAAGTCTCAGCTGAAGCAGTATGGGAGGGCATTGGAACCAGGTTTTTTCACCCCAAGGGATAGTAGGTAAGTCAAGCAGATCCAAATTCGCAACCTATCAGGTTCGCACAGGAAAGGTTTATTCACAGGTTTGTCAATAGTATAATCTATGTACAAAGCTATTACCATGCACAAATCTAGTCAATACCTTCGCATCCATGTGCATATCAGCAGTTATCAACACACAATATCATCACGCATCATTAACATATTACAGATATACCATAACACAGATAGATTCGCAATATTCACAACTTTATTCATAGCTACAATGGATCCCAATGGTTTGCATGAACATTAACACATCAAACCAGATAACACAGAGATACTTTAACTATATCCGCATATATTAGCATCCAAAACCCAATACAAATAAAAAATAGCCTGCACATAGAGCCAACAGGGTCTACGCATAGCAGGACTAAGGATCTCCATGCACACAGCTAGTACGAGTCCTTACCCAAGCAATCCAACAACAGATCTAACAATTCACACTTAACATCAGACTTAATTCTTCTCTTTCTTAAGACTCAAAATGTTCATCTATTTATATCGACTTAGCCTATGCTTCTAATGGTCCACAAATCGTGGTTTGCAGACTCTTGGTCTACCATTGACCCATTACAACACATTTAGGGATTTGACCCACCCCAAAACCCCTGCACTAGACTATTTAAGACCAAAAATATACAAAATTGTACAAAATTCGCAGCTTTAGGGGACCCTGTTCCAACAGCTATATAAAAAAACTTTCCTTCTCACACTTTTTAATGTTTTATTAAGCTAAAAGAAATTCGAAGAAAGGGTTAGATGATTTCATACCTAAGCCTTACCATTGATTTGTTTTTGCATGTGATATTGAAGCTACTGATATGGTTGTTGAAGCTGTTCTGAAGTTGCATCTGATAATCTTCTTGATGTTCTTTTGGAGCTTCTGAGCACAGGAGGAGGAAGTCCAATTTTGACTACCTCTGAGTAAACTGTTGAACAAGTTTTCTTTTTGTGCCAACTTGTTTTTTTCTTCTTGGAAAGGTTGGAGAGAAATTTCATTCATTAGAGAGAGATACATTGAGAAATACATTCTTTCCTTTTTTTTTGAAATCCTACTAGCTACCTCAATGAGGTTTTCAACTAGAAGGTCTACCTAAGCGCCTAAAGGGAGGTTTTAACCTAGGATATTTTATTTTCCTCTTTTTTTTTCAACCCAATGACTTCCTCATGGAGGTTTTCAATCAACGAGACAATCTCAGATGCCTCAAAAGAGGTTTTCAACTCAGATTTTATTCTTTCCCTTTTTTTGTTCTTTTATTCTTTCTTTTTTTCACTTTCCTACTCTACTTGAAAAAAACAAAACCTTTTTCAAGTATAGGAATACTTGAAATGGAACCATGTACACAAAAATATGATAAATAAAATCATGTGTACACTTGGAATACATGCTTTGACATTTACCTGAATATGAGATATGAATTGATTTGACTGGGATTGTATCAAGTACTATTGGAGAAGAGTGTGTTTGTAATATTCCCATATTTTCACCTGATATTTGGAATATTAGAGTTCTTAACTTTCTTAATGAATTAAGTAAATAAAAGGGTGGAGGGACCCATAATCCTCAATATGCATAAATATCCACTTTTTGTGTGTGAATGTGGATTAATTAAACCTAGATCTATATGATGAGGTAGTTGAGCAACTACTAATGTGAATGGAATCATAGATTATGTCTCATTAATTGAGATAGATCATGGAGGTTGATACAGTCAACTAAGATATTGAAGATGTCAAACAGAAGATAATGGAACATTCATGATAAGGTGATGGAGGATTTTGTGCAATCAAAGCACACATGATGGAGAGGGTGTACATTGCACCTAGACATGATGGTTGATTTGGTCAAATAGCACAGTCAAACTTGGAGGATTTTATCCACATGAAAAATGCAGTCTAGATGAGGGCCAAGGCATGGGAAGGCTCAAAAATTATATAAAGAAGATGAAGGTAGGGATGGAGGCATGCTGGTTATTCTTGATGTAACGATCTTTTCAGAACTGGAATTGTCATGTGACATTCATTGCTTTATTGGGTTATTTAGCAGAGATTGCAAGTGTTGTTTAGCACAGGGTGTTCCTGGTCAGGAATCCCACCTCTTTCTTAGAGTAGCTCTAGAAAGAGCATTATACCTCATTCTACATCAGGCATTAGTGCCACATCTCTTTGCCTACTTTCTGCAGAACATCCATATTCAGAAATTGCAGATTTATGAAGATCATTTTGGAAGGAGGGAGTTGTCTTCAGTATTTTAGCTGGAGAACTAGTGAGGATTTATTCCTATCACCTTGGGCTTATAGATCATCATTCCCAAAGATTCATTATAGATCTGGCATCAGGCCAAAATTTATTGACCTCCTAGCAGCAGTATTTCCTTCAGGAATTACGCTGTCCAATTTGCAGATCCAAAAGGAGGAAGGAAGTTGCTAGCACTTCAGCTAGTAATCCTATGAGGGATCATTCCCTCACATTGCCAAAAGTATTACCATCAGCCTGGAGTTTATTGCAAAAATTTTCAGTAGGCAGAAGGCCTCTCTTTCCCTCACATCGCAGTTTCTATTGGCAGTTGTGTTGCAACAACTGAAATCATTATTGGAGGATTGAGAAGCTAGATATAGAGCTTCTAGCTTGTAGATCTGAAGAAGGGATCACCCCTTCAATCTTAGATCTGAACTTGCAACATATTTCAGCCATCTATTTGACAGATCTAGCTTCAGATATGTATTTCCTAGTAGATCAAGGATCAAATCCTAGGAGGGTGATTTTCCAAAGTTGTAGATCTAGAAAATCCTTTCTGGGTTATCTTGGGAATCCATCACATTGGCCAAATTTTGAATATTGGCATCATATGAGCTCCAGATTTGACTAGATCTACATTTTCCTTTTTAGTCTGCAGTTATATGTTCATATTCTGCTGAAGGGACAGTGTATCATTTGCTTCGGTGCCTCTCCAGTTACGTTGTAACTATTGTAGCATGTTTTCTGGGTGATCCTAGACCATCTCTTTGGCTATATCTACTCATATTCTTGTACATTGTGTAACTAAATCATCTCCATATAATAAAATGGCTCAGCTTCTCTGTAAATTTTGATGTTTCCTTAATATTTATTGTTTACTTAGTTGCAGTCCTTATATTGTGTTTAAGAATTACTGCATTCTCCCTTTTGGGATATTAGAGTGGTATCAAAGCATGATCTTTGGCTCAGCTTGTGGACACTTCATCTTTTAGATCAAAGGAAGAAGTAGATAGATGAGATCTATCATGGAGGATGAAAATTCTGCACCCCTTTCTTTAGATCCATGCAAGATCTCTCTAAGGAGGTCAACACAATGAAGAAGGAAGGACAAAAAGAAGATCCAAGAAAAATATGTGATAAGGAAGGTCCAAGCACTTCCCATCAGCAAAGAAAAAAACACAAGAATCATAGATCTCCTCACAGATCCACTATGCCCACTTTATTTGGAGAAGGTGAGAGGTGTATAAATGAAGAAAGAAGAACACCTGAGGCTCATGAGACTCTTAGTCTATATCTTGAAGAGTACAAAGCACAGTCTAGAGCATTCAAGGAGAAGCTAACTCTCCAACAATTCTTCAAAATCAAAGAAGAAAGAGGATCCTATAGCAGCAATATAAGAAAGGGGCATAATAGATTCTATTTGCCTAAATTTGATGGATCTTCCTCAAGCACTGTTAAGGCTTGGAGGAGAGAGTTAGATGCATTTTTTAGGCTACATCCTGTAGCTGAAGGAGAGGCTATTAAAATTGAGAACTTCATCTCTTAGATGAAGCTAATGATTAGTGGTTTGGTCACATGGAGCATGCAAAGGTGACTAAATATTCAGATTTATTTCACAAGTTGAGGAAGAAGTTTGATGTAAATAAGATATAAATGTGCCATAAAGAGATATTTCCTAAGGAAACAAAGGAGGATGTCACTCTTCTCACTCTTGACAAGAAGTCACTACATTCACCCCCAGCTGGAGAAGTACATACATCCGAAGAAGAGACACTTGAAACTTTGCAAGATATTCTTGAGCTCATGCAACATAGAGTCCCATGCATGATTCAGGGGATGCATGAGGAAGAGGAGGATCTTTCCAAGCTGGTACATTGGAAGAAGAGCAACCATCTCTCTTTCTAGTATTTGGAGACACCATTGTTCCGATTGGGGGAACTCTTTTGTTCTGTCAAGAGGTTCCCACATATCAGTTGATCCAAGGTATGCATACACATTCATCACCTATTGTTTCAGTAGATATTATTGAAACTCATGGGGACATGCCATCAGGGCCAATGCATGACCAAGCGTTAGATCCAAATGCTGATTTGAAGCAGCAAACTATCACAGTGCAGAGGACCCTTGATATAATCAAGGAGGAGATGAAAAGCTATCCCAGTTTTTCATGGATGGACTACATTCAACCTCTTGAGTTGAAGTGTAGATTTCAAAAGAAGGGATGAGCCTAATCTTTTGTAGAATGACTAGTTATGAGATCAGTATTGTACCTTTCTTTGAGACAGTTCATGTCTTACCTTGCAGATCAACAACGCTGTAACTTAGTAGCTGTGATAAAGAAGGGGCACCATCATTCTTGGAACATTTTGAAGGTAGCTTCACTCATGAAGGAATGGAGGACAAGATGATGAATGGTAGACATTTAGATATGAGAAATATTTTATCCTTTCTTGAAGGCACTTTCTCAATGAGAAACTCACAACTCAAAGAGAGACTTATACCTACAGCAGATCCAAAACCTTATTGGTTTTGGAAGGCCATGGATGAGAAGAAGGTCTCATTAACAGATCTCATTGGAGGTGCACTTCAACATTTCATGAAGTGAAAAGTTCTTCATCAGTTTGGGGAAGATGGTTTCTACAAAGGGAGGATACCATGATTATGTAGCACATCACTCATCATCCATATTGGGGTGAGTGGGTGAGGATGATAAGCAAGGGGTTGCATGACCACTTGCAGACTTATAACATGGGCCAACAAGCTTGGTTACGATGGTTTCCCTTGGGAGATTTCTGTCACTAACCAAAGGTTCCTATTTCTTTGATCCATGCCTTGAAGAAAATTTACAAAATGAAGAAGGAGGAATGGCTACGCTGGTTGCTCTTGGGTGAGTATGGTTACCACCCAATAGCTCATATTTTTCTGATTCATGCCTTGTGTATCAATGATATAATGAAGCAAAATAAGGCATGTTCATTTTGGTTTCACTTTAGAGAGATTGGCCACCACATGACATCTCCTATGTCTATGTGTTTTCTATTGGGTAAAGCTTGGCATGATGCTCTCATGATGTGAATTGATGATTTTTCTTTGTATTGGGTTGATGTAACATTCCATATGTACATTAGTATGTTTTTTCTTCATGATGCACATGAGCAGCAGAGAAAGCAGCAAGATCTCTTGTTGCTTTGGTTTCTTTTAGGGGAGTTTGGTTTGTCCATCTTACATGGAGGATATGGAGGATGGCACCAAAGGGCCTTACTCTGGTGGTTAATATTAGGGTAATATTGTTTGAAAACTTTGTCTACCCATATAGCTCCTTTCCTCCTTCTTTTGCATAACTTTGGAATGATGCTCGGATCAAACAAGGCCAACAGGGCTAAGAATGAGAGTATATCAATGCTCAATCAAATTCATGAAGCATGGGATGGAGAGATGTATTGTGTGATGGAGATTTTCCTTTTTGGAAAGAGATACTTTATTTTATGTATCTCATGTATTGATGATGATTTTGGACATCATATGGTTGTCACTTGGTACTTCATCATGGAAGGAGGACATCTAACCATACAGTTAGAGGTCATTCTATATGTTTTTGAAAGACAACTTTGGAACCAAACATACATAACACATTGCAGCAAATGGAGGAAGCCTTCCTCATGTGGATGCCATTTGGAGGGGAATAGATGGCTTTGCATCTACCTTTTGAGTTGCTTGAGGATGTTAGCCATCAATAAAAAAATTTCATAAATGATGATGGCTAAAACATGTCGTTAGTCTTCAAGAAGCAAGTTTTAAGCAAAATTGTGACTTCTTGAGGCCTCTCTATGTTCTTTATCCTCAAAGATCAAACCTTCATTCAAAATCCTTCAAAGTAGTTCTACTGTTACAAAAGAAGGTTGTTTTCAGACTATTTTCTGTCAAGTTCACCTTCATAATCTCCTCTCCATTTCATCATTTATTACTCATCTTCACTTTCCCTAAACATTCGTATATTCCTCTAAAAAACCCATTTTTACCCTCCATTTCCTCAAAAATCCCTTTAAACCTATAAAAAACTCCTTTTTATGGTTTAAGAAAGTCGTTTTTACCCTATCGTAACATCCAAAAGGCTCAAAAAACCCTCTTTTTGGCCTATTTCCAGCCTTTTTTATATATAGGATTTAAGCCCCCTTCGCTTAAGCCCCTGGCCCCATTTCCACCATATGACCCAGTCCTACGACCAGGTCTTAAGCCCCCATCGCCATCACGCATCGGCGTTCCCAATTCCTCTTTCCGTCACCTTTTTTCTGCTGATGGCCGACCTCCAATTTTATCTGTACTGTCCATTTCATAAGATCCGATGGTTCTCGTTGTTTTCCCCTTTATCTCACACAACATAATTTCCCCGATTGGCCGATTTCCTGATGCAATCACAATCATCGATCATACAGATCCAACGGTGATCGTGTGCCCACACATCATCGGCTCACCCAACAACTCTCTCATCCACCCTTTCCTCGAGCAATATCTCCACTGTAGATCTACAAGATTAACAGCTGTCAGTGCTCCATCACATCGCAGTGCTCCATTGCATCGCATCACTCCATCGCGTCAGACTTTACATTTTCATTATTCCCTGAACCTTTTTCCCCCACCGATGCGATCCCCAGAGTGAATCTCCATCGTTCATCTAATCCAAATCGGACGGTTCTTGCTCCATCGGTGATCTTTGTTTTCTCGTTCCCATTCCCTTTCCGCCGATGAATCCTCTGCCGATTAGATCTCGACCGTTGATCTCTCCCAGATATAACGGTCCTCATTCCATCATCCCTGCTTCTCCCATCAGCTCATCGACCATCACAATTTCTCTTTCCTCTCATCCAAGCCTCTTCCGCCTTCCATGTTAGTATGAATCTTTCGTCGTAAAAGATCACTTTAGCTACGCATAAAAAATAGCCCTAACATCGATTATGGCTACCAAATATATTTAAATTTGCAATTAGGTGATCCAAATAACGTTGCACAAATCCAGATCTAAGCATAAAACACATTAAATAGATAAAGTAAAAATGGCTCCATGCATCCAATAGACAAGACAGGAACGATGTATTTGAAAGAATTTTTTATATTATATTGAAAGGGGGCACCTGAGAGGAAAACAAGAAAGGTGTTTTCCAGTTCTCCTCAACGGGATGGGTTCTTGACTGTCCTCAGCACTTTAGATCTAGAATCTCTCTCTCTTCTTGGTGTAGAAAACCCAGACAAACATAGAACTCAATGGGAGCTCACAAGAAAAAAATGCAGAAAATGTGACCAAGTGTATAGATCCAGAGTGATCTAATAGGCAAAAAAAGGTGACTAATGAATGGGGAAAACCCTTCTATTTATAACAAAATATTAGGGTGATCTAGAAACTTGGTGCATGAATAAAATATTATTAATCAAATTCTAGAACCACCCTTTAGGAATATTTTATTATATTTTTTGGAGGGAAAAGGACTTTTGACTTGGGTCAATTCCTTTATTTATAAATAATAAATAAATAAGTGATTAATTTACTATTTTAAGGAAATGGTGGGAATATAATTAAATAAATAATTATTTATAAATGATTTAGTCAAATTTTACTAGGAATATTATTTAAATAGGATTTAAATAACTTATTCCTAGGAAATAATCAAATAAATAAGGATTTATTTAATTGATTTCCTTATTTTGGGTTAAATATGACCAGGAAATATAAACAAATATAGATTTTTTTATTATTTCCTTTTGGGGTTTCCTGTTTAGACCATAAACAACTTAATAAAGGTGTTTTACTAAGTTATTTCACATAGTGAAAGCAATTTTACTTAGGGTAAAATTGGTCTTACATGGTGTACTTGGGTTCATC